>CM067175.1:89460131-89499680 GCA_034093135.1 Erigeron breviscapus | reverse complement strand
TGGGTGTTTTTGAGGGGGGGGGGGGGGGACGGCCAAAGGGGATGTAGGGTTTTTATTTTTTTTATTTTATAAGTGTAGGTGTGTATGTATGTATAGGTTAAGTGTATATATGTTTTAAGTGGGTATTTGTTTTGTAAGAGTAATATAATGTTTATATGTAAGTATAATTAGTTGTTTTGTGTTTCAAGAGTATATATATATGTATATGTATGTATTTACATACTTTTGTGTTTTTAATTTAGCTACTTAAGTCATTTTATGTACATTTTGTATTTGTATTAGACATATACATATGCTTATTATTATTCAAGCATTTTTATGTACATATTAGTTTATAAATATGCTTTGAGATAGAAATCTTTATTCTCATGTCATATTTACTTAAATTGGTTTGGTGATTGATTTGTTGGACATTTATAAGAATTTTGATTGATATCTCAACTTGTGAGACTCACTTTATTATTTATATAACTTAACTCCTCGAAATAAAGTTTTTGGTTCGTTGACCTTTTGTCAAGTTCAATTAGAACTAGTTTTTAGCTTGAGATTGTGTTGAATGATTATAGTTATTATTCATGGCATTTATAAGATAGCTAGTCACCTACAATACTTCATTGAACTAGAGGGCAATTATCACCATGCCGAAATGTCTAGAAGGCCAATTCTCTTAATACCTCTAGGGATAGATACCTAGATAAGTCTAAGTAAATTGTCTAGTCGGAAATTGAGGGTTGTTACATCATTACCCCCTTAACTGAAACTTCGTCCTCGAAGTTCGATCATTCAGTAGTAAAAACGGATAGACCAACAGTAAGGGTGTCTACACGGAGACATATAATGTGGGAAAGTCAAACGAGATTTTATCACGATTTCTTGGTTTCATGCGAGCCTTTAACTCTAGGGATAGGGGCATCCATTCCTCGGTTCCCTAAAATTTCTCTTGATTAGAAACTTCGAAAAAGAGAAAGGTTACGAATGTCGCTCACTTCTTGAGACGACTGGAGATTAATCGCATGCAATCATCGTGGGCTGTTAATCTTGCCTAGATCAATGCTAAAATAGATGGGTTGAGGATACAAGTGTCAATACGGAGGTGTAAAATGAACAAACGGTTCGTAACGTGAGTTGCACTAAAATAGTTAGAAACGTTGGAATATCGATCGTTGGTGGCTACTCATTTCCATTGTTACTTTGCATACTTTCCTTTACCGTTTGCTTTCTCAATTAAAGAAACGTCCCAATGGCTTCTCGCCTATTCTCATCTTTGTTCGGTTTGACGTTAGATACGCTTGTCGCTACTTGAATATTGACTTCGTTTGTGACCAACCACTTGTTAAGGGATTACCCCCTTAACTAGAGTGATACTAATCCGTTATGTCGAGTTGTACTAAATTTGCAAAGGTACACCTCCGTAGTACTTCATTTTAGGGTTTTCTAGTGTTGTCTTTGTTATTTTATGGCGTGCAAGGAAATCATGAATTGGTTGATGATAGTTCCATCTTACTCCTCATACTCACCTTTGTCTTTTCAACTTCGTCCTTATTTTCCCAAAGTCACCTCTTTCATTATTCGCTAAGTCATATCGTTACCAATTTCTCTTGCTTTTGCCGACATTGGCTTTCAAATCGTTTTAAGGTACCTTTAATTACTTCCTTTTTACGCTAGAAGGACCATTATCTATGACTCATCACCGACAAATCTCTTTTAACATTGCACATATAACCTATTCGGTTTCTTTGCTATACCTACGCATTCCTCATGATAGGATTTACACAATCCTTATGCTCTTAAGTAATCATATCCCACCATCATTTCAAGGTAAACACTTCGATGTCCTTATTCGTATGAACTCCTCCTTTAAAATAATCCTTCTTAGGTCCTCCTGACCTCTACCAAACTCTCAATTACTTTGCTCTCCTGAGCCTCATATCCATTCTCAGCTTTCTAAGCTAAGCTTCTTTTCAAGTACAATAACCTAATGTCCTTAGAAATTGTGACATAATATAATTTAGGGGAAACATCAGTTACTTTATCCTTTTCTTTTCTTCTCAACCATTTGGTTTTCTCCATTTTCCTTTCGTTTTCTTATGGGTCACCATACTCCTTACCGTTTCGTCGCTCAAATCCATCTCTAACTAGAGTAATCATCGTCTTGAACAGCACACAAGCAGTCGCTAGTCCTTGTAGTTATCTCAAGGGTACTTGTCAGATCATGGTGATATGGATCCTTTGATCCTAACTCATCATAGATGCGAGTTATCCTTATCACCCTTCCGTTCAAACATTCCATAACCAGCTCTTCACGGAGTTTGTTAGTTGTTTGGAACTTAGTTCAGCGATCAACTTCCTTGATCGTCGCGGTAGTATGTGCCTTGAATTCTAGCGTCGCACTCCTTATTTGCCTTCACTACTAACTTAGCGATTTCATGTTGTTTTCCTTCTTCACTTTTCTTGGGCGCACTACTTCGTGGGTCGATGGTCCTTGACGATTAACCATGTGTTGCAAATTATCTTTCTTCACTCAAATTCATCTTGTCTTAGCTTACCTCCCTACGACCGTCGACCTTGAGGGATAACCATCACAAGTCATCGTGTTTCCTCTACTTATCGACCATACTTCTCTTTAGTAAAGCTAGCTTCCATCGGGTGTTGGGCGTATATCGATTTCTCTTAGCTTAGTTGATACTCTCCACCAATAGCTTGTCTTTCGATAGAGGTTTTCTAATTCTTATCCAAAGAATAACGCGTGAACCGCCATAAAGATAAACGCCACCAGAACTACATCTTGTAGACGGCGTCAATTCCTTCACTTTACTGTTTGTGTCAATGATGTTTCTCTACTCTATCTTCTACTCCAAATCATCTTCAATGATGCTAGTGAATAACTCTTTTTGAAAGGTAAAGTATAATCTTGCACTTCATACTCCTTGTTCGAGCATCTACCTTTGCTGTGATTACCCCCTTAACATTTTTCCTCTGGAAAAATGTAAGGGATTTCCTACTTTTCACTTTATCTCACCATCCTTGACGATCTTCATTTCGCCAAATTCCTGATTCCTTCATGTAGCAAATATCCGTTTGCTTTGGTGTTTTGAAAAAGAAAAGGATAGCTCAGAATTCCTTTTTGTTACTCTTCCATCTGAGGGTTACTCGACACATCCTAATTATCTTATTGTCCTTGGTTTTCTTCTTCTAACCACTTTCGTCTTCCAACATTGCTAGTGATCTCCCAAGTTCTAGGGGAGTCCTTATACTTAACCGAAGGTGACCTTCATGTCACACGACCTTCTTTTCGTTGACCACTCAATCTTTCTCTTTGGTCGATGAACATAGATAGGGAAGACCTTCAATTCTTTCTCCAAGTTAAGGCTTAGTATATTCTTTGATTGTGCTTCCATGTACTTTGACTTATACACCACAAATCTTCTCCGCCCTACTTTATGTACATGATCCAATAACATCTTCTATGCTATATCGTTATCCCAAGTATTCCACTTGTGGACGACTGATGTCTGAAAGTCTTTCGCATCCCTTGACGTCACAGCGAGAGCAGGGTACTACTTACTTGATTTCGCCATTGCTGAGTGTTGCGTAAGTGATTGTATGTTGTTAGGTTACTGACTTTTGAAGAGAAGCGGTGGTGACCATTACTTTGAAAAATCAAGGATACAGAATTTGGTTTTGAATGAATGAATAAGAAAACAAAAACAAAAGAATCATTAAGGCTCAAATCAAACTCCTTGCGCGGTTTAAAGAAATCACTTCTATGTCTATCGTTGCTCAATGGACTCCAACTTTTGATGACGTCAATATATGCCGCACCAACTTAGATAATATGGATAACCGTTCGTGTACGCGTGTTATTATAGAGATATCGCACCAAATTTCGGAGCTACAATCCCCAGAATGTGTCTTCTAGAATGTATATCGGAATGTGTTCTATCGGCGTCGTCAAATCGTAATTTGGCTTTAATACCACTCGTCTTTCATAAGTCTCCAACTTCATTCGACGTTTACATATGTTTCGCACCATTTCAGATCGAATACCAAGGTTATGCGTAGTTTCTAAGAGGATAGAGTCGCGTCATATCTTAGGTCTACAATTCTCAGAGTATATCGTCCAACGTTCGTGGAAAGATGCTCCACTGATGATATCGCCGTTGTCATATGTCCATAATGAATAGTGGTGTCGTAAGAAATAGGATGTGGGATAATTTCAAAAGAGTACGAGTGAACGAATATTGGATTGGAGGGGTTCTTAATGACAACTTTCATACTTAGGAAATTTCTAATTCATTTTGCATTTCTCAGGGACAATCACTAGTTCCCAGGCTGTCAAACCTCAACGCGCAATATCTACATCAGTAGTAAGGACTAACCACATTATCATCATATCTAGCAGGTACTAGTTCTCAATAGTCAAATCTTAGAGTATAATAACTATCTCAATGATAAGGCATAACTATATAATCATTAAATCGTTCATGCACTAGCCCTCAATTAGCTCAACCTTAGGGCGCAATAACTATCTCCATAGTAAGGCATGACTACATAATCATCGCAATATTCATGCGCTAGTTTCAATTAGCTCAAACTTAGAGAGAAAAGAGGGAGAGTGTTGAGAGAATCATAAGTGTGTGTGTGTTGTGTCTTTCCAAGAGAGAAATGAAAAGAGTGTTGGGTGTATGTGAAGGGGAGGGGGGACGGCCAAAGGGCAAAGGGAGGGGTTTTTAGGTTTTGATTTTGTATTTTTAAGTGTAGGTGTGTATGTATGTATAGGTTAAGTGTATATATGTTTTAAGTGGGTATTTGTTTTGTAAGAGTAATATAATGTTTATATGTAAGTATAATTAGTTGTTTTGTGTTTCAAGTATATATATATATGTATATGTATGTATTTACATACTTTTGTGTTTTTAATTTAGCTACTTAAGTCATTTTATGTACATTTTGTATTTGTATTAGACATATACATATGCTTATTATTATTCAAGCATTTTTATGTACATATTAGTTTATAAATATGCTTTGAGATAGAAATCTTTATTCTCATTTCATATTTACTTAAATTGGTTTGGTGATTGATTTGTTGGACATTTATAAGAATTTTGATTGATATCTCAACTTGTGAGACTCACTTTATTATTTATATAACTTAACTCCTCGAAATAAAGTTTTTGGTTCGTTGACCTTTTGTCAAGTTCAATTAGAACTAGTTTTTAGCTTGAGATTGTGTTGAATGATTATAGTTATTATTCATGGCATTTATAAGATAGCTAGTCACCTACAATACTTCATTGAACTAGAGGGCAATTATCACCATGCCGAAATGTCTAGAAGGCCAATTCTCTTAATATACCTCTAGGGATAGATACCTAGATAAGTCTAAGTAAATTGTCCTAGTCGGAAATTGAGGGTTGTTACAGGGTCAGTTATGTTGTTTTTGTTGACTACTTCTATGATCTCACCTGGAACGCCTTCATCTTTCAGTTGTTGATGAAGTGGCTTTGTTGGTTTAGAAGTACTCATTGTGGTTTGTGGGTAATGTTTTATGCCTCTGTACCTCCTTTTATAGCCATCATCTCCGAGATCATTCATGCTCCTGTGCTGAACAGTGAAGGTCCATTGGTTCTTCGAGAAGAATGGCATCTTCTGTCTAATCAAAGAACTGTTGAGCTTATGGACATCTTTTTGGAGCATTATCTTGTCTTCATCATTGGGAATCTTTGTAGGCGTAATCATTTCCTTAGGTCTATCTTTAATAGCCTGTAGGACCTCACCTGTGAGTTGTTTCTTGACAGCTTCTTTCCACTTTTTTGGGGGGTCCCTTATTTGTCTAGTAGCGTATTTTTTGTCAGGATACAGTGATGGCTCTTGGGAGAGGGATAGGGGTGGGTGACTCTTCTGTTCGGAAAGAGCCAATTGTGCCATGTAGATAGGCCTGGGCCCCATGTCTGAGTCGGTTGACTCGTCCGTATCTGACTCGTCCGTGTCTGACTCGTTCTTATTGTAGTAGATTGAGCAGACTGTTCTTTCTCCAGGGTTATCATCTAAGGAATACATGGACTCAAGATCTGAAACATCTATTGGTTCAATTTTGTTGATTGCTTCGATCAGTGCTTGAGTCTTCCTTTTTTCTTTGCAATCTTTAGCAAAGTGCCCTTTTTTGTTGCAGACATAGCATCTATCAGTATCTCTTCCTCTATACTCCTTTTTGCTAAGGAACTTCCAATTCCTTTGGTCTTTTTTATCCTTCTTGCCAGATGAATAGTATTTGCTGAACTTTTTTATAACAGGAGGCTTTTTTGGAGGACGAGAGCAGCTGCATGATGATTCATCTTTGCATTTGATCTTTAAATGCTTTTCATCACAAGCTGAACCAAGACTCTTTCCGGTTTTCTCAAATTCAACCAAAAATTTCTTTTGGTTACACAGCTTAGACAAAGCATTCTTTATGAGTTGGAAGAGTTCTCCCAAGGTGGAATTGGCAACCGTCTTGTTTTTGTTCTCTAATGCTCTGTATGCTTCATTGGCAAGAGATTCCGGGAAGGAGTTTAAAAAGACTTGTTTCAGATTCACATCATCTATGCCATTTAAGCAGTAGAATCTTTCTGACATCCTGTTGTAGTGCTTTTCCAAGTCTTTTAGTTGGAACGAACAACACTTCATTTTTAGAAATTCTTCTCTGGCGCGAACAGTGTGTTGTGTTGGGTCTCCGATGAACTCTAATATAATAAAGTTCATGAAAGCTTCTGCTGATTGTGCAGAAAGCAGCTGATGGGCTCTGTAATCACCAAGACTCATATACCAGTCTCTGAGCCTGCCTTGGCATCTGGTTAGGAATCTTTTGATGACTATGTCGATGTTGTAGTACTGGAGCTCAGCTGTACACCAAGTCAACATTTCAATACTTCTTTCTCTCCATTTTGATGGCGGGATGTCATCAAAAGTGAACTGTATTTTTGAGTCGTTGCTTGGGTGCCTGTGTATGTTTTCAGTGTTTTCATTTTGAGCTGTTCCAGACATAGCGTCATCAACTTCAGAGTAAAACGCGTTCCTCTCTGTGGCTTCTTCTGGTTCTGCCATGAACAAATGTTCAAAAGCAGTTGTTGGAGGTAATTCTTTATAAGAACCATTATCAGAGCAGGAATTTGTATCATCATCAGATTCTGGAATAATGACAGGAGCCACTGTTTTAAGTGGTTTTGGGTTTTCCTGGCATAAGTTATGCAGAAAAGATGAGATGGGGTTTTCTTCTTTCTTAGGTAGAGATATTGGGGCTTTGGAAGAGGCTATCATCATGCTGTCATCAACCACTTGCTCTTTTGTGCTGCTTGATGATGGTTGCTGGTTTACACTATTAGAAAGGACATTTTGTATCGGGGAAGCTTTTCTGGCTCTCTGTTTGATCTGGGTTTGTTCTTTTGACCAGAGTCGAAGTGATGGAGATGGTGTTGCAAACAATGATGTTGACAACGGTTGTGGATCAAAGGCTGGTCGAACAAATGGGGTAGTAGTCACCCTCCATGGATCATCAGCAAGAGCGTCTAGGCGTTGCTGTTTGTGTTGTCTTTCCAGATCAGTCAGCTGTGCCTTGAGGAACTTCATCTCTTCTTCTTTTTTGACTAGATGCTTAGGCCTATGGGAGAACGGGATGTTCTTAACCATTTCAAGGAGCTCACCATGAACCTCAAGAATTTTGGACTTGAGATCATAAATGATTCCCTCTAAGCCTTGTACTCTCGTTAGTATTGCTTGCTGTTCTTGTGATGCTGTCTGTTGTTGGGTAATGATTGTCTGAAGGGCCTTGTTTTGAGCAACAACATTTTCACTTTGCCAGTTTAATGTGGCTTCAGCAGGAGAGATGGAATTAGTGACACCACTGGGACCAATAACATTTGGAGTTTGGACTTTCCAGCTGTGTTTGGTTTTTTGTTGAGGATTTTCAAAGGAAGATAACGGTGGGAATTCCGTTTGGTATTCTGAGGATGTTGAGGATGGGGTTATGACAAAACATTCTTTCCAATTTAGATCAGGTTGGATCTCTGGTTTTGTGGGTGATGAAGGTTTAGGCGGTGAATCTTTATATGAGACAAAAAAGTCAAATTTTCCGGACGGTTCACCAAGAAGGCCTATAGTAGGGTCTCCAGCTTCATACCTCTTTTTTAGAGATGCTTGTGATCCTTTCTTCTTTATTTTGGGAATGTCTTCATCATATTTTACTTGGTCTGCCTCATCCAAGCATACCTTGCAGTTACACACATCATAAGGGAAGTGTGTATCATCATTGGGCATGTCAACCGGTTGGATCATATTTATCGAGGGAAACACATCCCTTCGATCTTCAGTTGCAAACTTAACTTCAACAAGACCGTCATGATGTCGGACAAAATCCGGAGTTGTTGTAGTTTGTACCGGTGCTGCTTGATGGATCTGTTCATAATTAGTGATCCATTTTTCTGGAAGTAGCTTTAAAAGCTCTTCCCTGGATAACTTCTTAGGAACATATGTGCATGTTGGTGTGGCATTAGAATCCACATCTATGAGCAGTGCATCACCAGAGTTGTCTTGACCAGGTACCATAATGTCCAAACAATGATTTTGGACTCTATATGCCATTTGATAATGAAACGTGGCCTGAAAGGTGTTAACTTGTGGGGTTCCACCTATTTGGATCTGAGCTTTCAAGGCTGTCATCAATGAAGGGTCATTGAGTGGCATATTGAAGTTGGGGTAGAAGGTCACGAAGACTGTTCCAGCATTTAAGGTTGTTTGGATTGTACCAATACATGCGTGTTGGTATTCTTTAAACCTGGTGTCAACCAATGCTATGCGGGAGAACGCTGGTAGTCCTTTTCTACCATGAAAGGTGAGTGCAAGTTTTACCGCACCAAAGTGGATGTGGGTGTAACCATGGTTAAGACTAATCCTTGGTAGATCTGGGGGTAATTCAATGGTTACAAGGTGTTCGGAGGTTGTTGCTGGGAGTTGGTGTGAACAAAAGTTAGATGTTTGAACAATCTCCCTGGCACTTGAGTTTGCCGGTGGGCTTATCATGTTTCTAACTCTTTTTGTGAAGGTTTTATGTGGTTTAGAGAAAACGGTGTAAGGATTGACAATTGGGACTTTAGTGATAGGAATCCTAGAATCATCAGATAAGTATGAGACATCATACGGCTGATCAATTCTGGAAGAAGGGGAGCGGCGGAAACTAGAAAAAGAAGATGAGCGGGATAGGCGGTTATCTGTGTTCATAACTGGGTTTAGATACTTGCAGCAACACTTATTGAGATTTCCAAGCTCGTACCAAATCGCGACTTACCACGGCCTCTTGCCTTACTGCGCACACAACAAGCTTTCTACCGACTCAATAAGAATCCGTCGTATCGGACCAGTCTGATAAACCCTTGTAAGATTGGTTTTCTGATGCGAGAGATCAGCAACTAAGGCTGCAGACGCAGAGCATACTAATCCGAATCTCAGAAAGGGATACCAGGAGCGACGTTAGGCTCTGATACCAGATAGGGGGGAGGGTATGGCTGATCTATACAAGACCATTTATAAAAATATTTATCCCTCTGAAGCTAGGTTTGACTGTTTGAGATATTTAAGAACCCTCTTGTTGTTCAAGTTGATAAGCAATTTTATTACCAGGAGTGCATTTATATTGAGAGTCCTTTTAGTTTCAACCATTTTTGACTTTTAGCTAGTAGTAAGGTGATTTTATTAGTGGAACCATTTTGTGTTTTTGAGATTTCATTCAGATACTAATAAGTTCAAGTTCCAATAATTTATTTTGAGATGTTTAATTTAATAGCTCTTCATCTTTTTGTATCGTGGTATTTTAATTTAATAGCTTTTTATCTTTTCTATGGTGGTATTTTATTATTTCTAGACTAGATAGGAAATTGAAAGATAAAAGAAAGAAGATAGAAATTCTTTTTACAAGTTAGAGCTTTTACCAAAAAAAACAAATCGAATGTTTTAAATATTCTCTAAAGTATGTGTTAATTATGTAGAGTAACATGTATATATGATTATGTCCAAAACAATCTAGATATCGATAGTGTTAATATAATAAACAAATATAATATGGCAATAAAGAAAAAAAAGGCCATTATCTTACTGGATCATCCAAAGAGACCATATGTTCACCAAATTAATACTAATTCCTTTCTTATCTCATCTTTTTCACAAACAATTACTCCGTACCTATCCATTAACCACTGTAAAACCAAATACTCCTGCTGTTGAAAGAAATCACACAAATATTTTTTATTATAAAATTTAGCAAATAAAATATCGAAAAAACATCACCACCAACCACCATCATCGGCACCGGCAACAACGACTGGCGCCGCTGCAGGATACCGCGTACTACCAAATTCTTCTTCATCGTCGATCTTTCTTTCTTTTTATTAGAGCTATGGGTGTTTGTTCGTTATGATCATAGTATATGATAGAATTTTTTTTTATTTTTGACTTTTGAATGATAATAATATACTCCAGTTCTTGCTACTGGAAAGAATGGAGAAGTCAAAGCAAAAGTTTCATTATTATTATCATTATCATTATTAATCATTATCATTATTATTGTGATTATTATTATTTATTTGTAACTTAAAATTAATATTATATATTATGAATAGATGCTGATGATGATTTAATTTGGAACGAAGTTAATTAGTTATTTATCTTGGTTGATTTTGGTTTTAGTTAGTACTAGTTGTTTACCCCGCGCGTTGTCGCGGGTATTCGTTTTCTTTCTTATAAAAATAGAATATCAACCGCGTTTTTTTTTTTTTTTTCTATAGATTTCCATGTGATAATGGAATGGTAAGTTAAATCAAACTTTTCTTTTGACATTTAAAGTGATATAATTTTGTCTTTATTTTTTTTTTAGATTGAATAACATGTATAAGCTGTTAAAATAGAATTCTCCAATATCTTTAACTTTCTAATCATGGTTTATGATGCTTGAAAAAAAGGAAAACATAGTTTAACTACAATTATGTTTTATTACTCCAAAATAGTTTATAATAGATATATGTAGTTAATATTAATATACTACTATATAATGGAGTAAATACATTAAAAAAAAAAGTGAATGAGTAAGTTGTCACTAACAAAAATTTGTATCAGATTAAATAAGGTGGAAGGTCAAGTTGACATGTGTTTGATACAAAAAAATGACAGATGTATGTCTTAAAACCAAATCATATCTCACAAAACCATGTGTTGGTTTTGTTTTAAAATAAACCTATCTTTTTCTTTCACTTTTTCTTTTCCTGACTTTCAACTCATTTTCTGTATCTCCCAAATCTGTCACAACCCTCTATCTCAACTCCCCTCTATCTTTTTCTTTCACTTTTTCTTTTCCTGACTTTCAACTCATTTTCTGTATCTCCCAAATCTGTCACAACCCTCTATCTCAACTCCCCTCTATCTTTTTCTTACTTTTTCTTTTTTTGGTCTATAGCCACCGATTCATATTCTATGATATTTGTCTTTTAGGATTAATTTGTCATCTTTTTTCTGTAAATTGAGGAAGCACATTCGTTGTTGTTATTACCGACGGTTGTTCCAACAACTCTGACCACCACAACCCGACCCGTATTTATAGTACCATTCGACAATGGCGGTGGTGGCTGACCCCCACTCCCATCGCCGCTAACTCAAAGTGTTTATTAAAATCTTTAAACCACTATCACTGCTATCAGCCAACTGCCGCCACCACTATTATCACCCAACCGCCGACACCATTACTATCACCGGCGCTTTATGATGATGATGATGATCCAAGATTCAGATTTTTTAGTTTTGGTGTTGATAATGGATGGAAATAGATGAGTTGTATATCATGTTTGTTGGCTTGTACCAAACCCTTATTAAAAACCCTGCTGTGAAAGTTGTAACTTATGCCCAAATATTGGTATATTGTACGTTATGCATGCCAACTTGTAAAAAACATGTTGGTTTTTAGAGCATTTGTAATGGTCACACCACCACACACACATACTTTTTCTTTTTTTGGTCTATAGCCACCGATTCATATTCTATGATATTTATGATTATGATGATGATGATGATGATGATGATGATGATGATGATGATGATGATGATGATGATGATGATGATGATGATGATGATGATGATGATGATGATGATGATGATGATGATGATGATGATGATGATGATGATGATGATGATGATGATGATGATGATGATGATGATGATGATGATGATGATGATGATGATGATGATGATGATGATGATGATGATGATGATGATGATGATGATGATGATGATGATGATGATGATGATGATGATGATGATGATGATGATGATGATGATGATGATGATGATGATGATGATGATGATGATGATGATGATGATGATGATGATGATGATGATGATGATGATGATGATGATGATGATGATGATGATGATGATGATGATGATGATGATGATGATGATGATGATGATGATGATGATGATGATGATGATGATGATGATGATGATGATGATGATGATGATGATGATGATGATGATGATGATGATGATGATGATGATGATGATGATGATGATGATGATGATGATGATGATGATGATGATGATGATGATGATGATGATGATGATGATGATGATGATGATGATGATGATGATGATGATGATGATGATGATGATGATGATGATGATGATGATGATGATGATGATGATGATGATGATGATGATGATGATGATGATGATGATGATGATGATGATGATGATGATGATGATGATGATGATGATGATGATGATGATGATGATGATGATGATGATGATGATGATGATGATGATGATGATGATGATGATGATGATGATGATGATGATGATGATGATGATGATGATGATGATGATGATGATGATGATGATGATGATGATGATGATGATGATGATGATGATGATGATGATGATGATGATGATGATGATGATGATGATGATGATGATGATGATGATGATGATGATGATGATGATGATGATGATGATGATGATGATGATGATGATGATGATGATGATGATGATGATGATGATGATGATGATGATGATGATGATGATGATGATGATGATGATGATGATGATGATGATGATGATGATGATGATGATGATGATGATGATGATGATGATGATGATGATGATGATGATGATGATGATGATGATGATGATGATGATGATGATGATGATGATGATGATGATGATGATGATGATGATGATGATGATGATGATGATGATGATGATGATGATGATGATGATGATGATGATGATGATGATGATGATGATGATGATGATGATGATGATGATGATGATGATGATGATGATGATGATGATGATGATGATGATGATGATGATGATGATGATGATGATGATGATGATGATGATGATGATGATGATGATGATGATGATGATGATGATGATGATGATGATGATGATGATGATGATGATGATGATGATGATGATGATGATGATGATGATGATGATGATGATGATGATGATGATGATGATGATGATGATGATGATGATGATGATGATGATGATGATGATGATGATGATGATGATGATGATGATGATGATGATGATGATGATGATGATGATGATGATGATGATGATGATGATGATGATGATGATGATGATGATGATGATGATGATGATGATGATGATGATGATGATGATGATGATGATGATGATGATGATGATGATGATGATGATGATGATGATGATGATGATGATGATGATGATGATGATGATGATGATGATGATGATGATGATGATGATGATGATGATGATGATGATGATGATGATGATGATGATGATGATGATGATGATGATGATGATGATGATGATGATGATGATGATGATGATGATGATGATGATGATGATGATGATGATGATGATGATGATGATGATGATGATGATGATGATGATGATGATGATGATGATGATGATGATGATGATGATGATGATGATGATGATGATGATGATGATGATGATGATGATGATGATGATGACGATGATGATGAGCTATGATGATGATGATGATCCAAGATTCAGATTTTTTAGTTTTGGTGTTGATAATGGATGGAAATAGATGAGTTGTATATCATGTTTGTTGGCTTGTACCAAACCCTTATTAAAAACCCTGCTGTGAAAGTTGTAACTTATGCCCAAATATTGGTATATTGTACGTTATGCATGCCAACTTGTAAAAAACATGTTGGTTTTTAGAGCATTTGTAATGGTCACACCACCACACCAAGGTGGTGTGCCACGTCATTGCCATGTCAGTATCACACCACAATCACCTAGCAACCACACCACGTCCGTAACAATAACCACACCATATCATACATTATCTTTATATTTTAATATTAAAAACATAACACATTTATCTATATACATAAAAACCTTTTATCATAATTAACAGGTATATAGTTATAATTAAAAGTTTTATAAACAATAAATCTAAACTTAGATATATTCATTTACTAAATTATAAACTATATTATAAACTGTTTTTATAATTTGTAAATATATGAAACTTTAGGGTTTAAATGGTAAATATAAATTTATATAGAAAAAAATATAAAATGAAAAGCTTATCACTTTCACTCCTTTATCTCTGCACAGAGACGCCATAAGCATATCTTCAAAAATGAAATTTGAGAAACTTCAAAATCCAAATACATACAATCCATACACAAATAGAAAATTAATAATAAAAAATTGAACCACCCCATAGTTTACCAACGTTGATACACCAACGCCGGCCTTCCACACCACAACCACCCTACCACCACCCCGATTGTGGTAATGGTCCACCCTACCACCCCGGCGTTGTTGGCTTCAACGCTGACCACCCCATCACCATTACAACCGCTCTTAGTATAATAGGTAAATTTGACTATTTGTGATGCGATATCGGGATATGATCTTATTTACATGATAGAATCCATAAAGATCTGTATCAAAAGGTTAAATAAAAATTATTAAGGATTATATTCCTTAAAATATTAATTTTTTATTTTTTTTATAGGTTGATCCGCAAATGATTGCCAATCAACAAGAGCAACGACTTCGCCAGATGTTTGAATCAGTTGATAATCTCCCGGAGTATGTGTGGGGTTTCGCTAAGGGTTTAGTTGCTTCCGAGCATCTTAATGACCTAGTAATGGATTTGGAAAACGATGATCCATTAAAGAATATATATAAAATTAAATTATTTTTTTTTGTTATATATAGGAATTATTAAATGAAAAAGGAATAACCTGAGAAAGCAAGCTTGCAATATTCTTTAATGGATCATCGTTTTCCAAATCCATTACTATTTTAGAGTCACTTTTGTAACTACATCAACAAACATTATTGCAAGCAACTAAAAATGGGCATTTCATCAACACATGGCTTTATATGTGTCAGGTGATAGGTATCATATTTTGGTGAAAAAACTCTATTTAATATTCAAGCTTCAATGCGTTGCTTTTTGTCAGTGTGTTGTCTTCCTCTATGTGTATATATATCACGAATCATAAACCATAATCACTCATTACTCTACTTACCTCAAACAAAAAATAAAAAAATAATAAAAAATTGAACCACCCCATAGTTTACCAACGTTGATACACCAACGCCGGCCTTCCACACCACATCCACCCTACCACCCCGGCGTTGTTGGCTTCAACGCTGACCACCCCATCACCATTACAACCGCTCTTAGTATAATAGGTAAATTTGACTATTTGTGATGCGATATCGGGATATGATCTTATTTACATGATAGAATCCATAAAGATCTGTATCAAAAGGTTAAATAAAAATTATTAAGGATTATATTCCTTAAAATATTAATTTTTTATTTTTTTTATAGGTTGATCCGCAAATGATTGCCAATCAACAAGAGCAACGACTTCGCCAGATGTTTGAATCAGTTGATAATCTCCCGGAGTATGTGTGGGGTTTCGCTAAGGGTTTAGTTGCTTCCGAGCATCTTAATGACCTAGTAATGGATTTGGAAAACGATGATCCATTAAAGAATATATATAAAATTAAATTATTTTTTTTTTGTTTTTTTTTTTTTTTTTTTTTTTTTTTTTTTTTTTTTTTTTTTTTTTTTTTTTTTTTTTTTTTTTTTTTTTTTTTTTTTTTTTTTTTTTTTTTTTTTAATAAAAAGAAATTGAGTTTCAAATTAAAATATATTATATATAATATATATAAAATTAAATTATTATTTTTTGTTATATATAGGAATTATTAAATGAAAAAGGAATAACCTGAGAAAGCAAGCTTGCAATATTCTTTAATGGATCATCGTTTTCCAAATCCATTACTATTTTAGAGTCACTTTTGTAACTACATCAACAAACATTATTGCAAGCAACTAAAAATGGGCATTTCATCAACACATGGCTTTATATGTGTCAGGTGATAGGTATCATATTTTGGTGAAAAAACTCTATTTAATATTCAAGCTTCAATGCGTTGCTTTTTGTCAGTGTGTTGTCTTCCTCTATGTGTATATATATCACGAATCATAAACCATAATCACTCATTACTCTACTTACCTCAAACAAAAAATAAAAAAATAATAAAAAATTGAACCACCCCATAGTTTACCAACGTTGATACACCAACGCCGGCCTTCCACACCACATCCACCCTACCACCCCGGCGTTGTTGGCTTCAACGCTGACCACCCCATCACCATTACAACCGCTCTTAGTATAATAGGTAAATTTGACTATTTGTGATGCGATATCGGGATATGATCTTATTTACATGATAGAATCCATAAAGATCTGTATCAAAAGGTTAAATAAAAATTATTAAGGATTATATTCCTTAAAATATTAATTTTTTATTTTTTTTATAGGTTGATCCGCAAATGATTGCCAATCAACAAGAGCAACGACTTCGCCAGATGTTTGAATCAGTTGATAATCTCCCGGAGTATGTGTGGGGTTTCGCTAAGGGTTTAGTTGCTTCCGAGCATCTTAATGACCTAGTAATGGATTTGGAAAACGATGATCCATTAAAGAATATATATAAAATTAAATTATTTTTTTTTTGTTTTTTTTTTTTTTTTTTTTTTTTTTTTTTTTTTTTTTTTTTTTTTTTTTTTTTTTTTTTTTTTTTTTTTTTTTTTTTTTTTTTTTTTTTTTTTTTTTTTTTTTTTTTTATTTTTTTTTGTTATATATAGGAATTATTAAATGAAAAAGGAATAACCTGAGAAAGCAAGCTTGCAATATTCTTTAATGGATCATCGTTTTCCAAATCCATTACTATTTTAGAGTCACTTTTGTAACTACATCAACAAACATTATTGCAAGCAACTAAAAATGGGCATTTCATCAACACATGGCTTTATATGTGTCAGGTGATAGGTATCATATTTTGGTGAAAAAACTCTATTTAATATTCAAGCTTCAATGCGTTGCTTTTTGTCAGTGTGTTGTCTTCAATCACGTGCACGTACCTGAGTTGGTTAGTTGGAAATTCATTTCATTTTAACCAATTTCATTTAGAACATGTGTTGTCTTCCTCTATGTGTATATATATCACGAATCATAAACCATAATCACTCATTACTCTACTTACCTCAAACAAAAAATAAAAAAATAATAAAAAAAGAAGAAGAAAAGCCCATTAGTTGATCAGTTAATCTTCAACATGATGAATAGATTTTTTGGATGGAGCAAGAAAGCAGATGAACAAAGCCATACCACCAGCCATTCTGCCGGCGCCTCATCCTCCTCTGGACCCTCTGTATGTGCATACATATACATTTTATATATACATATTCATACTAGTCTTAATACTCATGCATGGTTATTTTTAATTTTTTTTACTATTTATTATAACTAAAGTCATGGACTCAAATTTATAATTATTGATCTTAGATTATATAATTATTTGGGACATTTACACATTAACTTGGTAATCGAATCTCTATTATTTGAATATGAATATAAGAAATGAAAAACGATTAATCTTTGTAAAGATCTCATAAAATCCTTGTAAAATCATTAAAACATAACATGTGGATTTTAAAAAATCTTTTACTTAATTTTATCGTTTAGTTTTATTTTATGATACGATCTTGTACGTACTTAGAAGGATACATATCATTTTGCTCTGTGTTTATAAAAATATTTATCCCTCTGAAGCTAGGTTTGACTGTTTGAGATATTTAAGAACCCTCTTGTTGTTCAAGTTGATAAGCAATTTTATTACCAGGAGTGCATTTATATTGAGAGTCCTTTTAGTTTCAACCATTTTTGACTTTTAGCTAGTAGTAAGGTGATTTTATTAGTGGAACCATTTTGTGTTTTTGAGATTTCATTCAGATACTAATAAGTTCAAGTTCCAATAATTTATTTTGAGATGTTTAATTTAATAGCTCTTCATCTTTTTATGGTGGTATTTTATTATTTCTAGACTAGATAGGAAATCGAAAGATAAAAGAAAGAAGATAGAAATTCTTTTTACAAGTTAGAGCTTTTAACTTGGTAATCGAATCTCTATTATTTGAATATGAATATAAGAAATGAAAAACGATTAATCTTTGTAAAGATCTCATAAAATCCTTGTAAAATCATTAAAACATAACATGTGGATTTTAAAAAATCTTTTACTTACATTTAACTTGGTAATCGAATCTCTATTATTTGAATATGAATATAAGAAATGAAAAACGATTAATCTTTGTAAAGATCTCATAAAATCCTTGTAAAATCATTAAAACATAACATGTGGATTTTAAAAAATCTTTTACTTAATTTTATCGTTTAGTTTTATTTTATGATACGATCTTGTACGTACTTAGAAGGATACATATCATTTTGCTCTGTGTTTATAAAAATATTTATCCCTCTGAAGCTAGGTTTGACTGTTTGAGATATTTAAGAACCCTCTTGTTGTTCAAGTTGATAAGCAATTTTATTACCAGGAGTGCATTTATATTGAGAGTCCTTTTAGTTTCAACCATTTTTGACTTTTAGCTAGTAGTAAGGTGATTTTATTAGTGGAACCATTTTGTGTTTTTGAGATTTCATTCAGATACTAATAAGTTCAAGTTCCAATAATTTATTTTGAGATGTTTAATTTAATAGCTCTTCATCTTTTTGTATCGTGGTATTTTAATTTAATAGCTTTTTATCTTTTCTATGGTGGTATTTTATTATTTCTAGACTAGATAGGAAATCGAAAGATAAAAGAAAGAAGATAGAAATTCTTTTTACAAGTTAGAGCTTTTACTTGGTAATGGTCCACCCTACCACCCCGGCGTTGTTGGCTTCAACGCTGACCACCCCATCACCATTACAACCGCTCTTAGTATAATAGGTAAATTTGACTATTTGTGATGCGATATCGGGATATGATCTTATTTACATGATAGAATCCATAAAGATCTGTATCAAAAGGTTAAATAAAAATTATTAAGGATTATATTCCTTAAAATATTAATTTTTTATTTTTTTTATAGGTTGATCCGCAAATGATTGCCAATCAACAAGAGCAACGACTTCGCCAGATGTTTGAATCAGTTGATAATCTCCCGGAGTATGTGTGGGGTTTCGCTAAGGGTTTAGTTGCTTCCGAGCATCTTAATGACCTAGTAATGGATTTGGAAAACGATGATCCATTAAAGAATATTGCAAGCTTGCTTTCTCAGGTTATTCCTTTTTCATTTAATAATTCCTATATATAACAAAAAATAATAATTTAATTTTATATATATTATATATAATATATTTTAATTTGAAACTCAATTTCTTTTTATTAAATCAATATACATATACGTATGCATGTTTAATTTTAATGATAATAAAATAATTTCATGCTTAGAATTCTAGCTACTTTGAATGAGATATTTTAATGATTTTAATATATAGGCCATGAATAACATGCGGCCAGAGATTACAAGCGAGAGTTGGTGGTAAGAGGGCAGCGAGGTGATGATCTTGCATGGATATGGGATAAGGTGAACCGACTTGAAGATATTGCTGACACTCTTAATGAGATTAGCAAGGAGCTTGCTAATTATAAACCTAAAGAAACCGGTCAATATCTGCTAAACTTAAATACGCGACTCATAATTACGGTTATTAATATTACAAAAGCTGTTAAGAGTCTTAACAAGGTGTGGAAGCAAATGACCAAAGCATGTGACAACATCAAAAAAGGTTGCCGAATGATGTATTTGTAATAAAGGATCTTATATATATAATATTCTGAAGTTGTAAGATTGAAATCAATGCTGGGAAATTAAGAATTGATTAGGGTTTTAATTAATTTACTGTGATTTGATGATTTTACTGTGAATGGTGTGGTAATTCTAACTGATAATTAATGGCGCTACTTTGGGTTTGTGTTATGAAATTGAGATATCATGTGGAAGGTTTTGCTGGATGAAATCAATTTATGGTGGATGTATTTAACTATTTATTATGCTTGGTAATTAATCGTCTCAGTGAAATCAAATGAGTGTATATTGTGAATTGTATTGTATGGTGAGTTATTTATTAATGAGGACTCTTCAGTTATGAAACCTTTCATGTCTTCACATAAAAAGGTTTCATTATATTAACAAGCAATCTTTTCATTATACGCATTACATGGCAGGAAAAGAGACCAACAAACTGCCATTCTTTGGCAGCCTAACAAATCATGTATATATATACCACTTTCTATCTTTTCTTTTTTCATATATTTTTTCCCCTTGATTTACTCATTTACTTGATGGGTTTTTTATTCAACCGGTTTTAGTTGATAATAATAATTATTTTGTTTAATTTGAATGATACTATTATAGTTTCTATTGTGTAGCCTCATTGTTTATTTGATGATTATGCTAAAGGTGTTTGAGGAAATGCTTGAGACTCAAATTGTTGACTTTTATTGGATATCCTTTAGTCCTTCGATGTATTTATATTATTTTCATCTTTATGCAATCCGTACATTGTGTGCATATATCTCATAATTTGCAATTTTCGCAGATTGAGATGGGTGACATATGTCTTCATGTAAATGATAAGAAGTATACATGTTGGACCGTTCAAATTAAAAAAACCAACATGTACCTGCCTAACTATTTGGTTCCTCCTTTTATTGAGTTACTTTGATTTGGTTGTTATAGACTATATGGTTTTATTTGTGCTGCTTCTATACGTTTTATACAATATTATATCAGTGTATTATATGTTCTTACTGGTGGAATTTTTTATTTTTTTTTCGTAATTGTTGTGTGAATGCAGGAACATAAGAGGTTTGGAGAACATAAATTGGCCAGCTGATTTTATTGCCTTATCATTTTCGAAAGATACTGCCAAAACAGATGAGAGTTTCTTTCCTAACTCTGCATTTTTATTAATTGCTATTCTATCTATTTTCAATCACATTTTTTGTTAAATTAATAGTATAATAATTAGGCCATGATCAATAGACAGTTAACTTTAGGAGTTTGGCTACATATATGAATTCATATACTCAGAAGTTTACCTTTTAAAAAAAACAAAACAACAAAAAGACTTAGTTTTTACCTTAAGAAGCTAAAGTTATCGATGGTGTATCATAAGAATGTTGATGATTATATACTAAAGATGATATAATATTCAACATTGGGAGATATAAACAAAGCTAAAAGTGAATGTTCCCAGGTGAGGCTCAAGATGATATGCAATTTCCTTTTACTTATTTTTTGCAGTCGTAAATCTCCACATCATTTATTGTATATGTTTCTTGACATATGTTTGGTTATTTCATGATACTAGAATTTGCAACTTTGAAATCAACTCCACGATTATAATCAACCAGTCATGGGTCTTATCTTGACCCACTATGGTTTCAGAGCCAGTTGTTGCCCTCATCTGGCTCCAGCCCGTGATAGAGTGTCTCTATATGACTATATCATGGGCGGACCTACTAAGGGTTCTGAGCAACACAGACTATTGGTCAGTTTTGTCTGTGAAGTATGAATTCGTTTCATTAAGTTTTTTATTCTCTAATGGTGCCCCGAGCCTTAAATCTTTAGAGTAACCTGCAACTACCATGCATGGTTTCTAAAAAATTGACTAGAGTCCCAAACATGGGAGCCACAAGTCACAAAAAATATAAGAGATAACACGATTGTTTCGTCAGTGAGGCTAACCAGTTTGTTACGCCCATCTTTTCAGGCCGAATATTAGCAATTTGGTCAAAGCGGTTCAACCACTCTGGAAGGCAGCCCTTGCACCTGTTGACGAAGTCTACGCATCATTTAACCAGGTGGTTTTGCATGTAGATGTTGGTATGAGTCACTCTCTGTTCATATATTGATATCACTCACTTTATATATAACTTTTTCTTTTGGCTTTTGTTAAAAAAAACCAGTTATGGGTTCAGATCAACTCAACAATTATCATTCTATTGATTTTTATCTTGGTGTAATAAGTTTATTCACATTACTTTTTGAATCTTTTGAAATATTTTTATATTAGGAAATCATTCTTTAACTGAACTTGATGCTGAGGAATACCTTTGCCTTTCTAGGATGGAAATATTTACAGTTATACATAAATGAACTCTTAGCTAGAGTTAAAATGGTTATAGATGTACAAGTTTTCTACATATAGCAAGGGTTATAAATTACATATGTAGTGCTTTTCCGGATTTGTATGTTACTGGAAAAACTGCCCCGAATGTAAAGGTTTTGTTTTTTCTTTAAAAAATGTCAATTCCTCTAGAAAGTTTGTCACTGAATGGGCGTGTGTCACATTAGGCTATTTGAACGTTTATGTTATTTTGTAATCAAATTCAAATGTGTGTTTATTTTTTAAAAAATGTTGGTTACGGTGGTTGTTATTTGTTACATGAACATAGACAATGACAAGAGCTGAAACATTCAAGTAATATATGTTGAAGTAATTGTAGTAACAGTATGATTTTACCTTACTGGAAGGACAACCAACGTATGGTGTTGGTGTTGGTTTTTAACTGCTTATATGTGTCCATGACTTTTCACCTTATTCCAACGGCCAACGTGCAACCAATTACGCGTGTCTTATATAGTGTTATTATGTAGGCAGTGATCCGTAGACCACCCGTTTTTAACCATACACCACCAAACATGTTTTACAGTTAAAATATTCTATATTCTCCTTCATCTTATTGTCGTAATTTTGATTTAGGTAGCAGCTCCATGAGAGCTACACTTTAGTGTTTCATTGTTTCATAGATTCTTTACATACGGCCTCCGCATGAAAGTTGACAACAATGGATCTGGATGGACAATTACCTTGAAACGCAAAAAACAAAGTTACAGTCGCAAAAAAACAAGCTACCCTTGATATGAATACTGTTGGGCAAAATAATTGGATTGTGCTTAGGTTACAAAGCAGAACAGGTAAAATTTGTATCGGTCGAGTTGACCTGGTACCCCTTTTTTTCCTATATGTTCAAAATTTGTAAAAATAACTCGATGTCAAGTTAGATAAAAGTTTACAACACCTGATATTACTCCCAACATTTTATAAGTTTCTAGAGAAGCTAATTTACTAGGTTTACCATTCAAATGCATATACAAATGCAGCAGATATATGCAACTTATCCGTGAAAAGATTCATATTTTGACATTCTTATGCAGAAGTGTCCAGGTGAGATTATCAGGCGAGCATTGTCATACCAAATGTTGCCCATTTCTATAATGATTACACAGTACCAGAGTTTTCTTCTTGCAACACACATTGTCAATTCCAGGTTTATAGCGAAAATCCTTTTCCGTTGTGCCATTACTGAACTTAGTGGTCATCTTGAAAACTTGTTACCATATAAGGAGCCAACAGTGGCTCCTTATATGGTAACAAGTTTTGACCCATATGACTATACTCTCTTTTAAGGTAGCAACATGGGTGGGTTGGGTAATAGGTTATCACATGTTTAGTGACACGAATAATTTTTCAGCATCAGTCGGGCTATGCAAGGCTGTAGGTTCTATTTATATGATTATTTGCCAGAATACCAATTATGAAGATAATTAATGAAGATTATATGTTTTGTTTGTTTTATGTATGTGCAGTTGCATATCATTGATTCTTGCATGCTTCCTTTAGTTTATTTATATTGTTTAATGAGCGAATAGTTTTATGAAACCGAAGTGGATGAGTTAATGCATAGTACCTTCCATAAGTGAGCGAATTAAACAAACCTAGATGAGAAACTGTTCATGATCTTTCTGACACATAATACATTTTAAGTTATGAAGATACAAATACACCAAAAGAGTATATCATCCTTTTTTATCAATAATGAGGTTTAAAGAATCCCTTGAAAAGTGTCTTTTGGACGCAGATAAGCATCCTTCGATTCAACCCCTTTTAAATAATGCGGGGTGATGAAGTAATGGACCTACTTCGGGATGGACCAGGTATAGTTTGGTTCTTACTTTAGGATGGACCATGTGTAGTCTGGTTCCTCTTGGTGAATGAAGGATGAACTGCACACGATGGAACACACAATCGTTAGAAGGGCCGAAGGAGAATCCTCCTTCGGGTGGCGATTCCCTTCTGGTAATTCAATCCTTGTTAGGAGTAGAATTATACGCCACGGTTTGGTTGGGACCAAACCCCGGATGAAGCAGAATACAATGTATGATATCTATGTTTTTAGAGAGAGAAAGTAAGAGAGTATATAAGGGAGTAGTGAGAGAAGTGAAGTGATTTACTGTTGGTGAACATGGGCTATTTATAGGCAAATGGGAGGTGGATAATAACCAGCTCTGATGGGGCAATGGTATTATCCACCATGTAATGGGGATGACCAACCTCCAGGCTGTCACCTGTGGGTGGTCCCTCGAGTATTGGGATTGTCCCTTGGTTAATAGCCTATACCTTTTCATACCCATTAAGAGTTCTCCTTTGATGGTTCTTCTAGTTAGTTGGCTCCAGATGGAGCTTGTGCTTCCTTACTGGAGGTTCTGCTTCCATGACGAAGCTCATCAGATGCTACGTCATCATCTCCCCCCAGTCTAGTACAGTGTTGGTTCGGCTATCGCTGTGCTAGACTATACGTTCTTGTGAGCTCTTTTGCCCAAATTTTTATTTTTTTATTTTTTTTTCGGCGGCACTATATTTGAGATATGTACCTTTTTATTCTTTTGTTGCCACTTGTCCTTTTTTCATTGGTTCTTGTTCTCTGCAGGACCTGAACCCTATGGGCTAGTAACAGTTGATTTGGCCCATCAGCATTTAAGGCCCTTTTGAAGACCTATATATACCCTACTTTTCTCCCATTTTTTTCACACAACTTTTCTCTTACCCTAAAATTTTCTCTCAAAAAACTCTCAAACTTCTCCTCCTCTTTCTTGCTTAAGCCGCCGCCCTCCATGGGGAAGGACAACATGGGGAAGACAACATGTCCTCCACTTCTTCAATTTTAACCGAAAGCATCCTTAAAGAGTTTGTTCGAGTCTTCCATATTTCGGATCAGTACCATCCTATGCTTCCTTCTCCTGGTTCACCCATCTCTGGTGCACCTCAAGGTAAAATTGCTCTATACACCAAGTTCTTTGATTTTGCAGGGGTCCGCATACCTTTTACACACCTGTTTCTTTCGGTTATTGAGTATTTTAGGGTCCACCTATCCCAGCTTACTCCACTGGGTGTGGCTAAGATTACCCAGTTTGAGGTTCTTTGTCGTGTTTATGGAGGAGAACCAACTTTGGATCTTTTTCGAATGTTTTATAAATTGGCTAAAAATGGGGATTGGTTCACTTTTGAGAGGCGCAAATTGGTTGGGAAAGGTAATCCCGCTCGTCCTTGTGTTACCGACCTTCCCAATGGTTTGAAAGATTGGAAGGATCGCTTCTTTTGGATCGACCATGTGGTGGCACCTATTCAGATGCACTTGAGAGATATTAAGGAAGATATATCTGATCCATCCCCTGCTTCGTCGAGTTATGACGAGGATGTTAGGACCAGTTTCGCTGAAACTGGCCAGTCTCCAGTTGCACCTAGAGACTAAGAAGATTTGTCCAGAAATATATTGAAGTCCAGTTGCATCGTACAGTAAACGCAACTGAAGACTTCCTCCAGTTGAGAACTGACCAGTTGAAGAATCATTCCAGTTGAAGTCGAAGACAACAAGTGGAAGATAGAGAATGACAATGGCAGCGAAGCCCAGTTGACATTCTAGTCAGTTACAAATTGGAGACCATCAGTGGAAAGCTCTTACAAAGCTTTACACTGATTACGAGAAAAAGACTTTTATGCTTTATGTGCTATTACACGGATAAAAGGATTTATCTATGTATAAAGTACAAAAAGGTACATAAAGCTGGTTGAGTAAAGTTGCTTTATACTGTAACTTTACACAGCATTTTAAGGAATTAAATGCTATTCCTTAAATGTTCTCAACCATATTTGTACGGCCAAAGTTGACATCCCAATGTCAACTTTGCCTATAAATACAAGTCATTGCACAACAAGAATAACAACACACACACTTTGCAAACCTGCAATATTCTTGGTGAACTTGTGCAATATTCTCTCAATCGTAAAAAGGAACATTTCACAACTTTAAGTGTTTCGATTGTTTAGAGAATTTCCAAGTGTAGATCAATTGTAGTTCATAGGTTGTTAGTATATTTACATACTTTGTATTATCTTGGTTCCGCAACAACCTTGTAATTTATTTAAAGTTAATAAATAAATTACACTTGAAATTACATATTGTCTCACCAATTTACTTTACAAGTATTTTATATTATTGCATTGTTTTTACTTATTGTCACTTTAATAGGTAATCTATCCAAGAACTTGGTATATACTCACTGCAACTGGTCGTCTCCAGTTCAGTGCTTATATTGCAAAGTAACTCCACCATTGACATTGAGGTGTCTTCAGGTAGTACCATCTATTGAGTTGGGACTTACAAGTGGTATCAGAGCAGAAGGCTAAAATACTTGCCTAGATCTGCTTAGATAACTACTACTGAAGGTGGAGATGGTTCTGGTCAAGGTGAAAACCCTCTGAATACTAATACACCACCTGTTCAAAATGTTAATACAAACCCTCCTCCTCTACCTGCCCCAAACCATGTCCATGTACATTATTCTAACACTCTTGTTCCCAAATTTGATGGAAACAGTGAGACCTTCGGTACATGGAAGGCCAGAATGCTCTTGCATTTTGGTGGGATAGAGAGATATATGCTGAAAATCCTTAAGGATGGACCATATATACCCATGTCTCTTGGGGTAAGTCCTCTTCTTGATCCAACTGGAAGAAGAGGTTCCATAGAAAAGCTCGAAGACCACTGGTCTGATGAGGATCGTAGACTTGTAGATCTGGACACCAGACTCAAGAACATGATCCTTGGAGCTGTCCCTGAAGACTTAATTCCAACACTTGTGTTGTTCCCCAGTGCCAAGTCAATGTGGGATGAATTAGTCATTCAGTTTAAAGGAGGTGATGACACCATTGTCACCAGAAAGGTTGCCCTGAACATGAAGTATGAATTCTTCTTTGCTCTACCCAATGAAAGTCTAACTGGTACTTACACCAGGTTTTCTAGCCTCATTAAACAGTTGAGAGGCTTTAGTGTAGAGAAGGATAAGGATATTCTTCTTGAGAAGTTTTGTGATATTTTTCCTTCCAAATGGGAAAATATGGTTCTTGTCTTAAGACAAGGTAAAACCCTGCACAGCCATACTCTTGCATCGCTCTATGGAGCCTTCAGATTCACTGAAGACAATAATGCTGCAAGACTGGTGGCTGAGCAGGATGCCATGAACCATGCCAGAGTCCCAAGGTTGCTAGTGTAACTGAGCGACCTTGTGCTGCTTTAATGTTTGCAGAGAGTGTCCAGGCACACTCAATGAAGGAGATGTTAAACAGTTTCTTGAACTCTGGCCTGACCACTGAAATTAGTGATGGTTGTGATGAAACTGACGATGATGATCTGGTAGCCATGATTGCTAAAACCTTTAATAGGTTTAAGCATAAATCCAAAAGATTTAATGGCCCAAACAATGCTTCCAGCTCCAGCTCTTTGGATAAAACCAATCTTACCTGCTATAAATGCGGTAAGAAAGGTCATTTTATGAAGGAATGCAGATCTAGTCAGATGAACAACCAAACTAGTCCCTCTATCCCAAATTTCAATCGGCCTGATGATAGCTATAAAGCTAAATATAAGAAGCTTAAGGCCCAGATTGCCCTCCTGTCCATGGAAAAAGAAAAGGATCAGTGCTTGATGGCATAAACTGAGGGAAAATGGGAGTACTCTGATGACTCATCAGCTGATGAAGAAGAGGAAAGGGACATGTGTTTCATGGCCTTGGAAGATCAACAACAACATGTGGCAAAGGAAGATGTCATCACTGGAAGATGGGTGGACATCATTTTGAAAAAGGTATGTGATTATGACAACCAGGTTGACCCAGAACTGAAACTGGACCTTGCTGAATCATTAAGTGGTGATTTGGCTTTTGTGGAAACTGTTAGAGCAGATAGTGAAAGATATCTGGATACTATCTTAATTGAACTGAACAATGTTAAACCACAACTAAATGATTTACAAAGTGTCCAGTTGGCTCTCAAGGAGTCAGTTTTGAAAATTGAGGCTTTAGAATTTGATAATCAAAAATTAGTTTCTGATCTTGAAAAAGAACAATTGATTATCAAGTCATGGGTAAAAGCATCTGGAAAGAATTATGATGCATTTTCTAGAACAATTGATGCCCAGAAAAATGCATGGAAATCTGGAGATCTGGAAATGGCAGCTCTCATACCAGATCTTCATGCATTGCCTCCAGCTCTTAGGGTTGAAACTCCATATGATCAACCTGAGAGTGTCAAAACTAAACCCATTGAGACCACCCCCATTGAGGTTAAACCTGGAGCCAATCAGGCTAGTGCTCCAGTTAAAAAGGCCACTGGTAACAAGCCTTTACCTCAGAAGTCTAAGGAGCCCAAGACCCCAAAGACTAAAACTCCTGCTGAACCAAGGTCCAAGGTTCAGCAGCCTGATGAAAATATTTTGTTTAAACTGGAAAGTCAACTCCAACTTTTGTCTAGACAGGTTCAGAGTTGTACTGCCCGGATTAAAAATCTGGAAGGAGGTTCATCACCTCCAGTTCAAAAACAAAATATTAAACCCCCTTCAAAAACAAAATATTAAACCCCCTTCAAAACAAAACAAAAGATTGTTCCATCTGGAACTAAATCTGATAAAAAAAAGGGGAGCAGGTATCAAATACCAATCGTTTTTACTCCTGCACCTGGATCTGGTGAAAAAGATCCAGATGTAGTCTTCAGTTTACCACCACAGACTTCTGTAGAGAAGTCCAGTTAACCCATCAAGAAAAGATGGGTTCACAAAAATAACTGATGATTTTTGTGGGTGTACAGGGCGATCGAAAGTAGAACACCTGGTATCTGGACAGCGCAGCTGGCCGGACTATGACCGGATGTAAGCCCCTGCTTGAAGAGTTCATTGTCCAAGATGGACCGGCAGTGACGTTTGGTAATTATCAAAGTGGAAAGACTGAAGGATATGGTGTGCTCAAAAACAGACAGGTCGAATTCAAAAGAGTTGCATTTGTGAATGGTTTGAAATACAACCTGACCAGTGTCAACCAACTTTGTGATGATGGCTACAGAGTTTTGTTCGATATTGCTCAAGGCACCATATTTAACAAGGATTGGAAAGTGGTGATGGTTGCACCAGGAAAAGGAAATGTGTACATCATGGATATGGAACCAGCTCCAAAAGAGCAGTGCTTTTATACCAAGGCTGATGAGGACACCAACTGGCTATGGCATAAAAGATTATCCCATCTTAATTTCAAAAATATTAACAAGTTGTCTCGCAAACAACTGGTTGATGGGATACCACAGATTTCTTTCAATAAAGAAAAGCCATGTCCAGGGTGTGAGATGGGCAAGCAGAAAAGGGCCAGTTTCAAAACAAGGCAAAACTTTAGCATCACTGAACCTCTTCACATGCTTCATATGGATCTCTTTGGTTCAGTGAATGTTCAAACTAGATCTGGAAAGAAGTACACTCTAGTTGTGGTCGATAAATTCACCAGATATTGTTGGGTGGTATTCCTTCGGTCCAAAAGTGATGCACCTGCTGAAATCATCTCTCTCATCAAAAGAATTGAACTCAAGTATACTCGAAAAGTGTGTCAGTTGCGAAGTGATAATGGTACTGAATTTCAAAATAAGGTACTTGAAACATTTTGCAATGACACTGGCATCTCTCAAAATTTCTCATCAGCACACTCTCCAGAGCAGAATGGAGTTGTGGAAAGAAAGAATTGCACACTGATAGAAGCGGCCAGAAGCATGCTATCTGAATCAGGTCTTCCCACCAGTTTCTGGGCTGAAGCAGTTGCAACTGCTTGTCACACCCAAAACCGGTCAGTCTACATCAAGAGACATAAGAAGACTGCCTATGAAGTGCTCAGGAATCGTAAACCAAATATTGGATATTTCCATGTATTTGGTTGTCCAGTTTATATTTTAAACGATTCCAGTCAGCTTGGAAAGTTTGATGCAAAAGCTGATGAAGGTGTGTTTTTAGGCTATTCAGATATTCGAAAGGCCTTTAGAGTTTATAATTATAGACTCCAAAAGGTTCACGAGACAATTCATGTCACATTCGACGAATCAAATGAAGCAATCAACAAGCGACCAAGCCTTGATATTTCTCCATTCGTTCCAATAAATTTTGGTGAAACTGTCCAAGTTCATCAGTCAGTTGCTTCACCAAAAGATGTTTCCAGTTACTCTCAATTGGAACCAGTTAAGAAGAAGAGCACCACCAGTGACACTTCATTCTATCCCTCCATCAATTTCAACTTACCACAGAATTTGGTGATTGGATCTGATGTACGTGTCACTCCAATATCAGCACCAGTTCAAACTCCAACTTCTCCAGTTCTTTAAGAAATACCTTTTAATGAAGAATTTCATGATGCAAATCGTGAACTCATTGACTCTGATGAGGATGTAGAAGTAGTTTGGACTGATCCACCTCCAGAAGCTGCTGCAACTGAAGAAGATCGTCAGGTGACTTGCACTGATATTGTATTACACCAGCCTAGTCAATACACTAGATGGACTCGAGCACATCCAATTGAACAGATTATGGGAGATCCAAGTAGTGGGGTTCAGACTAGAAGAGCCACCAGTGAGCAATGCTTAAACGTCACCTTCTTATCACTGATTGAACCGAAGAAGATTGACGAGGCTATGGCAGACCCAAGCTGGGTGGAAGCTATGCAAGAAGAGCTCATCCAGTTTGAAAGGAATAATGTGTGGGAACTTGTTCCTTGTCCACCAGGGTTAAAGAAAGAACCCATTGGTACAAGATGGGTCTACCGAAACAAGATGGATGAAGATGGCAATGTTGTAAGAAACAAGGCCAGATTAGTTGCCCAGGGTTATTGTCAGGTAGAAGGCGTTGATTTTGATGAAACTTTTGCTCCAGTTGCAAGACTTGAAGCCATCAGAATATTCCTGGCTTATGCAGCCCATCTGCAGTTCAAGGTCTTTCAGATGGATGTCAAAAGTGCGTTCCTTAATGGAACATTGGAAGAAGAAGTGTATGTTAAGCAGACTCCAGGCTTCATCAATGAGAAGCATCCTCGCTGGGTATATAGACTGAACAAAGCTTTGTATGGTCTAAGACAAGCCCCAAGAGCCTGGTATGATACTTTAACTAAACATCTTCTTAAAAATGGCTTTCAAAGAGGTGCAATAGATAATACCTTATTTATCTTGAAAGAAAAAGGTAAAATCTTATTGGTACAAATTTATGTTGATGACATTATATTTGGTTCAACTGATGATGCAATGTGTAAAAGGTTTTCTAAAATCATGTCATCTGAGTATGAAATGAGTTTAATGGGAGAATTAACATTTTTCTTAGGTCTTCAGATTAAGCAAACTGAAAATGGAATATTTATAAACCAAGAAAAATATGTCAGAGATTTGTTAAGAAAATACAAATATGATTCTATCCCATCGAAAAACACACCTATTGCAGCACCATTAAATTTGGACTCTGACCCAACTGGCAAACCAGTGAACACCACTGAATATCGTGGTATGGTTGGTTCACTGATGTATTTAACTGCCAGTCGACCAGATATAATGTTTGCAACATGTCTATGTGCCAGATTTCAGGCTAACCCTAAAGAATCACATTTACACGCTGTTAAGCGTATCTTCAGATACCTGAAAGGGTGTCCTAGCCTTGGTCTTTGGTACCCCAAAGGCTCAGGGTTAGATCTAATGGGTTATTCAGATTCAGATCATGCAGGTTGTAAGATAGATAGAAAATCAACAACTGGTGGTTGTCATTTCCTTGGAGGAAAACTGGTAAGTTGGACCAGCAAGAAGCAGACGTCAGTCTCTATGTTCACTGCTGAGGCAGAGTACATTTCTGCGGCTAGTTGCTGTGCCCAGATTCTCTGGATCAAGAACCAGTTGCTAGATTATGGTCAAAAGTATACAAGGACCCCAATCTTTTGTGACAACACCAGTGCAATTGCTATATCTCATAACCCAGAGATGCACTCTAAGACAAAGCATATTGACATCAGGTATCATTTCATTCATGATCATGTTATGAAAGGAGACATTGAAATACATTTCATCCCCACTGACAAACAGCTCGCTGATGTTTTTACAAAACCTCTTGATGAGAAAACCTTTAAAAATCTCATCAGCGAACTGGGAATGTTAAATCCTTAAAACTGGAGATTTTTGTTATGAACGCGTTAGTGAAACTGATGAAGTTCTCCAGTTGAGGAGGTCCAAACAATCTTTGCTCGCCAGGCTATCAAACGCCTTTGTGATACTATCCTGGCACTAATCGATTTATGGATCATCACTTTAGGGGGAAAGACTCAAAACAAAATTTTCTTACCTAAAATTCTTTTTGTTTGAAAATGGCAACTGGAGAACTCTCCAGTTGGAAACTGGCACTGGAAAGTGTACAGGTTCAGTCTTGTCTTAAAACTGGTGGTCAACCAGATTTTCATAACGTTCGAAAATACTTGGTCAATATCTGTGACACGTGATGGTACTCGAGTGTTTTAACCCACTTGATATCGTCATTTGACGTGTTTAAAGTCATTTTGGTAAAAGACAACAGTTTTTATTGGGAAAATGAAAATTAGTGGGCGCGTGGGTAAGTTAAGCCGTCGTAGCATTTAATGCTGACACGGTGAATTATATTTTTGGTTCAAAATTCAAACTTCTTTTGTAAAAATATCTACAAAATTGATTTTTGTTAATAAAATATAATTTTTGGTATTTCATTGGGATCTTGAATTCCTTATAAATACCCTTATTTACTCCGATCACATTTACTTCCCTTTACATTCTTTCATTTACTTCCAATCATCATCAAACTCTTCATTTCTCTTTCTGCTTCATAAATCAAGAACCCTAATTCCAAAGTTTCAATTTCACTTTCAATGGCACCTAAATCATCCCATTCTAGAGATGTAAATCTCCTCTCTGTCCCATATGCTCCCTCACCAGATGTCAAACAGGCATCTGGTGCTCCTGGTAATACTACGCTCATCAAACTAAATCCAAATAATCCGATGGCTAGTTTACAAGGAACCCAAGGGTCCGATACCCTTATTGGGAGAATCCAAAATTTTTTGAGGGATTCTCCAATCGGACCCTCCTTCTCCTTAAACCCACGCAAGATGTTTCACGACTACTTGTGTGAGTTTTGGTACACCGCTTCTCTTTCTTCCGACTGCTCTTCCATCACATTCACATTAAAAGGTGGAACAGTCCGGTGTACCTTATCAGCAGATGTATTGAGGGATGCTCTACACCTAAATTACTGGAGACAAGGAGAGTCTCGTGTTGTCATCTCCCCAAACATAAATTTTCGCCAGGTCCTCCTTGATATGGGACACAAGGAGTGCCTAGAAAAAGGGGTTTTGAAAACAAAAGGTGCGATGACCATGAAGGGCCTTACACCGTCATGGAGGTACTTTTTCATCCACCTTGTGGAAAGTATGGGTGGGAGTTCTGGTGGACTTGACCAGATTAACTCCGCACAGGCAGAAATGGCATACTGCCTGTGAAATGGATTGAGAGTGGATTTTGCTGATATCCTATACAGAAGCCTGGTTCAAAAACTGAAGGGCACCAGGGGACTATGTATCCCCTTCTCCAGGTATCTCTCTCTCTGTTTTCTACAAATTCTGGGCAGTGAAGCTTATTTTAGCACAAATTCACTATACACTGTCCCAGATTTGTTGAGGAATCTTGACTCTCTAGTATCTGAAGCTGGAGAGGTCGAGATTCCGGAAAGAATGCGGCTGGCATTCGCAAAAACTGATGCACCAGTCCAAGGTGAGTCAGAAAGACAACTGGGCGGGCCTCAAAATAATGAGGGACCCACCGGTTCGTCTGCTAGAATTGTGACCATTGCCGAACCCGGGCAACAGTCTAACCCCTCCAGCTCCAGCGTGTCTGTCCCCCCAAACCATCTACCCTGGAGACCTCCCAACAGGTCTTTCAGGTGTTCCAAAGGCAACAAGAACACGTCGTCTTAGGAAACAGTCAGAACTTGCCACTGACAGTAGAAACCAGACCAGCCCTCCAGTTTCCTCCCAACAGGAACCTGGAGAAATTCAAATGGGACAACCGCAAGCAGCCACCCTCGAAATTTCTGTAGGAGAGGGTGGTGAAGATGATATTGGGCTACCCCAACCCAGATTAGAGTTTGAGTCTGCACAAAGTGTCCACGGCCTATCTTCTGACACTTCTCTTACACGAACTGACGACGTCTCTGGCCAGTCACTGCTGGAGACTGAGGTTCCAAACTCTGCGGCTGATGATGTTATGATTGTGGATAGAGCAATTATAACTGAGGCAACCCCAATGACCTCTATCCCTGGTGACGTTACCTCGGTAATTAATCCTCCAACAGATGCTACCTTCCAGGAAACTGGAGTAGGTCATCTGGAGACTGACCCATCTGGTCAGCCCTCAGTTACATTCATGGATCTGGACATGAGTGTCAATGACGAGGAAATCCTTATTGAATCTTCGGATTCGGAAGGTACTGCCTCAGACATTGAGATTTTTGATTCTTCTGTACAAGATCAAAACCCTTAATCTCATGTCTCGCCTCCAGATGCTTCAATTTCAATTTTACCATCCCAAGAAACTGAGCTTAATGAAAATCCTTTTCCCACTTATAGCTATATGTCTGGAAACAGACGTATGGCACCATCACCATCTGGGCAGTTCTCACTCCTTCGAGAAATGCCACCCCCACCGCCGCCGTTGTTCACACCTGAGCATTCTCAGCATGAACAACACATTGATACTTCTGTTCCTTCTTCTACAACCCCTCCTATTTCTTCAACTGTCACAGAGTCACCATCTGATCAGGTTACTCTTGTAGTACCTCCCCTAGTGGCTCTAGTGGCATCTGCTGCTGGTCCAGTGACACCTTCCCCTCCGTCACTGGACAGTCAATTTGTGTCTTTCCAAGCCGATATCCAAAATCTTTTTACCAGGGTGGAGGATATTCAAAAGACACTTGACAAAAACACTAAGACTTTCTCCAGGTACCACAAGGATCACTTGACCAATATTAAAGTGGTTGATCTGGGGATTAACAAGTTTTCAACAAATGAAGACTTAGTGTTGAAGAAGCTAAATGAGTTGGTCACTGGCTGCAACAATCTGGCCACTTCTCTGAAAGAAGCCTTTGACCTTACTCAGACCAAAGTCACAACCTCAATCTCAAATCTGCTGGGTAACACTGTTAGAAGATCTGAAGTTGATTTAAGGGAGATTGAAAAGCAGGTGAAAGATTTAGTTGAAAAGCATGGGTTGAATGTGACTGAGCTTGGGCAGCAGTTAATGGTTTCAGTTGGTCAGAAAATTGATGATACGCTGGGTGCAAGAGAAACACAGTTGATTGAAAAGGTGATAGTTGAGATCACCAAGCTGGCCACTCCTCAGGTTGATCTGGCCCCACTCACTAATGAGATCAACCAGTTGAGAGGCAACATTGACACTTTAAAGACCCAGGTATCCAATCATACTCAATCTATTGATAAACTGACAACTGAAGTGGATAATTTAAAGAAAAAGGATGAAGAAGTTAAGGATAAGGTGGTTTCTGGTCTGGACGAAGATTCCAAGACTTTGAATGAATTGAAGACTGGTCAGCAACAGGTTGCTGCAAATGTTCTGACCCAGTCTAAAGAGACCAACCATCTGTGGAGGTCTTTCAGGATGATGTGCGGAATATTCAAAGAATGCAAGGACATACAATCGTGGCAGCCTCTTGACCGGTTGCCATCTCACCCTTCTGAATGGGAAGTTATAAGGGCAGGTCTAGATGCTGCCAAGGGGGAAAGAAGTGTAGTCCTTGCACCAGTTGCACCTGGAAGTGCTCCATCTGGGAGTCAATCTGGTAATGATATGGTAGTGGCTTCCAGTACTGAAACTGGTGAGCAAAGGGTTGAAGAGAATGTAGATGTATTTGAAAGGGGGAATGTGGATAAGGGTAAAGGATTAGCATCTGATGAAGCCCAGCCGGCCACTGATGTACCACTATTGGAAACTGGCAATGTTGATTTACTTCCTCTAGTCTCAGAAAGCGATAGCAAACGTTTGGCAAGGCTTGGTGATCAAATTAAAGAAAGAAAGAAAATGAAACAAGCAAACCAAGCTGAAGCCAGACAACATCTGGCCAAGATAAAATTGCTTGATATTAGTGATGCTCACTTGTTGGGAATCACTAAGGAGGAGTATGCAAGAGTGAAAGATGATGCCAGGATAGTGGGCATGTTGAAAGAAATGCTTGATATTGAATTAGACAGACACTATCCTGATGATGAAGCTGAGCATGATGTCAGAAATTTGAATATTTCAGTGGAGAAGGCAAAAGAGAATCGGGCCAGTGGGATTTTGAAAAGAATTGAAAATGTGAAGAAGGTTGTGAAAAGGGTATTGAATCCACCAAGAAGGAACCCTCAACCAAGAAAGCCACTGCATAGAGATGCTGATCTTAGTACCTTCCTTGAACCAACTGGCGAAATCTCTAATGATGACATCAAGGTTGCTGTGCAGGCTGCTGGAGCTGGGACTATTAAAATCTCGAATGAATCTGAAGCTAGAAGCTATTATTCCCAGATCATGGCAACCAGAAGGCACAGTGGGGCAATCAATGGTGTGTTTGTTACAATTAAGCCAGGCACCAAGTACTTTCACGTTGAAGTCAGTTATGCTAGAGGGCCACTAGTCAAAACTGACAATCCTGGTGTGATGCAATTTGGGTTCTCGGAATGGGTTGAAATGGTAAACTTTTTGGAAGCAAAGACACAAAAGAATAGGTTTGAGAAAGGTTGGGTTAACTTCTTGAAGGGCAAGATTCAACACAAAGAGAATCTGGAGCTGAAGTTGAACATTGACCCTGAAGACTCTCGTCCTATTTCTTCAGTGTCAAAGAGAAGGAGAACTGGCGAAGGGCCATCTGATTAAGTTCTCTCTTCAGTTTATCTGCTTGTAATTTTATTTACATTCTGTAACTTATGTATATTTCATTTCCTTGTATAAATGAAGTTACGAGTTTGTAACCACAAGATAGATAATAGATTAAATCTAACAAACTCAAAAGAAAAACCCAAGGCATTTATTGATCTATAAAAATGCCTTGGAAAACTTAGATAGGTTTAATCGAACAAGTCCTTCCAGTTCATACTTGTATAGATACAAGAACTGAAAAAGACTTGGCAATATTTCAGGACAAATAGGGGGAATTTGTTAGGACCAGTTTCGCTGAAACTGGCCAGTCTCCAGTTGCACCTGGAGACTAAGAAGATTTGTCCAGAAATATATTGAAGTCCAGTTGTATCGTACAGTTAACGCAACTGAAGACTTCCTCCAGTTGAGAACTGACCAGTTGAAGAATCATTCTAGTTGAAGTCGAAGACAACAAGTGGAAGATAGAGAATGACAATGGCAGCGAAGCCCAGTTGACATTCTAGTCAGTTACAAATTGGAGACCATCAATGGAAAGCTCTTACAAAGCTTTACACTGATTACGAGGAAAAGACTTTTATGCTTTATGTGCTATTACACGGATAAAAGGATTTATCTATGTATAAAGTACAAAAAGGTACATAAAGCTGGTTGAGTAAAGTTGCTTTATACTGTAACTTTACACAACATTTTAAGGAATTAAATGCTATTCCTTAAATGTTCTCAACCATATTTGTACGGCCAAAGTTGACATCCCAATGTCAACTTTGCCTATAAATACAAGTCATTGCACAACAAGAATAACACACACACACTTTGCAAACCTGCAATATTCTTGGTGAACTTGTGCAATATTCTCTCAATCGTAAAAAGGAACATTTCACAACTTTAAGTGTTTCGATTGTTTAGAGAATTTCCAAGTGTAGATCAATTGTAGTTCATAGGTTGTTAGGATATTTACATACTTTATATTATCTTGGTTCCGCAACAACCTTGTAATTTATTTAAAGTTAATAAATAAATTACACTTGAAAATTACATATTGTCTCACCAATTTACTTTACAAGTATTTTATATTATTACATTGTTTTTACTTATTGTCACTTTAATAAGTAATCTATCCAAGAACTTGGTATATACTCACTGCAACTGGTCGTCTCCAGTTCAGTACTTATATTGCAAAGTAACTCCACCATTGACATTGAGGTGTCTTCAGGTAGTATCATCTATTGAGTTGGGACTTACAGAGGATTTGTATGCCCGATTGGTTGAGCATCCTGCACCCTTTCACAGTTTCCATCAAGAGGTCCTCCTTCAGACTGGGGTCAGTCGCCATTGGTTCTCTCCTGATAAGGAGCCTGTAGTATTTTGTGGAGGTGAAGGTATTTTTCTTGTTCCCTTTTTCTTCCTCTTTTCATAAGTCTACTTATTCACAAATTTTATTATTTTATCTCTTTTTGTATATGTGATTTTTTTTTATTGTACTGCAGAAGTAAACCTTCGTAAGTTTGTCTCATTTCCAAAAGATACCGTGTTTTCTTTTGGTGAGAAACTAGTTGCTGCCGGGGAGCGTCCTCTATTGGAGCGTGTTCCCAATGTTCTGGTTCCTCCTTCTACGGAGTTAGTGACATTCCTTCCTCCATCCACTGCTCCATCTTCTTCTATTGTTGTGGTTGGTTCTAAAAGATCAAAAGCTTCTACTCATGGTGTCAAAGCTGTTTCTACTTCTTTAAAGAAGATTCGAGTTAATCTTACTAAACCATCTGATAAGGGATCTGAAGGTGTACCCTCCTCTGGTTCTTCTGCTTTTGAGGAGGTCCATGCTTCTGATGAAGCTGCCAACGTTTCTCTCCCTCCCAAGAAGAAAAGTTCCATTAAGGGGTCATCTGACCCTCCTGTGCCAGATTCTTCTTTGAAAAATCTCGAAGAGCCTCCTCGTTTTGTACGTCAGAGTTTTGATGGTAAGTCGCTTCGGCTTTTTGATTCTATTAAT
>CM067175.1:89364857-89459131 GCA_034093135.1 Erigeron breviscapus | reverse complement strand
TTGAGAAAATGGCTCCCCCCTACATGCATGCACGTTCAAATTTATTGATGGGCATTAATAATGGGAAAAAGACAAAATAGCACTAAGAATATAATGGATGATGAAATTTATAAAAAATGAGAAGGTGGAAGCCTATTGTCAGAAAGAGGGGCGACAATCGAGCTCAAGGAAAAATCTCAACTGAGTGGAAGATATGGAAACAAACTTTTCCTAGCCAATATATTCTCAAAGAAAACTGACAAAGAAACGGGAGTCAAAGACTTCTAAAAAGATATAAACGTACCATCAAAGCCCAAATGACAACAAAATCGGGACATTTGCAAACATAAAGAGGAGCATTCAATCAGCGGATAGCCACAATAACCGCAACCAACGATCACATCAAAAGACGACGGAGCCGAAACCTTCCGACCACAAAGCTGCTTGAAAGGTACAAATCTATTAAGTTGTGTACCCATTGCATCTTGAAAAGCTCTCCAAAAACTTGAGTTATACCGGGTATCTCTATCGGAAATGATAGAAACCGGAACTCCATGTTTAGACACCACTTCTTTAATGTACAAATGAGAGATGGTTTCAAACTTATCGGTTTCACGAATGGCTAAGAAATGAGCCGACTTCGTTAACCGATCCACTATCACCGAAATCGTGTCACGACCACTTTTTGTCTTCGGTAACTTTGTGATGAAGTTCATTGCAATATGTTCCCATTTCCACTCGAGTGTCACCGGTTGCACCAACAATCCGGGTGGCTTCTAATGATCGGCTTTCACTTGTAAGCAAGTAAGGCACTCACTCACATATATAGCCACATCCCGCTTCATTCCCGGCCACCAATAAAAGTCTCTCAAATCAAAATACATCTTATCCGATCCGGGATGGACCGAATAAGGCGATCGATGAGCTTCATTCATAAGGAGTGTTCTTAGATTACCGAAAATGGGAACCCAAAGCCTTTCAACCAAATATAGCCCGTTGTCACTTTTTCTATCGAAATGTTGCTCCATGCCATCCAAATTTTCATTTCCAAAGTTCTCCGGTAGGGTAGCTTGTACTTGGGCTTCAATGATTCGGTCACGAATATTTGGCCCTATCGTAAGGCTCATAACTCTAGTCTTGGCTTAACTCTATCCTTCTGACTCAAGGCATCGGCTACAACATTGGCCTTGCCCGGATGATAACGGATATCACAATCATAGTCACTAAGGAGTTCAAGCCAACGTCTTTGTCTCATGTTCAATTCACTTTGATTAAAGATGTGTTGGAGACTTTTGTGATCGGTGTAAATCACACATTTGGTGCCATAGAGATAATGTCTCCAACACTTCAAAGTAAACACAACCGCTCCCAATTCCAAATCATGTGTTGGGTAGTTCTTCTCATGCATTTTCAATTGACGAGAGGCATAAGCAATGACTTTGCCCCTTTGCATAAGAACACAACCCAAACCTTGTCCCGAAGCATCACAATAAACGACAAAGTCTTCAACTCCATCCGGAAGAGTTAGGATAGGTGCTTCACACAACATATCCTTAAGAGTTTGGAAAACTTGTTCTTGTCTATCGCCCCATTCGAATTTTCTTTCTTTTTGAGTCAAGAGTGTAAGAGGTTGTGCAATACGGGAGAAATTTTCAATGAATCTTCTATAATAACCCGCCAATCCAAGGAATTGACGGATCTCGGATGGCGTTTTGGGTCTTCTCCAATCCTTGACCGCTTCAATTTTGCTTGGGTCCACATGAATACCATCCTTGCTCACCATGTGACCAAGAAAGTGGACCTTCTCCAACCAAAACTCACACTTGGAGAATTTAACATATAACTTCTCCTTTCTCAACAATTTAAGTACTTCACACAAGTGTTCGGCATGCTCTTCTTTTGATTTAGAATAAACAAGTATGTCATTGTTTGATCAAATAATCGCACTATGGCTCAACCGAAGGTGTGAGTGGAGTTTTGGATGTTTGTTGGTGATTCCCTTCCGATCAGAGGGCCGTAGGCCGCTTTACGCCTTTGAATGGTGATCTAAGCCGATTCGTATGGCTTAGGGTTTATTCGTGGATTTGGAGGTTGTTTGTAAGTTGTTATGATGATGTATCATATAATATCTCCTCTATTTATATAGGGGGTAAAGCCTTGGAGAGGAAGATATAGATTAGGGTAAATCCATTCTTCTCTTCGTGATATCTTCTAAATATAGAAGATATATCTAGGACTCTTAAACCGTGTCCTAGTTTATAGGAGTATTTGATATCATTCCCTTTTCGGAGATCGGATAATCATGGAAGGAGTTCATGCGTATCCGTTTATTGTTTGTGATCATCTTTGGGAGCTCTGGAGTTACGGAGGTATACATCGTAGCTTCGGTTACGGTAACGTCTGATTGGTACAATGTATTAGTACCTTCGCTGTTTACGAAGGGTCCTTCGTATCAGTCTTTTATACGGAGGTAAAGCTCCGTATATGGTATATCATCAAGCCCCCAGTCTGATGGGAGAGTCTATCTGTAGAGTATCGCATTAGACTCCAAAAAATATTCTAAAAATAAATAAAAGCGTACCTTCGTAACCGGGGAGCTTCGGTTTTTGGATGTTTCGTATCTTTTCCGGAGCTCTTTTTAAGGGTAAAATTGCCATTTTACCGTGCCGCGTATATATCCCATCAAGAGTTTAATTCGTGCACGCTTATCCCGAGGAGAAAACCAATCGACGGTTTTAGTAGGTTATGCGCCGGTTTTTCAAACCGTCTATTTTGTCCCCTATTTAATTTCGACGACTCCGAAGATTTTCTTTTTCATTTCTTTTGCATTCGCTCACTCTTCCCAACTCTTCTTCTTTATTAAAAAATCATTCGTTCTTCCCCGTTCAATCTTCTTCATACTATGGATCGTAACCATTTTCGCATCATTAGTACCACTTACTCGGAGATGACCGAGGACGACGTCACGTGGTTCCGTCAGTGTTTCTGCCGCCCTGACGATCCTGAGATTAGGGGGTCGATCGGGATCGATCCTTGATGCGCCTCCTGGGTTCATAGGTATGTATACCACTCCCTTTTCCGGTGGTACTCTTAGGTTTCCTTTATCTCCTTGGTTATTAGGGTTACTTGATTACCACAATCTGGATCTGTTTGCGGTTCACCCCTTAGTGATTCCTATGATAATGTCATTTATCATTATTTGTCGTGCATTCGATATAGAGCCCAGGATAAGTGTGTTTGGGTATTTTTTTCACATTTGGCATTCGTGATGGTTGGGTTATGGTTGAGGAGAGGCCTGGTAGGTTATTTTTTGATATAGGGGATTCGGATATGTTGAACTGGAGACCAGGGTTTTTGTTTTTCAGTGAGGAATATATTCACCCGCTGTTCAGGGGTATAGTGGATATAAATAGGTTGGTGCTAAGGGTATCTTTTGAGGATAATGAGCGTGCTGGGTACTCTTCACAATGAATTGGTCCGTCAGGTGCATAGGTCTCCATTTGAGTTGATTACCTATCCCTCTGTGATTCCATATCTTTCAGCATTACTATGTCGTAGGAGGGCTCTCCTGACCAACCAGTCTTGATATGGTGTTGTGAAGGTATCATACTTTGTTACCTTTTTCTGTCAAACACACATGTTGCATTATTTTTGATGTCTTCTGATTTTGTTACGTTGTGTTTGTAGAGTTAACACTCAGAGAGGCTTTGACCCTGAACCCTCGAGGCATGGTTGTCGGTAGAAGGCCTCTGTCTCCTTCTGATGGGGAGGGTCCTATTTTTGCTGTTTTTGTTGTTTCTGAGCCTCCTCCAAAGAGGCAGAGGGTGATGGGTGGCCCATCTGGTACAACGGACCCTATGGATGCTAGTCCTTCTGTCATTATCCTTGATTCTTCTCCCATAAGAGATGAGGTTGCTACTACTACCGCTGCACCAGTTTCTAATGCAGCGCAAGGTATGTATTTGCTCCTAACCTTATTATTTTGTGCTTGCATAGGTTTTGATATGTATGTTGTTTTCCTTTCTCAGCTGGAACTTCTGATCTTGGACGTAGGCCTGGGAAAGAGCCAGTTGATGAAACTGGAGCCACTACAACTGGAGCTACCACAACTAGGCTTTGTAAGTTATGGATATTTCAAGTATTGTCTTCTTTTCATGTTATTGATTGAGATTCTCTGCATTGTTTAGGAATTCCCCTTCAGGGTGAATTGCCCGATCCTTTGCTTTGCCGGATGAGTCTGGATATGATGGTTCCTGGCCACCTAAGGACTATATTGGAAACCATGCCTGCTCAGAGGCTTACTGAGATGACTAACCAGGCTTTCTTTGCTGCTGGTATGATTGGTTCAGCTAGCAGTGCCAGAGTGCACTATCTGGAGGAGAATCTGCGGAGGCACAGGGCAGAATTGGCTTCTCTGAGGGCTGCTCCATCTGTTGGTATTGACTCTTCTTTGGTTAATTCTTTGTGGAGGGATCTTGCTGATTCTCAGGAGGCATTGTCCCTTGCTACGCAAAGTTTGGATGCTGCTCACGAGCAAATTTCTACTCTTACCTCTGCCGGGCCTGCTGCGGTGATCAGCAGTTTGGAGTTGGAGCTGGAGAACACAAGAAACTCCATGCGTCAGGTTATTTCTGGCGTCCTTCCTCATGTCTTCCGTATGTTGATGGCGAGTCCTGAGTTTGACCAGAGCCTTGATGATCTGATCGAGGCTAATCGGGCTGATGTGAGGGCCTTGTTGCTTCTTCGTATGGAGAGTCGCGGGGATGTGACCTTGAGTAATAGGGATAGGCTTCGTGGTACTGGAGAAAGGATTGTTGTTGCTGAAGAAGCCTTGCGGAATGTTTCCTTTCCCTATATCCAACAAGTGTCCTCGAATCCCGATGCTTCAATAGCCGATCTTTATAATATTAGGCCACGAGGAATGTAAACTGCTGATGTTTTGTACATATATTTTTTGATGCCTTGGCTATGTATAGATTCTTTGACTTGCTTTTATTTTTTGCTGCGTGTCCTTTCCTCTTGCCTTGGTCGTCTTCGTTGTCCTTTTTGACATGTATGTCTTTTTCATGCTTATACACTCTTAAAAGAGTGTCTTATGCATTTATGCTTATGCACTACAATCATAAGGAAGGAGTAACTTATGCATATTGTTCATGGGTTATTACCTCATGATTTGTGGTTGAAAAGTCTTATGGGCGTCCCCTTAACAATTCAAAATTAAAATTTTTTATGCGCATTTATGAAATTATTACGATCGTTTTATATAACTTCTCGGGAGCTTGTAAATACATGGCAGGAGGAAGTTACAAATTTTTGTATTTTCCCTAGCTGCTACTTTTATGCTGCCCTATTTTGCTCCATTAATTTGGGTTATCCCGAGAGCAAATTATGCTCCAGCCGGTCTTAATGCCTTTCGAAGTTTTTTGTGTACTGATATTTGCTTCCTCTGTTTGTCCGGAGCTTTCTGAATTTTCTTCTTCGAAGGATCCTTCTGCTGCGGTTTCCAGTTGTCCTCTGGGTCCTTTTTGAATTATTCTTCTGTTGCGTTTGTACCACGGTACGGAGCTCTCTCCTTTCGTATCCTTAGTAAATGAAGAGAGCAATGTTTGCATCCCTCTGTGACATTTGTACTGAACGCAACCGTGTATTGTGGATGCTATCATATGGAATTTCCTCATTCCTTCTCTGCCCATGAGCATATCATAGGGCGAGTTTGCCTTTATCACGACTACCAAAATTTTTGCGGTTCTTCGCCAGGGGAATCCTCCAATAGTGGCGTCCAACCATATTTCTCTTAAAGGGCGGATGCGCTCGCTAACGAACCCCACCACTTCTGTGTCCAGTGGCGTAATTGTTTCTCGCAGTTTCTTTGGTAGTCGGAGGAAACTTTTCTCATATATTATGTCTCGTCCACTTCCTGTATCCACCTGTGTGTTCTTCAGGCATATATTGCCTATGTTTACGTTTATTAGCAACTGGTCTATCCATGCCTTGTCATCTAATTCACCGAAGTGATAGTGTTGCGGTCCTTTCCGGATTAAGGTATTCGATAGTATCCTTCTTCGGTGTTCTTCAGGTTCTACTTCGTCGAAGCTAGGTCTGCTCCTTTTCACTAGGTGTGCTAGCTTGTTCTCTCTTGCGGCGCTGTCTATCTGTCTTAATAACTCTCTATAGTAGTCCGTACTGTGCCCGTATCCATTGTGAAAACAACATAATTTATCTAGATTTCTGGTTCCTCTTCCGGATAGTGGCAGAGGTTTGACAAATGTTTTTGCTACCTCCTCCGATGACAAGATTTCTGATGGAGTCTTTCGGAGGTTAGCGATTGTTCTTTGGTAACTATTCGTCCTGTCGTACACGGGAGAGGATTCCTCAGCTATTACGTCTTTCCTCATCTTAGGTTGCTTTTCATTCTTCTTTATCATGGTTTTCCATTTAGCCATGGCTTTTTCCGCTATTTCTTCTACACTTTTCCATTCATGGAACTTATCCACCAGTTCTGCATAGCTTTTTGGCTTACTGAGGCAGAAGTGCCGTATTAATTCCTTCGATCGGAGGCCATGTATGGTTCCGGATATCCTTTCTTCTTTTGATATGTGCACCAGGTTTTGAGTACTGTCCCCATATCGTTTCAAGAGGTCTTCTGCCTCTTCTTCTTCTTCTTCCTGCTTGATGTCGTGTGCCAATAAGTGGGGTCCGAATTCTTCTCTCAATTTGAATTTGAGGTCTTTATCACTTTATATACTTTCTTCGGGTAGGCTTTCAAGCCATCTCCTTGTTTTTCCGTGTAGGAGGTAGAGAATGGCATGGCAGATCGCCGGACCACTCCATCCCTCTATCTTTGCCGCTTCGTCGACATTCCTGAGGAACTCATCGACATCGGAGGTACCATCATACCAAGGTAGTTCTTGGATTTCCAGTATCTTCACCGGAGGTATATGTTGGCGAAAATCCCTTGCGAACTGTAGGCATGACCCTTTGTATTTAGGCTCTGCTCCTCTTTCTTCAACCTTGTCCATTTTGACTCCGGTTGTTGGGCTTGCCTTAAGATACTGTGGGGTCATAATACCATATGGGTAATACCATGATGCCTGCATGTTTCCTAGGTAGTTTCCCCCAAAGGATGGCGTTTCCATGTACTGGATCTGTGGTCCTCCGTACGGGTAAAAATATCCTCCGTAGTTGTACAATGGACGTGTTCCTGGTGATAGATACGTCCCTAGTCCAGACGTTGTCTGCATGGCACCCGCTGCTATTGTCCCAACGGAGGTTTCCTGATAAATCGGGTACAACGGGTATGCTTGCATTGGACTTTTTGTTGTTCTGGGATCTCCTTTTTTATCTCCTGTTTCCTTCTTCTCGCCCAGATCCTTTCCAGCTGACTTTTGCCTGTTCTTGTCTGCTGCTATGGGACCGTCTTCGCTGTTTTGAGTCTGGTCTTCATCTTCTTTCTGAAGTTCCCGTGCCACCGACAGCGAATCACTTCGCGCGGTGCACACAAGGTGAGGTACAACATCCTTCTTTGGATCTGGGACTGCGCTTCTTTCGATGTTACCCTCCTCTATATCGAAGACGTCGTTTGCTACCTTGCTTAACGCCATTATCTGGCAAGCCGACTGACCTGCTACCTGGTCATCTTGCAATTGATGGCTCATTTCGGTTTCTTGCTCGTCTAAGGAGCTGATCCTCCCGACCGAGAGGGTTTCATCACCGTCTTTTTCTCGGTCACAAGCGGTGTCTGACTTGTACAATTTCGGATGGGGATTAGAGTTTGACATAATGCTTCTTGTTTTGATCGTGGTTGGATTCGATTTTTGGAGTAGGAGTCCCACGGATGGCGCCAATTTGTTTGATCAAATAATCGCACTATGGCTCAACCGAAGGTGTGAGTGGGATTTTGGGTGTTTGTTGGCGATTCCCTTCCGGTCAGAGGGTCGTAGGCCGCTTTACGCCTTTGTATGGTGATCTAAGCCGATTCGTATGGCTTAGGGTTTATTCGTGGATTTGGAGGTTGTTTGTAAGTTGTTATGATGGTGTATCGTATAATATCTCCTCTATTTATATAGGAGGTAAAGCCTTGGAGTGGAAGATAGAGATTAGGGTAAATCCCTTCTTTTCTTCGTGATATCTTCTAAGTATGGAAGATATATCTAGGACTCTTAAACCGTGTCCTAGTTTATAGGAGTATTTGATATCATTTCCTTTTCGGGAGATCGGATAATCATGGAAGGAGTTCATGTGTATCCGTTTATTGTTTGTGATCATCTTTGGGAGCTCCGGAGTTACGGAGGTATACATCGTAGCTTCGGCTACGGATACGTCTGCTTGGTACAATGTATTAGTACCTTCGTTGTTTACGAAGGGTCCTTCGTATCAGTCTTTTATACGGAGGTAAAGCTCCGTATATGGTATATCATCAGTCATCAATAAAGACAATGACAAACTTGTCCAAGAAAGGTCGACACACCCGGTTCATCAAATCCATGAACACCGTCGGTGCATTAGTCAACCCGAATGGCATAACGGTGAATTCAAAATGTCCATACCTTGTACGGAAAGCCGTTTTAGGAATATCATCTTCATGTACTCGGAGTTGATGATAACCCGAGCGAAGATCGATTTTGGAAAAGTGCTTAGCACGTTGAAGTCGATCAAATAGGTCATCGATTCTAGGAAGAGGATACCGGTTCTTCACCGTGAGTTTATTCAACTCCCGGTAGTCAATACACATTCTAAAGGACCCGTCTTTCTTCTTGACAAAGAGAATAGGAGCACCCCAAGGAGATTGGCTAGGACGAATGAAACCTTTTTCTTGGAGTTCCCTAAGTTGAGTTTCTAGTTCTTGCATTTTGATTAAGGCAAGTCTATAAGGAGCTTTTGCCACGGGTGCGGCTCTGGGAATAAGATTGATGTGAAAGTCAAGTTCACGAGATGGAGGTAATCCCAGTAAGTCATCCGGAAAAACATCGGAAAATTCACAAACAATGGGAACGGTCTTCAGTTCTACCTTTGCGACGGTAGCACTAAAGACCTTAGAATTAGAGGAATCGGAGATTTCGCCTTGAACTCGAAGAATTCTACCATTAGACAAAGGTATCTTAACAACTCTCTCACCACAATCGATAGTCGCATTTACCGCCGTCAACCAATCCATACCCACAATAATGTCAAAACTACCAATATCAAGAGGCATGAGGTCAATGAACAACTCGACGTCGTTTAGAGTCAAAATACAATCACAAAGTATTTGACTAAGTTTAGTTAGGGCACCATTTACCATTTCAATATCAAGCACATAGTTTAGGGCACATGGATGCACATCAATCAAAGGAACAAAGCTAGAGGACACAAAACTATAATCGGCTCCGGAGTCAAATAAAACCGTTGCATAATGACCATTGAGAAGAAATGTACCTGTAATAACATTGGGATCATTACGGGATTCAGTGGCATTGACCGCAAAGGCTCGGCCACGAGGTCATTTACAGTGGCATTGACCGCAAAGGCTCAGCCACGAGGTTGCACTTGGTGACCTTGTTGTCCCCGGTTTTGATTAGGTCCGGCAATTTGGAGTTGGTTGGGGTGGACGGCTACTTGGACTTGTTGTCCAACCCATCGTGGACAATTGTGGCGGTAGTGATAAGGACTACCACACTCGAAACACGTGCCCTTTTGTTGATTGGCATGAGGAGGAAAAGCTTGAAGAGGAGCTACATTAAGTGGGCCCGCCCTTGGTGCCCTACAATCTTTGGACATATGTCCCTCCCGGTTACAATTAAAACATACCCCACATTGAACATTGGTGGGGTGGTGCTTGTTGCATCTTCCACACAAAGGATGAGGTCCCAAATAAGCTTTCTTCACCGGCTCCACCGCCGCCATCACCCTACCCCTATTAGCATTATTGGGATCAAATCTCCCCATCTTCTTCACTCCACTTGATTCCGACACTTCTTTTCTTTTGTTTGATGATGATTTACTCAAAACACCACTTCTCAACAAATCTTCGGTTACACTACCGGCTCGGTTGATAGCCTTGGCCACGGAAGTAGGCATGACCGAGTTGATAAGAGAACGGATGTGAGGAATCAAGCCCAACACAAATTTTTCAATGGCCCGGGACTCGGGATTCACTAGATGAGGAACAAGGGTAGACAAATCTTGAAATCGTCTAATATAGCCCTTGTAATCGGCCCCGTCCATTTTAAGATGGACAAACTCGATGGTCAAATTTTGGAGTTCATAAGGAGGACAAAACTTCTCCTTCACCTTGTTCTTGAATTCGGCCCATGACAAGTTATAGGTCTGACCCAAGGTTATCTCTTGGTTCCACCAACTCAAAGCATCATCCTTAAACATACCGGATGCATAAGAAATTTGGTCATCATACGTGCAATGACTCCTTTCTATCACCGCTTCAATTCTCTCAAACCACCTTATACAATCCGTGGGATCACCCTAACCATCAAACTCCGGTGCCCCACAATTCTTGAAATCTTTTAATTGACAACCTTGGCGGTACATTCCATGTTGATTAAACATGGGCCTATAGTTATCAACTTCCACCGGTTCTTCCTCCTCACCTACTACAACATGAGGTTGATCACCCTCATTATTCACATTGGCTGGAGCTCCATTATTTTGAGGCACATTGTTTGGTGCCACATTGTTTCCTCCAAGAGTTGCCGTGACTTGGGCAACTGTAGTTGGCATGATATTGGTGACCGTTTGAGCGATCACCTCCACCAAGTTTGGCCCGGGGGCCTCACCACGACCCCTACCTCGGCCCCTACCTCGGCTTTCACCACGTCCTCTACCACCACGGACCCTACCTCGGCCCCTACCTCGGCCCCTACCTCGGCCCCTACCTCGGCCCCTACCTCGACCCCTACCTCGGCCCCTACCTCGGCTTTCACCACGTCCTCTACCACCACGGACCCTACCTCTACCTCCTTGCACTTCCGATTGAGGCTCTTGAGAGTTAGCCCTATAGTTAGCTCCGGTTCTCCTTGGTCTCGTCATTTCTAAAAACACGTAACACGTTGACCCGATTGTTAGTCTCAAATGCTCACATGTTAGTCACACAAGTAGTCAATACCCTCATATCGATGCAACATACACATTTCATATCATTATGCTAGGGCAAATGTACTAATGTTCTAAGGGAAATTTATTATCCATCATGCCAAGTTCACTACCATAATTTATCACTAATACAAGTACTCATGTTCAACACATCCCACAATCCAAGCAACTAACACAAGTGGTTCAAAGTATAATCCGAATCCGATATGCTCTCTAGTTATTGACCGGGTTTGTATACAGGTGATACCATCGGCTTTCCCTCCACCCAATCAACTCCCATAAGCATATCGGTTCCTTATTATACCCTAAACCAAGTATGTGCAATCCGTGATGTCATTAACTTGTTATAATATTGGGTGACCATAAAATAGTAGATCGAGTTATTTTAGGGTTGCCACGATGTTATACCATGTTAATGCCATAACTTCATTTTGCCCTAAATCATTAAACTATCACCAATCGATAACAACAATCCATCTCAACCAAAATCAAGTTCAAATCAGTGTACACGTTAACCACATTGTACGCATCACACATTCATCACATTGTACTCAAGTAATCACATAGTTGGTCTTAACTACGAACTCACAATGTACACCTTTTAGGGTTAACATAATTCACGTTGCACACAAATTTCCTAACCATGCATGCTATATGAAGAGTTTTAAGTTAAGCCGTAGTCTAGGTCAAACCGCCTAATTCTCTACGACCACGCATGGCCACTATTCTGTAACACCCTGAGCTAGGGATCAAAATATCATGGAAATTATATAGCACAAGGTGGAATTAATGTAAAATGAACTAAATGCAAATTAGGGATCCGGTGAATCCATAAATTAGTTAGTTCAAATACAAAATGCATAAGGAGCAAGTAACCATCAAAGTTTACAAAATAATCATCAAAAGATGGCTATCGATCCTAAGCATAATGCAAAAGTAGGCAAATGAATCCTTGATCCATGTAAGTCCAATGACCGGGTTTGAAAGCAAGCAATCAATGTGAGTCCCAAATACGATGGTTAACCCCGAACATGTGTAAAATACAACAAGTCTAATAATCACTAGAATGGACTAGTATTACTTAAATATAAATGCAAGTGTATAAATAAGTAAATACACGACTTAAGTATTACTTAAATATAAATGCAAGTGTATAAATAAGTAAATACACGACTTAAAGTAATAAGCAAGTAAAGTGGAACATTGTGTATTTTTCAAGGTGTATTTTATTTATGATGTTAAATAAAATACAAGGTTGTGCGGAATCAAGATAATACAAATAAGTATGTATCCTAACAAGCTATGAATTACAAATGATCTATATTTGTCAAATAACTCTTTTGGATCAAGATACTTAAAGTTGTGAAGTATCCCTGTTTAAGATCGAGAGTATTTAGACAAATTCACTCTAATGCTAAATGTATGCTTTAAAGTAATTTTCTCAAAGAAATGACTTTGTATTTATAGGCAACAAAATTCACCAGTGAATTTTGTGCCGTACAAATATGGTTGCATGTATTTAATGATCCGACAAGAACATTAAATGCATTGGTTAAAGGTACAAGGATAATGTCACATCAATATGACTTTATTCTTTTAACCAACCACCATTACACACGTATATACTTTGGTAAAGAACAAGTGGAATGTTCCTTGGAAAGTGTGTAAAGGCTTAAAGTCAAATCCTCGATATCAGTGTTCAGACTTGTAAGGTCTAGAACACTGACAATCCTCCAGTGTGCAGATATGGTAAGACTTCCAGTGGACTCCGCCATTTGTCAGTCTTCTTTATTCTGACTTCAGTCTTTGACTTCAGTGAGAACGTCTTCAGTAGAGTAGATCTGGACTGGGGGTGAAGTCCAGTGAGCTAATCTGGAGAATACTCCAGATTTCCTATACAAGTATTTGCTCACTGGTCTTCCATTATTTCTGAACAAATCTTCAGAGGGACTCCAGATTCCAAGTCTGGAGTAGGTCCAGTAAGATACGTTTCTGGACAGATCTTCAGTAAGCTCTAGTAGTCGAGTCTGGAGCGAGTCCAGTAAATCTGGACCTAACAAATTCCCCCTATTTGTTTAGAAATAATGCAAGTGTATAAATAAGTAAATACACGACTTAAAGTAATAAGCAAGTAAAGTGGAACATTGTGTATTTTTCAAGGTGTATTTTATTTATGATGTTAAATAAAATACAAGGTTGTGCGGAATCAAGATAATACAAATAAGTATGTATCCTAACAAGCTATGAATTACAAATGATCTATATTTGTCAAATAACTCTTTTGGATCAAGATACTTAAAGTTGTGAAGTATCCCTGTTTAAGATCGAGAGTATTTAGACAAATTCACTCTAATGCTAAATGTATGCTTTAAAGTAATTTTCTCAAAGAATGACTTTGTATTTATAGGCAACAAAATTCACCAGTGAATTTTGTGCCGTACAAATATGGTTGCATGTATTTAATGATCCGACAAGAACATTAAATGCATTGGTTAAAGGTACAAGGATAATGTCACATCAATATGACTTTATTCTTTTAACCAACCACCATTACACACGTATATACTTTGGTAAAGAACAAGTGGAATGTTCCTTGGAAAGTGTGTAAAGGCTTAAAGTCAAATCCTCGATATCAGTGTTCAGACTTGTAAGGTCTAGAACACTGACAATCCTCCAGTGTGCAGATATGGTAAGACTTCCAGTGGACTCCGCCATTTGTCAGTCTTCTTTATTCTGACTTCAGTCTTTGACTTCAGTGAGAACGTCTTCAGTAGAGTAGATCTGGACTGGGGGTGAAGTCCAGTGAGCTAATCTGGAGAATACTCCAGATTTCCTATACAAGTATTTGCTCACTGGTCTTCCATTATTTCTGAACAAATCTTCAGAGGGACTCCAGATTCCAAGTCTGGAGTAGGTCCAGTAAGATACGTTTCTGGACAGATCTTCAGTAAGCTCTAGTAGTCGAGTCTGGAGCGAGTCCAGTAAATCTGGACCTAACAAATTCCCCCTATTTGTTTAGAAATAATGCAAGTGTTTTCAAGCTTATATCTATACAACTTTGTATGCTTGAAAAACACAAGTTTTGATTTTAGTCTAAAAAATCTAAGTTACTGGAAAACACTTTATAGATCATGAGTGTTTTCAGTTTCATCTTTTAAGTTCTAACTTAGACTAAATCTGATCATTTACTTGTATGAATTAAAAATTGCAACTAATATTACATACATCAACTGATAAATAGTTACAATTTTTATCAAACGATAAATTACAATAAGTAAATGATATAAGAGTCAGGCCCTTCTCTTTGATGTCTGTCCTGGAGCATCTTCAGAAGCCTTTCTCTTTGGTGATGGAGAAGATGGTGTAGATTCTGGTGATTTCATGCCAATTGCAACTTCCATTTGTTGCTTTCTTCTCCATACCTTCTCAACCCTCTTCAGAAATGATTTAACGTCAGTCGACAAATCTGTCTTCCCCCTGAACGTTAACGCAATCTCTTTTAGTTCACTCCATCCAAACGCCTGGACTGAAGTACTCTGTCTTTCATCTGTAAAGTTACCTTCCCTGGTCAACTTTATATAAAACTTTGACATACCTTCATGATTATTAGCCAACTTGATTTCGGCACCAGTGATCCTTCTAGCATCAGCCCTGAAATTCAACATTTCATTATACTTGTCTTTCCATTTGGCTGTCTGGATCATTGCTTCAGTTTCCTTTGACACTCTCTGTTGTACTTCTCCAGACTGGAGTTGTTGACGATTGATTTTCAGAGATGTGTCCAGGGGAATGAATGTGCTAACATCAGCATCTTTGATTGCTTTGATCTGTTTGGCAGTCAGCTTTGGTAGGCCTGTCAATTTCTTCCTGTACTCTAACTCCAGAGCACCAGCATTTTTCCTTATCTTCTTCTGGAGGCTCACCAGTTCCTCCTTTCTCTGCCTGATAAGTTCTGGTACACTAACCCCATAAATTATTAAATCATAAATTTGTTCTTCTTCAGCGTAAAAGGAGCGTACATGAACATCATCTAATGCATTCAGACATTGATGAACTCTGGGATCTTCCTTCATCTTTTTGTACACATCAATATTAATGCTCAACCTACCAGCATTATAAGAGTCCAGAGTCCCATGATTAGCCATCTCCCTATGATGGGCCAGCAGTTCATCTCTTTGATTTCTCTTGAAGATTTCAATCATTAAGCATTCTTGTTCCAGTTTCTTCGAGGTTTCATCATCAGCAGTGGGAAACTCTGATGAACCTTCAGCAGTTTGTTCTTCTTCACCAGATACCATTTGTTCTTTTCCTTTAACAGACTTCAGAGTAGTTGGTATATCTGGGAAAGATTCAAACTGAGGCTCACTGGCATCAGTACCATCAGCTTCTTCAGTCTGCACAACGGCTTTAGTGCCAAGTGCCCTTTGTGCCAATTGTGCACTGGTATCAGTACCAGTCACTTGTTTTCTTTGCACAATGCTTTCAGTAGCAAAGGCCCTTTCAACAGCACTTGCAACAACTTCCTTCTTCTTCCTTATCAAACCCTCTTGGTCACCAGACGACTTTTCCCCCTTGGAATGATCACCAGTTCTGGACTTGAGATCATTCCATAATTGTTCAAGCATGTGTCTGTCCAGTGAACCAAAAGTTCTTCCATTTACTGGAGATGAATCAGTCACACTTTTCTTGAGTCCCAACACTTCCTTTTTAACATTTTCAATTTCTTTAGGAAAGTGCTTTGGCAATTCTTTTTCTATCATCTTCTCCACTTGTGGTAATAAACTACCCTGAATTGATCGAAGAACAGACCCAAAAATCTCTTCAGTGATTTCTTTCAGCATACTGGATCTGAACTTCCTTGCACATTCATCACTGATCGTGCTTGCAATAGCATTCTGATCAAGGGTTGGTCTACTTTCCAAAGAACTGACCCTTGTAACCAACTTCTCAACCTCATCCTTCAGACCTGCCAGTGGTTGAACAAGTTCACCTTTCACTGCAGTCTGAACAGAGCTAACCAGTTTTTCTTCTAAACCCTGGACTGCCACTTTGATGTTTTCAGAATTATTATTAGTGGCCAATACCAGTTCATCAAGCTTCTCAAAAACAAGCTTCTCATTTCCAGCAAACACATTCATCTCAGATGCAAGGTTATTTGATAATAAAGATTTAAAGTCTGAAATAACCTGCGATGAAGTCTGGAGTGATCTCTCAAGGTCCGCCACCTTACTTAGAAGGCCTTGGACCTCGGCAGAAGACGAAGTGGAGAGACCACTGGAAGGTTCAAGATGAGAGGCCATTCTTTCCATTAATGGTACTTGTGCCCAGACTTCTTCAGTTTCAGTAGTTTCAGCATTTACGACTGTAGAGTCCAACACACGTTGTTCAGAAAATTCAACTGGAGTTTCAAGTGGAGGTGGTTGAGATTGTGAAATTTGAATAGTTGGAGGAGTGAAGTATGAAGTTGATTGAGGAATTGAAGGTGGTGGTGGTGGTGGCATGTTTGATTCTGGTGGGGGTGGTGGCATTCCTGAATCTGGTGGAGGAATATTTGTTTCTGGTGGGGGTGGTGGCATTTCTGGTAAACTTTCAATTTGTACAACATCCTCACCAAGAAAGTTCATATCAACATCAAAATTTTGACCCTCTGACATAGGAGAATCAGCCTCATCCCAAAAAGATTCACCAATAGTTTCATTACCAGCCTGAATACCAACCTGTTCACCAACCTGTTCACCAACCTCAACATTCAAATCAATCTGAGCCTCTTGCTCATCAGTCACTTGTTCATCAGTCTGAACAATTTGTTCTACCTGCTCAACAACCTGCTTAACAATCTGAGCCACATTTTCTTCTTGTATAACAGCCTGCTCAACTTCCTCTATCTGCTCAATATCTTGTACATTTTCAACATTCTCCTCTTGTTCATAAATTGGAGACCCATCCAAATTCATAATATCTCCTGAGTGTCTTTCTGGGTTCACCTGAACACCAGCTCTCATCAGACGCCTTGATCTTGGTCGTCTGGAATAGGCATGAGCATATGGACCGGAAACCCGAAGCCCGACCAAGACCCGACCGAGACCGACCCGGACCGGCCCGACCGAGCCACAAACGGTCCGGTCTTCGGTCTGTGATTTCATGCAACTTCGGTCTTCGGTCCGGTTCGGTCCAAAACCCGGAAATAGACGGTCCAGGACCGAAACCCGACATGTACTGTGGTGGGCTTATATTGACTGTGGGCTTAAGTATTTAATGGGTTTATTATGGGCTTTAGTCTTCATTTGAGTCCAAAACTCCAACCTGCAGCCTCCTGTCCAACATACAAAAAGAGTCCAACATCCAAAAAGAGTCCAATACTCCAAAAATGAGCCCAGCAAAGCCACACAAGTCCAACATCTCAAGCCCATTTCTCATTTTCGGTCCAACCCTACATAGACCGGGACCGACCCGAGGAAACCTGGGACCGAACCGGACCGACCGAGCTTGTTTCGGTCCGGTCTTCGGTTTGAGGTTTTATGCCATTTCGGTCTTCGGTCCACATCGGTCCGTTTCGGTCCGGTCCGGTCTTTTGACCGTGCTCATGCCTAGTCTGGAAGGCTCAACATTTGGTTGTTGACCTACAGGAGCCACTTGTCTGATGGGTTGTACAGCTTCGATAATCTGAACATCTTGGTCACCATAGGGTCCTTCACCAACTTGACCTCTACCTGGTGCCACTACTTGTGCATCATTTACAAATGTAAGCATGGTCTGAGGAATATCTACCTCACCAGATCTAGATTTTAAGGAGCTCAACTCCCTCATATATTCACATACCGAAAAATGAGTAGTTTCAAAATCATACTGGTCTCTTAGAGCTCTTTTAAAAAGTAGTGAAAGGAAACGGATATATGGAACAAAAGCTTTTCTACCTTTCACCTTGAGACGCTCTACCAGATCATCAAATATAATCTGAGCAAAATCCACTCTATAACCGAACCAAAGACAGTAGGCAATCTGGAGATGTGTTTGATTTATCTGATCAAGTCCTCCAGAACTACCACCTAAGCACTCAACCAAGTGAGTGAAGAAATATCTCCATGAGTCTGTTAATTTACTCATATAAATAGTGCCTTTCCTCATCAACTGGCCATGCTCATCCACTATTTCTGTATGCCCCATCAATCTGCACACTTCCCTTGTATTTATGCCAGTGGGAAGTTCAACGGGCATCTCATTCTCTGAGAAATAATTCAGTTGAAGAACAGACCTGAGTGTGTCAACAGTAAAAGCCAAGGGTCTGGTACCTTGCTTAAGAGTATAAGAGATTGATGAAGTTTCATCATCGTAAACTGCAGTGTACCAGAATTCACATAAATAATCGTGGTACATCTTCCCTGGATTTAAGGTCAAGGCACCATATAGAGGGCATGAAAGAAAGAATGTGTTCAATCTCCCAATAACGGATTGGGCAGTATGAACATTGGACAGTGAAAGTTTGGCCATCCAGTTATTCATATTTATTCTTATGGCTTTAGCCTCCAGAGTAATATGAGGTGCTTTAACAATATCGGCAGCCGGAGCATATTCGGCAGCGAGCAGATTTTTAGGAGAATTTGTTTGTCTAGGTGCCATTTGATGATTAATAGATGAAGATGAAATTGAGTATATAGGGTTTTGATGAAGAATTTAATGAAGAATTGAATGAAAATGGAGTAAATATGAGAGATGATTATGATTGGAAATTGAATGAAGAATTGAATGAAAGAATTTGAAAGATTTGGGAGTAAATATGTTCGAAGTAAATGCAATTGAAAGTGAAAGTGGGTATATATAGGAGAGAGAATGTGGAACTCAAACGGTTTATTTGAAATTATCAAATATAATTTTGATCGGGGTTCTGAGATCCGCATTAATTACATCACATCACACATAAATGTGTGATGGTTTACAGCCCACAAAAACTAACAAGTTGTTCTTTTTGTCTTCCCAAGGTAAAAATACCATCATTACTTTGAAAATTTTACATGCCACGTAGGATTATGAGATAAATATCTTTGAAAAAGTTTGCTTACGTGGCACGCACAATGACCAAGTATTTAATAAAATATTATGACTCAATTCAGTGCATCTGGAGGTTGACTGGACACTCCAGTATCACTGGTGGATTAGTCCAATGAAGCATGTACTGATGGTACACTGGAGGGACACTCCAGTAAAGTACCAGTGAAAACCATTTGAAAGAGACTGGTAACCTCAAACATGCACGTCAACTAATACAGACAAATGAGAGGGACACATTTACAAGGAGACAAATGTCACCTCAAACACGCACTTCAACCTGTCCAATTACCAGTGAGAGGGACACATTTACAAAGCACCAGTAATATTTTCTGAAGAATTTGTCCAGTGAGAAAATAAATTAATAAATTCCCCCTGAACATAAAACATTTTTAAGAACAAAAATATCTTTCAAGTCTTCCCCCTGGAATGTTGTTCCAGAAATCTATTAATGCAAAGATAGTACACAACGGCGTTCAATATCTGAGCAGTCATAAATTTATAAATCTTTAAATCAAGGATCCTCAGTAGTACACAATGGCGTTCAATACCAAGGTTCCAGATTTAAGGGTTTAACATTCCCAACTCACCAACAAGATATTCAAAAGTTTTGACATCCAGAGGTTTAGTAAAAATGTCAGCGAGTTGTTTGTCAGTGGGAATAAAATGGAGTTCAATGTTGTTTTTCATAATATGATCACGAATAAAATGATACCTGAGATCAATGTGCTTCATCTTGGAGTGCATGACTGGATTGTTCGAGATAGCAATGGAACTGGTATTATCACAAAATATTGGGGTCTTTGAATACTTAATACCATAATCAAGCAACTGGTTCTTCATCCAGAGTATCTGAGCACAACAACTGGCTGCAGACACGTATTCAGCTTCAGCAGTGGACAATGAAACTGAAGTTTGCTTTTTACTGGTCCAACTGACCAGTTTGCCACCAAGGAAATGACATCCACCAGTAGTGGATTTCCTGTCTATCTTACAACCTGCATGATCTGAATCTGAATAACCCATTAGATCCATGCCTGAGCCTTTGGGATACCAAATACCTAGACTGGGGACACCCTTAAGGTACTTCAGTATGCGCTTTACAGCAAGCATATGAGATTCCTTTGGATTAGACTGATATCTGGCACATAAACATGTTGAAAACATAATATCTGGTCTACTGGCAGTTAAATACATCAGTGAACCAACCATGCCTCTGTAGACAGTGGTGTTCACTGGTTTACCATCTGGATCTGAGTCCAGTGTCAGTGGTGCAGAAATTGGAGTGGGTTTAAATGGTGAAGAGTTCATATCATATTTCTTTAAAAGATCTCTAACATATTTTTCCTGATTAATAAAGATGCCATCTTTGTTTTGTTTAATCTGGAGTCCAAGAAAATACGTTAATTCACCCATCAAACTCATTTCATATTCAGTTGACATTATTTTCGAAAATTTCTTGCACATGTTTTCATCAGTAGACCCAAAAATAATATCATCAACATAAATTTGTACCATTAACAGATTACCTTTTTCATGAAGAATAAATAAGGTATTGTCAATTGCACCTCGTTTGAAACCATTTTTCAATAAATGTTTAGTCAGAGTGTCATACCAGGCACGTGGGGCTTGTCTGAGGCCATAAAGCGCTTTGTCCAGACGATATACCCAATGTGGATGCTTTTCATCAACGAAACCTGGTGGTTGTCTGACGTAAACTTCTTCTTCAAGCTTTCCATTCAAGAAAGCACTCTTTACATCCATCTGGTAGACCTTGAACTGATGATAAGCAGCGAATGCTAAGAATATTCTGATCACTTCAAGTCTAGCCACTGGAGCAAATGATTCATCAAATTCGACATCTGACTGGGAGTAGCCTTGTGCTACCAGTCTGGCCTTGTTTCTGATTACGTGGCCATCTTCATCTACCTTGTTCCTGAAGACCCATCTTGTTCCAATTGGTTCTTTCTTTCCAACTGGGAAAGGAACCAGATACCATACCTTGTTCTTTTAAAACTGGTGAAGCTCTTCTTGCATAGCGGTCACCTAGCTTGGATCTTCCATAGCCTCGTCAATTTTCTTTGGTTCCATCAAAGATAGAAAACTAACATATAAGCATTGATTACTGGAGGCTCTTCTGGTCACAACCCCACGACTGGAGTCACCTATGATCTGATCGATAGGGTGAGCTTTTGTCCATCTGGAGTATTGACCAGGATTGTTACTGACAGCAATATCAGTGCAAGAATTCAGTTGAGTCTCCTCTGAAATTGCTTCAGTAGGAGGTTCTTCATAAACTACTTCAACATCTTCATCTGATTCATTTAAATCACGATTTGCATCATGAAATTCTTCATTTGAAGGCATTTCTTGAAGTACTGGTTCAGTTTGAAATTCTTCATTTGAACACATTTCTGGTATGTTCTCAACTGACACTGATACTGGGGGAGTGGAACGAACATCTGATCCAATATTAATTTCAGAGGGTAGTTTGAAAATAATAGAAGGATAGAATGGAGTACCACTGGAGCGTTTCTTCTTCTGAATAGGTTCCAGATCAGGATGACTGGAAACTTTATCTTCCGAATCTTCTTTATTGTGGTTGATAGGATTAGATTCACAGAAGACAATTGGAGTTACTGGGGGAGTATCAAGGGTTTGCTGTTTGTTGATTGCAGCATTTGATTCATCGAATGTGACATGAATCAACTCATGGACCTTCTCCAGTCTCTTGTTGTAGACTCTGAAGGCCTTGCGAATGGCTGAATAGCCTAAGAAATACCCTTCATCAGCTTTGGCATCGAATTTGCCTAACTGACTGGAGTCGTTCAGGATGTAAACTGGACATCCAAAAACGTGAAATAACCAATATTTGGTTTTCTATTTCTTAAGACTTCATAGGCTGTCTTTTTGTGTCGCTTCACATACACTGACCGATTCTGGGTGTGGCAAGCAGTAGCAATTGCTTCAGCCCAGAAACTGGTAGACATACCAGATTCAGCAAGCATACTCCTGGCAGCTTCTATCAGCGTTCGATTCTTCCTTTCCACCACTCCATTTTCTTCTGGAGAGCGGGCTGATGAGAAATTCTGGGAGATGCCAGTGTCAGTACAGAATGACTCCAGAGTTGCATTCTGGAATTCTGTTCCATTGTCACTTCTTAACTGACACACCTTTCGACTGTACATGAGCTCAATTTGCTTGATAAGACTGATGATTTCAGCAGCAGCTTCACTTTTAGACCTGAGAAAGATAACCCAACAATATCTGGAAAATTCATCTACGATCACCAGGGTGTATCTTTTACCAGCACGAGTCTGAACATTCACTGGACCAAAGAGGTCCATATGAAGCATATGAAGAGGTTCAGATATGCTGAAATTCTGTCTGGTCTTGAAACTGGTACGCTTTTGCTTTCCCATCTCACATCCTGGACATGGTCTTTCCTTTTTGAAGGAAACTGAAGGTATCCCATCTGCAAGTTGTTTTCTAGACAACTTATTAATATTTTTGAAATTTAAATGGGATAACCTTTTGTGCCATAACCAGTTTGTGTCTTCATCAGCTTGAGTATAGAAACACTGCTCTGAAGGAGAGCTTTCCATATCCATCACGTATACATTCCCTTTTCTGGGAGCAATCAACACTACCTTCCAGTCCTTGTTGAATACGATGCCCTGAGCAATATTGAATAGAACTTGATAGCCATCATCACACAGTTGGCTTACACTGATCAGGTTATATTTCAAACCATTCACAAATGCAACACGTCTGAACTTGACTTGTCCATTGTTCAGAACACCGTATCCCTCAGTCTTTCCACAACCATCATTTCCAAAAGTAATGGAGGGTCCATCAGAAATGGTGAACTCCTCCAGCAGGGTCTTACATCCGGTCATCGTCCTGCCAGCTGCACTGTTAAGATACCAGATATATTTCTTACGATCGCCCTGCACATCCACCAGATATAATTAGTTAGATTTGGGAACCCATCGACTGATGGGTTCACTGGACCCTCCCTTATAGGTCCCTGGGGCAATCTGGTTTAGTTCACTTTCTTCAACAGTGGTCTTAGTTGAAAAGACCACTGGGGTTGATAGTTTTGAAACCTTTTTCTTTTTCTCAACTGGAGAAATAGATTTGTCTTTCTTTGCAAAAGGTTTTGTATTTTGTCTAGGGCCAGATGAAGTACCCTCAATAAAGTTTAATCTTGCATTAAAACTTTGAAATTGACGAGTCAGAAGTTTAATCTGGCTCTCTAACCTGGACAAAACATTTTCATCAGATGATACCTGAGCCTTTCCAGTTGTAGGCTTAGGTAGGGGAATGGTCTGAGGTAAAGGTTTATTCCGATAAGCCTTTTTAACTGGAGCAGTCATCTGGACAGCTCCAGTCTTAACCTCTGGGAATTGAACTGGGAAAATATTGGCCTTGGGAGTTACAGGCTCATCATAAACAGTGGTGGGCCTGAATCCCTCTGGTAATCGATCAAGTACTGGTATTAATGATGCTACATGAGTATTTCCATCTAAATAAGCACGTTTTTGAGCAGGAAATTGATTTACTCCAGCATCATATGGCTTTCTGGTTTCAAGCCATGATTTAATCACCAGTTTTTCTTTCTCTAAAATGATCTCAAGATCTTGTTTTTCTTGAATCAATTGTTCAGTTACCAGAACCTGGGCTTGAAATGCCAGTTCAATGTCTTGAAGTTCTTTTAATTTTGATTTTAAAACAGTTATTTCAGAAAAATCTGTTTCTAGACCATTTACACAATCAGATCTAACAGTTTCTACAAATATCAAATCAGAATTAAGAGCTTCAGCTATGTCCAGATTTAATTCTTGGTCAGTTGCAGTATCATAATCACTAACCTTTTTGATAACAATGTCCACCCATCGTCCAGATGTAACATCTTCCTTCACCAGGTGCTCTTCGTCTGCCAGAGCCATGTAACAGCAATCTCTTTCTTCTTCTTCATCAGCAGATGATTCATCAGAAGGAACCCACTTCTCTTTAGTTGTTACAATCATGCACTTATTATTGTTTTCCATTTGTTGTGCCATGAGAGCAATCTGAGCCTTAAGCTTTTTATATTTCAATTTATAGCTATCATCAGGCTTATTATTTGAAGAAAATGGACCAGGCTTGGATACAAACTGGCTGGACCTGCAATCTTTCATGAAATGACCCTTTTTGCCAAACTTAAAGCATGTCAAATTGGTCTTATCAGTTGAAGAACTGGATGCAAATTATCCAGATGGCCTATTTGCTCTTGCTTTGAAACGGTTAAACGTTTTAGCAATCATTGCAATAAGGTCATCATCATCAGTTTCATCACAACAGTCTGGAGAGATTTGACTGGATTCTCCAGAATCCATGAGTTCAGACACCATCTTCTTCATAGAAAATACATTCTCAGAAGATATCAGTGCTGTACTTTGTGGTTCAGTATGACTAACCACATTAGGACTACTGGAGGCATGGTTATAAGCATCTTGTTCTGCCACCACTCTTTGAGCTTGATTTTCTTCAGTGTACCTGAAAGCTCCATATAAAGTTGAGTGTGTGTGTGTGTGCAGAGTTTTACCTTGTTGTAAGACCAGGATCATGTGAGACCATTTGGTGGGCAGAATATCACAAAATTTCTCCAGAAGTATATCCTTGTCTTTTTCAACACCAAGACCTCTCAACTGGTTTATGATACTCATAAATCTGGTGTAAGTACCAGTGAGAGACTCGTTGGGTTGAGCAAAAAATGACTCATACCTCTTGTTTAAGGAGACCTTTCTGGTGACAATGGTGTCATCTCTTCCTTCATGCTGGTTTAAAAGTTCATCCCACATGGTTTTTGCACTAGGAAAAAGAACTAGTGTGGGAATTAGGGTTTCCGGAACGGCCCCGAGGATCATGTTTTTGAGAAGGGTGTCTAGATTCACCAATCTCCTCTCCTCTTCTGACCAATGTTCCTCCCGTTTTTCCCGACCTCTTCTAGAACCTGTAGGATCTAGAAGAGCATTGAGAGGTGATGTTGGAACATAAGGACCTTCATTTAAAATTTTCATCATGTTCCTCTCAATACCAGTGATATGTAAAATCATCCTAGCCTTCCACGTACCAAACTCATCACTGTTCCCACTGAATTTAGGAACAGGATTATTTGAATAGTACACATGCACGTGTGGAGAAGCAGGAGTAGGAGGAGGAGGTGGTGGATTAGTGTTATTAACAATAGGTGGTTCATTAGTTTGATCATTAACATTAACATTAGGATCGGGACCAAAATTAAAACTTCCTTGTGTATTTTCAGGGGTGGCCATCAAAGAAGCAGATCTAGGCAATGTTTAGCCTTCTGCTCTGATACCAATTGTGAGTCTCAAATACGATGGTTAACCCCGAACAAGTGTAAAATACAACAAGTCTAATAATCACTAGAATGGACTAGTATTACTTAAATATAAATGCAAGTATATAAATAAAGTAAATACACGACTTAAAGTAATAAGCAAGTAAAGTGGAACATTATGTATTTTTCAAGGTGTATTTTATTTATGATGTTAAATAAAATACAAGGTTGTGCGGAATCAAGATAATACAAATAAGTATGTATCCTAACAACCTATGAACTACAAATGATCTATATTTGTCAAATAACTCTTTTGGATCGAGATACTTAAAGTTGTGAAGTATCCCTGTTTAAGATCGAGAGTATTTAGGCAAATTCACTCTAATGCTAAATGTATGCTTTAAAGTAATTTTCTCAAAGAAATGACTTTGTATTTATAGGCAACAAAATTCACCAGTGAATTTTGTGCCGTACAAATATGGTTGCATGCATTTAATGATCCGACAAGAACATTAAATGCATTGGTTAAAGGTACAAGGATAAAGTCACATCAATATGACTTTATTCTTTTAACCAACCACCATTACACACGTATATACTTTGGTAAAGAACAAGTGGAATGTTCTTTGGAAAGTGTGTAAAGGCTTAAAGTCAAATCCTCGATATCAGTGTTCAGACTTGTAAGGTCTAGAACACTGACAATCCTCCAGTGTGCAGATCTGGAAAGACTTCCAGTGGACTCCGCCATTTGTCAGTCTTCTTTATTCTGACTTCAGTCTTTGACTTTAGTGAGAACGTCTTCAGTAGAGTAGATCTGGACTGGGGGTGAAGTCCAGTGAGCTAATCTGGAGAATACTCCAGATTTCCTATACAAGTATTTGCTCACTGGTCTTCCATTATTTCTGAACAAATCTTCAGAGGGACTCCAGATTCCAAGTCTGGAGTAGGTCCAGTAAGATACGTTTCTGGACAGATCTTCAGTAAGCTCCAGTAGTCGAGTCTGGAGCGAGTCCAGTAAATCTGGACCTAACAATCAATCATACTTCACGCCCTGGAATAACCTGATTACCTGAAAAGTGTACTAAATAAGTCAACACGAGGTTGGTGAGTTCATAGTAATGGTTCACAAGGAACCATCGGCAATATTCACAATATATATAAGTAAAGGCAAATCACAACTTACAAGTAGCCTTTATGTGTCACACTATCAAACGCAACAAGGTTACACGATATAAACAAAAAGCGTGTAATAAATAAGCACAAGTGATGTCAATATCAAAATATGTGCCGTATGCATATCCAAGTCATAATGCATATCATAAGTGTGACCATCAAGTCAACAATGCAACGATAATCACATGTCATCCCAATGAACGATGTGGCATCTCAAAATCATTGGTGTATATATGTCTATATACCCGGAGTCCATGTCCGTTTCACAAATACAACACAAGTATATACATCTATATACTTGGAGGTCCATGTCCGTCTCACATGTATCCATAACAATACGTATGCGTGTTTGTCTCAATCACAAGTCCATCAATCATCCAACCAACAAATCAACCAAACAACACGTAAATACACTTAGGAGAATTCTACTTTCAACGAGTCCTAGATGCTTTATATATAGGATCACCCGCAGCCTTCCCACCATATCTAAAACCCTTTGAAGGCATAATCGACCTCCATGTATGCACAACTATCCTAATTATAACAATATATCTGAATCCACCTAAAGACGGTAGAAGGGTATCATCCAGCGTAAGAGACGGCTAGCCACCATAAGAGACGGTGGCCCATGAGCAGCCACCGTAAGAGTACGGTGGTCCACCGTAAGAGACGGTAGAAGGGTATCATCCAGCGTAAGAGACGGTAGCCCACTAAGAGACGGTAGAAGGGTATCATCCACGTAAGAGACGGTAGGCATCCACTAAGAGACGGTAGGCATCCACTAAGAGACGGTAGGCATCCACTAAGAGACGGTAGCATCCACTAAGAGACGGTAGAGGGACATCCACTAAGAGACGGTAGCCATCCACTAAGAGACGGTAGAGGGACATCCACTAAGAGACGGTAGGCATCCACTAAGAGACGGTAGGCATCCACTAAGAGACGGTAGGCATCCACTAAGAGACGGTAGCATCCACTAAGAGACGGTAGAGGGACATCCACTAAGAGACGGTAGCCATCCACTAAGAGACGGTAGAGTCATCCACGTAAGAGACGGTAGAGGGACATCCACTAAGAGACGGTAGCCATCCACTAAGAGACGGTAGAGGGACATCCACTAAGAGACGGTAGGCATCCACTAAGAGACGGTAGGCATCCACTAAGAGACGGTAGGCATCCACTAAGAGACGGTAGGCATCCACTAAGAGACGGTAGGCATCCACTAAGAGACGGTAGGCATCCACTAAGAGACGGTAGCATCCACTAAGAGACGGTAGAGGGACATCCACTAAGAGACGGTAGCCATCCACTAAGAGACGGTAGAGGGACATCCACTAAGAGACGGTAGGCATCCACTAAGAGACGGTAGGCATCCACTAAGAGACGGTAGGCATCCACTAAGAGACGGTAGGCATCCACTAAGAGACGGTAGGCATCCACTAAGAGACGGTAGGCATCCACTAAGAGACGGTAGCATCCACTAAGAGACGGTAGAGGGACATCCACTAAGAGACGGTAGCCATCCACTAAGAGACGGTAGAGGGACATCCACTAAGAGACGGTAGGCATCCACTAAGAGACGGTAGGCATCCACTAAGAGACGGTAGGCATCCACTAAGAGACGGTAGGCATCCACTAAGAGACGGTAGGCATCCACTAAGAGACGGTAGGCATCCACTAAGAGACGGTAGCATCCACTAAGAGACGGTAGAGGGACATCCACTAAGAGACGGTAGCCATCCACTAAGAGACGGTAGAGGGACATCCACTAAGAGACGGTAGGCATCCACTAAGAGACGGTAGGCATCCACTAAGAGACGGTAGGCATCCACTAAGAGACGGTAGCATCCACTAAGAGACGGTAGAGGGACATCCACTAAGAGACGGTAGCCATCCACTAAGAGACGGTAGAGTCATCCACGTAAGAGACGGTAGAGGGACATCCACTAAGAGACGGTAGCCATCCACTAAGAGACGGTAGAGGGACATCCACTAAGAGACGGTAGGCATCCACTAAGAGACGGTAGGCATCCACTAAGAGACGGTAGGCATCCACTAAGAGACGGTAGGCATCCACTAAGAGACGGTAGGCATCCACTAAGAGACGGTAGCATCCACTAAGAGACGGTAGAGGGACATCCACTAAGAGACGGTAGCCATCCACTAAGAGACGGTAGAGGGACATCCACTAAGAGACGGTAGGCATCCACTAAGAGACGGTAGGCATCCACTAAGAGACGGTAGGCATCCACTAAGAGACGGTAGGCATCCACTAAGAGACGGTAGCATCCACGTAAGAGACGGTAGAAGGGTATCATCCAGCGTAAGAGACGGTAGCCACCATAAGAGACGGTAAATTATCGTGTCCACCGTAAGAGACGGTAGAAGGGTATCATCCAGCGTAAGAGACGGCTAGCCACCATAAGAGACGGTGGCCCATGAGCAGCTTGGCGTCTGGGACGGTTCTAGACGGTGGCCCCCAAAGTTTGGTTTCAGCGTCTAGGTAGTTAAAAAGCACCGTGGGTCAGAAGTTTTTAGCGTAAAGCTCTATTTTCAACTGTAAGCCACCGTCTCATACGGTTGGGTGACCGTATGAGACGCCACCCTCGAAGCTGCAGCGTTTAAGATGCCAAAATTGTCGTGTGGAATGGTGGTAGCAGTCAAAGTCGTGCAGCAGCAGCAAAAGGTCAAGAACACGACCCAAAAACACACAAAACCTAATTTTCTGACCTCAAAATGACTTGGGAGGTTTAAGGACTCGATTGGAAGCATAATTACTCATTAATAAACTCAAATGCACTTAACCCACCACTCAATTCGGTTTCAATTCACCAATTAATCCCCTAAAAATCATTTTGACCCATTTCACAACTCAAGAACCCTAATTTTGAGCCAAGAAACCCTAGACCTGGCCCATTTAGGTTCTGACCCGACTCAGTGACTTTGTGCAACCATTTTAACATAATATAACTTGTTGTAGTAAAACCCACACCAAAATTTCATTCATAACATCAATTTGTAATCCATTTTCGGTTTTGACTTAATTTCGGTAAAAGGCCCTCACCCCTGGTTATAATATTATATCATGAAAAACAGGTGCTTGACAGAGTGTCAAGACGACTTACAACCCATGCACAAACGTGCAACGTCCAAAAAAACAGTGGCAAACCACTTACACAGACATTAACTAACTATAATCAAACGCTAACAAAATTAAAATACAAGACTACTTTAATAAAAATGGAAGATCCCATGAAGTCAAGTAATGCTCCACTCTCGTCGTCCTCTTGTATTTGCAAGTTGCCAGCTTCAAACGAACCGTAGATATAATCTGATCAATAACATCCATGGCCTTTCGCTTGTTGTTCTTGAAAAGTCTAGAGTTTCTCTCTTGCCAAATGTAATATACCGCAGCAGCAAGCACTAGCTTTGAAACAACACTCTTGATCGAACTTTTCTTAGCAAATGGAGCCATCTCGAGAATAATGTCATCCCAAATACCATTCTGATTGCATAAACCAGCCTTGATACTAACTTGACGCCACACCTGTAAAGCAAATGAACATTCAAAGAAAAGATGACTATGTGAGTCAGGTTGTACTCCACAAAGAGAGCACACTAGAGGAGTAGTAGATTGCACATGTACATCCCACGAACATTGCACATCCTGAGTCTTCAATTTTTGCTTAATTTAGTCAAATCCCGATTTTTGACCCAAGTGTGATTGTTCTTGACTAAAAACATGATATTAAGTAATAAATGATTGAATTTAAGGTTAGTTTAACTTACCAAAGTCACCACAAATTGCTAAATCCGAAATTGAGTTATAAAAATGAGATTTCTTGAGCTTTGACCACCAACTTTTGATATTATATAGTAATGATGATGAAGATAATATTTCTTGCTCAAATCTTACCCAAATATCATTTAATGAAGAAATAAATTAGAGAGAGATATAAGAGTTTGTGTGTGTGTTCTTGCAAGAGTTAGAGAGAGAGAGAGAGAGAGAGAGAGATAAGAGTGAATGAATGAATGGTTGGGAGGTGGAAGGATTTGGTTGGGGATAAGGTTGGGTATATGGGTCATGGGTTTGGGTAAATGGGTTGTAGGTTGACCCATCTCAATTTCTAGTAAAAATAAGCACTATCATGTATCGTATCATCAATTAAGTCAGTTAATTGACCCATCAAGCTTTACACTAGTCATTAAATCATGAAATGTATGTAATTGTATCATTTATTAAAGTTCGTTAGTCATTTTACATAATTAGTCAACGGGTAAAAATCACGGATGTTACATTATCTAAACCCGGTTTATCAAGCCAGGAATTAAAAAATCGAAAAGGAGATGGTCCAAAGTCAAAAGAGGTTTTGTAAGGACGAGGGGACAATGATCCGATTCACCTTTTGGAAGTGCACAAAACAAAGATGTCGGCTATTTGTTTATGAACTGAGAACAAACTAAGGCCCTATCAATCTTACTTTTCTTTTCCCTGTTGCTGGTAATGTAGGTAAACTGTTGATCACCCATGAGATATTCATGAAGTTCATTTGAGTGAATAAACTCGTTAAGAGAAAAAGCACACCCGGGTGGAATTCTGAGTTAAACCTTTCATCTTGGTGACGGACTGAATTGAAATCACCAATAAAGATCCATGCTCCTTCACCTAAACTTTTAAGATCAGTTAGTTGAGACCATAGAGCTCGTTTAGAAGGTAGGTCCTGCGGGGCATAAACGTTAACTATGTTGACAATATCTGAACACCCACGAATTTGACCCCACACATGAAGAAAATTCTGGTTACGAGTAGAGTTACTTTTGATGAAAACAGTCAGATCCCAGATGGATAATGTAACACCCCAAGCCAAGGCTCGAAATATTACGGAAATCTTATAGCACAAGGTGGGATTAATGTAGAACATGAACTAAATGCAAACAAAGGATCTAGTGAATCCATAAACAAGATAATTCAAGTACAGAAAGTATGAGAAACAAATAGTCATCAAAGTTTACAAAAGAGACAACATCAAAAGATGACTATTGGTCTAAACATAAAGCAAAAGTAGGCGATGAATCCTTAATTCATATAAGTCCAATGCCCGGGTTCACAAGCAAGCAAATCAATCATGCTTCGTGCCTTGGAATAACTTGGTTACCTGAAAAGTGTACTAAGCATAGTCAACACGAGGTTGGTGAGTTCGTAGGAATGGTTCACAAGGAACCATTGTCATTAATCACAACAAGTATAAGTAAAGGCCAAAACATAACTTAAGAGTAGCCTTTAAGCGTCACAATCCCAATCACATCAAGATACAACATATAAGTAATGTGTGAAAATAAATAAGCACAAGTGATGTCTATATCAAGGTATGTGCAGTACGCATAATCGTGTCATGATGCATATGATATGTATGACTATCGAGTCATCTAAGCAACGATACTCACATGTCATCACAATGACCAATGTGGGGTTCAGAATCTCGATTTAGACAACCAACCATATTCCATATATCCCCAATTCTAACCACAATCAATCAACCAACCAATAGCTTAACAATACGTACATACACTTCGGAGGATTCTACTTTCAACGAGTCCTAGATGCTTATGTATAGGGTCACCCGCAGCCTTCCCACCACATCTAAAACCTCTTGAAGGCATAACCGACTTCCATTTATGCACTACTATCCTAAATTAATCAACAATTATCACAATCATATACGAATCAATCTAGCGTGTCATTATATCTATCAATTTGTTAACAAACAAATCAAACAATAAGACGGATGGTAAATCAAGCAAATCAATCATGCTTCGTGCCTTGGAATAACTTGGTTACCTGAAAAGTGTACTAAGCATAGTCAACACGAGGTTGGTGAGTTCGTAGGAATGGTTCACAAGGAACCATTGTCATTAATCACAACAAGTATAAGTAAAGGCCAAAACATAACTTAAGAGTAGCCTTTAAGCGTCACAATCCCAATCACATCAAGATACAACATATAAGTAATGTGTGAAAATAAATAAGCACAAGTGATGTCTATATCAAGGTATGTGCAGTACGCATAATCGTGTCATGATGCATATGATATGTATGACTATCGAGTCATCTAAGCAACGATACTCACATGTCATCACAATGACCAATGTGGGGTTCAGAATCTCGATTTAGACAACCAACCATATTCCATATATCCCCAATTCTAACCACAATCAATCAACCAACCAATAGCTTAACAATACGTACATACACTTCGGAGGATTCTACTTTCAACGAGTCCTAGATGCTTATGTATAGGGTCACCCGCAGCCTTCCCACCACATCTAAAACCTCTTGAAGGCATAACCGACTTCCATTTATGCACTACTATCCTAAATTAATCAACAATTATCACAATCATATACGAATCAATCTAGCGTGTCATTATATCTATCAATTTGTTAACAAACAAATCAAACAATAAGACGGATGGTAAATCAAGCAAATCAACCAATCACTCAAACAATAAAGCACGTATGTTTACACTTTTCAGCCCGAATCTCAAATGAGTAGGGAGCTACGGAACTCACCTTGTTCGGCAAAAGAAGCTAGTATTGTTAATATAAGATTATAAGCGAGTATTGGGCTCCACGCGTCCACAACCTATCAATGTACATCATAATACCATAAATGTCAACTCTACAATCTTAAACAAGTTGGTTCGGCAAGTTTAAGTCGAGTCACAAACTCATAAACGCTTCTACAACCTTACCGAGTAAGAAACAAGATACTTTGACTCGACATTTTTTGAAATGGGGGAAGTTTCATACAAAATGAATGTTATTACAAGAAAATAGACTTTCTCACGATTCCAACGATAGGTCATATGACTCAATTGGGCTTACGGATCAAAAGTTATAGGCGTTTGAAAAACTGCCATTAAGTTACACAAAATTCGCGACGTGACTTCAATCATTCGCGGCGCGACCCAGCTATCCATTCGCGGCGCGAACCCTAGGCTTCGCGGCACGATTAAAAGCTCTGGATAAAAACATAATTTCGAAAACAATAGACTCGCGGCGCGAAGTGCAGCAGCGCTGCACAATTTCCAGCCCAAACACGATTCTATGTTCACCCAAAACCCATTTTGACATCCTAGATCGACCAAGGTACCATTCTAACCCATTTTTAAGCATAAATACACATATACAAACATGTTTGGACTTAACCCACTTCATAAATCCACTTCAAACATAGATTTCAAGATCAAAATTAGGTTTTAATTCATTAAAACCCTAATTAAACCCTATTTTCAGTTTTTATCCGACTTGTGACCCGAAATGACTTGGGTTCAACTAGAAATAGGTAAATAAACATAAGTTAGTGAATATGGGATGAGTTTAACTTACCAAAATCTTCTTCTTGTGTTCAAACCCGAATTTGAGCTAAATGGGTAGAAATCTTGCACTTAGAATCTAAGTCTTGATATGATGAAGATGATGATGATCTTGTATTGAATTTGATTCAATGACTCTAATTTGATGCAGGTGTAATTTGAGAGAAAAGAAAAGAGATGAGATATTTGTGAGTCTTGGATTCACTAGAGTGAATGAGAGAAAGAGAGATAGGAGGGAAAGGGAAGGGTTGTTGAAATGAAAGGAGGAGAAGGGTGAAGGGTGGCTGATGGGTCGTGGGTACTGCCCATGGGTCGACCCGTTTCCCTTTACAAGTTAATTCACATGTCGCCTTACATTGAATCGTACATTAAGTCATACACCCGACCCGTCAAGCATAACACTTATTCATTTCATCCCAAGGTAAATCTCAATTATCTCATTCATTAAGATCGTTAGTCAAAATACACATAAAGTCAAAGGGTCAAATCTCACGGATGTTACAGATAACAATCCCCCAGACCGTCCATTTGAATCAATCCATTCGTAATCATGGGCATAATTACCCCAAAAATTGCGAATAATGAAGTTATTACCGTTTTGTTGCATGGTTTCTTGGATACAAGCAAACTGAATACCTTTTGAATTGACAAGATCTTTGACAAATTTGGCTTTACGTGGTTCTCTGGTTCCCTGAATATTGATAGATAGAAAATTCATTGCTCTAGGTTGTTATCACGAGCAGAGATAATGATTCTCTCAATGTTATCATGGAATCCTTCAAGTTCAAAGCCACCAATATCGCCCACTCTGGTTGTGTCTTCCACCTCTCTGAGTAATTGCTGATTAGGGGAATCAAAGGTATGAAGTTGATTAGAAGGGATTGGGTGACTAATTTGAGTTGGGGAATTAGGGAAAGGGGAGGTTGGAATAGGAGGGAGGTTGTCAATATTGTTGTCAGGTATAGGAGAAATGCGGGGCTGGGGAGAGGGTGGGGGGTGTTGAGGTCAAAGTTGAGAGAAGAAATGGGGGAGTTTGTTAGGGAATGAAAACACCTTGGTCTCTTTCTAGAAAGATTTTGGGTTAATCCATGTTGGGAATTTGTGAGTTTTGGGGTAGTAATGGGTGATGCAGAACATAGTCCAAGATTGGGAGGAATAATAGGGTCAACTGAGAAATTGGGACAAGGGGGGAAAACAAGTTGTGCTTTATTAATCGTAGAGGTAATAATATTGTGATCAGAATGAGAATGAGAAAAGTTTTCCGGGTGATGTACATTGGAATGAGAAACGTCGTCTGGACTTTTCGTTTCCACATCCATTGCAGCAATGTGAATATTGGTTTCTGGACTTTTTGTTTCGTCTTTTGTTGCAAAAGTGTGATGATCACTATTTGATGACGATGTTTTTTGAGAGGGTTGACTTACATCGTCAGAATTTTGGTTTGAGAAACAGTTGAGAAAAGGAGGAACCCATGTGTTATGGTCCTCAACGATTTGGATTAAATAAGAATGAGATTTAGAATGGGATCTTCAGTTGATACGCACACGTTGATTAATCAAATGAAGGAAGGAGGTTAGGACAGTTAGTTTTTCATGGGAAAGATTACGATCTGTGTATGATGCATAAGATGGGACTAGGACCGGACCAAAGAATTCACCAATAGAATTAAGCACCTCTTTATCCCATAAATTTAGCGGTAAGCCATGGATCCTTAAGATCGCCACACGCTTATAGACAATATATTGATCTTTCCATATTTCAAAAGACTCAAAATGTTTTTTGAGAAAAGAGGATTTCTCATTTAGACAGTCAGTGGCATATTTAGAGCATGTAAAAACAATCTATGACTTGACCTATCACCTCCACCATCTCACCGCCGCAACGCGCGGGCACTATCTCTCGTTTTATATAATAGATATTCGATTTTACTTTTAAACAAGTAAATAGAGTTTGGAAAAACGAAGAAAGTTAGATACTAATAGTCTGATGTTTTATAATTTATACAAATGAATGTTTTGAAATAATATATGATCACACTTTCGAATCTCAACAATGACCTTCTTACATTATACACATGATACCGACTTTAGTGGGCCGTGTATTGCACGGCCAAATACACGCTAGTATATATATATATATATGTTATATATATAAGATATCTATACTCCTATTATAAGCATTTAACAGGGGTAGTCTCGGTATTTTATCACTGTACAATCAAAACATGCATGAGTACAAGCATCTTAATGCACCATAGTCTTAAAAGTCTTAATATTAAGACTCCCATTTTCAAATATCTCAAATCCATCTGTACAAGCATAAGAAGCAGGAAACCCTTTTTTTTTTCATTCATCTTTAGATCTTTTTATCTCTCCCTTTCTCTTATCTCTCCCTCAGATCAGTTATACCTTTCTAATCTTTTTCCATTCATCCCTTTCTATTACCTCTCCCCCAAATCAACTACTCCACCACCACCATCCACGACCGCCGCCTATCACCACCACCGTCCACGACCGATGTTTATCTCCATCACCATACACAGCCGCCGCCGGATTCTTCAGCCTATCACCACAGCTATCCACGACCACCATCTATCACCACCACCATATACAGCAGCCACCGCCGCCAGAGAATAATTGATCTGTCACCACCACCACACATAGCCGTCGCCGTCGTCTTTGATATATCTGATTCTTCTCTTTTCATAATCTTTTAATTTTCATATTCATAATCAATAAAACAAGTTCAATGGGACCATATTAAAATGTGGTTTTATTAACACCAGGCCTCAACTTTAGAAACAACAAAAAGAACAGCTTGTAGTTTTATTAAGTAATTTGTTTATGAGAAATATACACATTGAAAGATACTTGTAAAACATGTTTAGATGAATGGTGATTTTCAAACGAAGCATGCCACAAGAAAATTAACATACATATGCTATCTATACTAAAATGAAAACTATCACCATTCATGTCCATCTTTGATCTTTAATTCAAACTCATAAAGAACTCAAGAAGATAAAAAAAAATGCAAGAAAACAACCTGCTGGCGAGGTTAGAATGTTGTGAAACCATGAAAACATCACGGAATGGGTTGGTAACATCTTTATTCGTGTTGAATTGAACTCCAATCTGCACAATAGTCAAAAATAATATGAATAGATGATCAAATCCGATAACAAAAGTAATATAGTATAAAATTAAAATAAACATTAAATAAAATAAAATTTCGAACAAAACATACATCTGTATAGTTTAGCAGATTTTGAAAAAGAAACCTTGAAATCAAAACAAACCTCGAAAGTTGCTGCATCTGAGAAAGAAAAAAAAACAATATTAGGAACAAATAATTGATTATGAATATGAAAATTAAAAGATTATGAAAAGAGAAGAATCAGATATATCAAAGACGACGGCGGCGGCGGTGGCTATGTATGGTGGTGGTGACAGATCAATTATTTCCGGTGGCGGCGGCTGCTGTGTATGGTGGTGGTGATAGACGGTGTCGTGGATGGATGTGGTGATAGGCTGAAGAATCCTGCGGCGGCTGTGTATGGTGATGGTGATAAACAACGGTCGTGGACGGTGGTGGTGATAGGCGGCGGTCGTGGATGGTGGTGGTGGAGTAGTTGATTTGGGGGAGAGATAATAGAAAGGGATGAATGTATATAAGTTTTGTTCGAAATTTTATTTTATTTAATGTTTATTTTAATTTTATACTATATTACTTTTGTTATCGGATTTGATCATCTATTCATATTATTTTTGACTATTGTGCAGATTGGAGTTCAATTCAACACGAATAAAGATGTTACCAACCCATCCCGTGATGTTTTCATGGTTTCGCAACATTCTAACCTCTCCAGCAGGTTGTTTTCTTGCATTTTTTTTATCTTCTTCAGTTCTTTATGAGTTTGAATTAAAGATCAAAGATGGACATGAATGGTGATAGTTTTCATTTTAGTATAGATAGCAGATGTATGTTAATTTCTTGTGGCATGCTTCGTTTGAAAATCACCATTCATCTAAACATGTTTTACAAGTATCTTTCAATGTGTATATTTCTCATAAACAAATTACTTAATAAAACTACAAGCTGTTCTTTTTGTTGTTTCTAAAGTTGAGGCCTGGTGTTAATAAAACCACATTTTAATATGGTCTCATTGAACTTGTTTTATTCATTTTTGGTTAATCTTGTTTTGATGGTCCCAAGATTTTCAAATGTTTTCAATCTTGAAATTAATATGGTCCCAAGATTTTGAATCATGTTACCTTCATGTGTATTGTTGTACTAAAAAAAGAATGAAGATGGTGACTTGTGAGTCATAAGGCAAAAAAAGGACTTATCATTTGGACAACATAAGTGGACAAAGTAGGATAACAAAAATAACATTTGGACTATACAGACTTAGTAGTTAGTACCTATGACAAACTTTGGAAGTTGGAAGACTTGGTGGACATATATTGGAACTATAGAGACTTTGGACCTATGTGGATGTAATGTATTAAACCTACAATATAGTGAGATTAAAAGTAGTGGAGTAACATTTACAATTGATTTTGACTACACTATAAAAGAAGTGACATTATAAGATATATTAGAGACCCGTTAAAGACACGTTAAGGACATATTAAGACACGTTAAAGACATGTTAAAGACCCGTTAAAGACACGTTAAGACACGATAAGACAAGTAGTATATATATATAGACATGTTAAGACACGTTAAAGACATGATAAAACCCGATAAGACACGATAAGACAAGTAGTATATATATATAGACATGTTAAGACACGTTAAAGACATGTTAGAGACCCGTTAAAGACACGTTAAGGAGATATTAAGACACGTTAGACACGATATATAAACACGTTATAGACATGTTAAGACACGTTAAAGACATGTTAGAGACCCGTTAAAGACACGTTAAGGAGATATTAAGACACGTTAAAGACATGTTAGAGACCCGTTAAAGACACGTTAAGGAGATATTAAGACACGTAAGACATGTTAAGACACGTTAAAGACATGTTAGAGACCCGTTAAAGACACGTTAAGGAGATATTAAGACACGTTAAGACACGATATATATATATATAGACATGTTAAGACACGTTAAAGACATGTTAGAGACCCGTTAAAGACACGTTAAGGAGATATTAAGACACGTTAAGACACGATAAAATACGTTATCAGGTCCCTTAACAGGTCCCTTATCGTGGACCTTTTAACAAGTCCCTTAACAGGTCTCTTAACTCGTTAAGGAGATATTAAGACACGTTAAGGAGATATTAAGACACGTTAAGGAGATATTAAGACACGTTAAGGAGATATTAAGACACGTTAAGGAGATATTAAACCCGATAAACACGATAAGACACGATAAGACAAGTAGTATATATATATAGACATGTTAAGACACGTTAAAGACATGTTAGAGACCCGTTAAAGACACGTTAAGGAGATATTAAGACACGTTAAGACTATTAAACACGTTAAGACACGATAAGACAAGTAGTATATATATATAGACATGTTAAGACACGTTAAGACACGATAAGACAAGTAGTATATATATATAGACATGTTAAGACACGTTAACGTTAAAGACATGTTAGAGACCCGTTAAAGACACGTTAAGGAGATATTAAGACACGTTAAGACACGATAAAATACGTTATCAGGATGACCCGTTAAAGACACGTTAAGGAGATAAAACCCGATAAGACACGATAAGACAAGTAGTATATATATATAGACATGTTAAGACACGTTAAAGACATGTTAGAGACCCGTTAAAGACACGTTAAGGAGATATTAAGACACGTTAAGACACGATAAAATACGTTATCAGGTCCCTTAAACACGATAAGACACGATAAGACAAAGAGATATTAGACATTATAGACATGTTAAGACACGTTAAAGACATGTTAAAGACCCGTTAAAGACACGTTAAGACACGATAAGACAAGTAGTATATATATATAGACATGTTAAGACACGTTAAAGACATGTTAGAGACCCGTTAAAGACACGTTAAGGAGATATTAAGACACGTTAAGACACGATAAGACAAGTAGTATATATATATAGACATGTTAAGACACGTTAAAGACATGTTAGAGACCCGTTAAAGACACGTTAAGGAGATATTAAGACACGTTAAGACACGATAAAATACGTTATCAGGTCCCTTAACAGGTCCCTTATCGTGGACCTTTTAACAAGTCCCTTAACAGGTCTCTTAACAGGTCCCTTATCGTGTAACCTGTTAAAATTCGTGTCGTGTTCGTGTTTGGAAAAACTGACACGATTAGCTATCGTGTCGTGTTCGTGTTTAACCTTATCATGTTCGTGTCTTATCGTGTCGTGTCGGACACGATATGCCAGCTCTAATATCAACTAATGTAACATTCGTGATATTTGACTTAGTTGACTTGTAAATTTAACGTAAATGAATATGAACGATTTTGTTGGTTTATATGAATTATCGAACGTTTTGTCGTGTATTAACGTAACGTTGAGTTTATTTGTGTTTACGGTCTTGTCTTGGCGTTTAAATGGTTAACGTTTAGCTATTTGTCGAATTTAGTGGAGCGGGAGCCCAAAAATGTGTTAGGTCCAGATTTACTGGACTCGCTCCAGACTTGAAGACTGGAGCGACACTAAAGATTTGTCCAGAAATAATAGAAGACCAGTGAGCTATTTACTTGTATAGGAAATCTGGAATCCTCCAGATTAGCTGACTGGACTTCACTCCAGTCAAGATCGTTTCTACTGAAGACATTCTTACTGAAGTCAAAGACTGAAGTATGAAGAAAGAAGACTGACAAGCAGTGGAGCCCACTGACAGTCTTACCAGATCTCCCAACTAGAGCCTTTATCAATGTTCTAGACCTTACAAGTCTGAACACTGATTACGAGGAATTGACTTTATGCCTTTACACACTTTTACACGGACAACTCATTTGTCTATTGATAAAAGTACAATACATGTGTAAAGGTCGTTGGTTAAAAGGATGACAAGTCACATCAACATGACTTTATCTTTGTACTTTAACCAATGCATTTAAGGAATTAAAGTAGTTGCCTTAAATGCATGCAACCATATTTGTACGGCATAATAAATTCACTGTTGAATTTATTTGCCTATAAATACAAAGTCATATACCTCGTACAAATTACTTTTTTGCAATTTGGTGAACTTGCTAAAACACTCTCGATCAAAATAGCTATACTTCACAACTTTAAGTATATCGATCCAAGGAGATTATTTAGCAAGTATAGATCACTTGTAATTCAAAGATTGTTTAGATAGTTACATACTTGTAATATCTAGGTTCCGCAACAATCTTGTATTTTGTTTATCATCAATAAATAAAATACACTTGAAAACTACATTTGTGTTCCACCATTTATTTACTTGTTTAAATATTGCTTTAAGTCATTATTACTTTATTTATATTCTTGCATTTGTATTTAAAGTAATACTAGTCCAATCTAGTTCATACTTGACTTGTTATTTTACACTCGTGGGTTAAACCATCGTGTGAGGGACTTTACATTTGGTATCAGAGCAGAAGGCTAATATACTTGCCTAGATCTGTTTCACGATGGCCAACCCAGAAAATACACAAGGTAATCCCGAACCTAATTTTAATGAACCACCACCCGTTCAAAATAATAATCCTCCACCTCCTCCTCCTCCTGCTTCTCCACATGTTCATGTGCACTACTCGAATAATCCTGTTCCTAAATTCAATGGGAGCAGTGATGAATTTGGTACGTGGAAAGCTAGGATGATATTACATGTTACTGGTATTGAAAGGAATATGATGAAAGTTTTAAATGAAGGACCCTATGTGCCTAGACTTCCTATCAATGCACTCCTTGACCCAACTGGATCAAGAAGTGGAAGGGAAAAGAGGGAGGAACACTGGTCTGAAGAGGAGAAGAGATTGGTAAATCTTGATACCATCCTTAAAAAGATGATCCTCGGGGCTGTTCCAGAAACCCTAATTCCCACACTAGTTCTCTATCCCAGTGCTAAAACCATGTGGGATGAACTGGTGAACCAGCATGAGGGAGGTGATGATACTATTGTTACCAGAAAGGTCTCCCTAAACAAAAAGTATGAGTCATTTTTTGCTCTCCCCAATGAGTCTCTAACTGGTACTTACACCAGATTTATGAGCATTATAAACCAGTTAAGAGGACTGGGGGTTGAGAAAGACAAAGATATACTTTTGGAGAAATTTTGTGATATTCTTTCCACTAAATGGTCTCACATGATTCTGGTCTTGAGACAAGGTAAAACCTTGCACTCCCATACTCTGTCAACATTGTATGGAGCCTTCAGATTCACTAAAGAGAATCAAGCCCAGAGGATTGAGGCTGAAAAAGATGCTTTAAATCATGCTTCCAGTAGTTCTACATTGGTCAGTAATACTGTACCACCTTGTGCTGCATTAATATCTTCCGAGAATGTATTTTCTATGAAGAAGATGATGTCTGAACTAATGGATTCTGGAGTCACTAATGATATCTCTTCAGACTGTGATGAAACTGACAGTGATGACCTGGTTGCAATGATTGCTAAAACATTTAATCGTTTTAAAGCAAGAGCAAATAGGCCCACTGGACAACATGCACTCAGTTCCTCTACTGACAAGACCAATCTGACATGCTTTAAGTGTGGCAGAAAAGGTCATTTCATGAAGGAGTGCAAGTCCAGTCAGTTTGTCTCTCAGTCTGGTCCATCTACTTCTTATAACAAGCCTGATGATAGCTATAAGTCCAAGTACAAAAAGCTTAAGGCTCAAATTGCTCTCATGTCTCAACAGATAGAAAATAATAAATGCATGATCGCAACCACTGAAGAAGCATGGGTTCCCTCTGATGATTCATCAGTTGATGAAGAAGAGGAAAGAGACTGTTGTTTTATGGCTCTGGCAGACCAAGAGCATCTGGTGAAGGATGATGTCACATCTGGTAGATGGGTGGACATTGTAATTAAAAAAGTTTAGTGAATACGATAATGAAACCGATCCTGAATTAAAATTGGACATTGCTGAAGCTCTAAATTCTGATTTAATTTTTGTGGAAACTGTTAGATTTGACAGTCTTAATGGCTTAGAAACAGATTCCTCTGAAATCGCTGCTTTAAAATCAAAATTAAAAGAACTTTAAGATATTGAACTGGCATTTCAAGCACAAGTTTTGGTAACTGAACAACTGGTTCAAGAAAAACATGACCTGGAAATGATTTTGCAAAAAGAAAAACAGGTCATTAAATCATGGCTAGAAACAAGAAAGCCATATGATGCTGGAATAAACCAATTTCCATCCCAAAAACGTGCTTATCTGGATGGAAATACTCATATTGCAGCATTAATACCAGTTATTGACCGGTTACCAGAGGAGGTTAGACCAAGTACTATTTATGATGAACCTTCTACCCCAAAAACTTGTATTATCCCAGCTCAACTTCCAGAGGTTAAGACTGGAGCATCCCAGATGACTGCTCCAGTTAAAAAGGTTAATCAAAATAAACCTTTGTCTCAGACTGCTTCTAAAGAACCCCAGGTTCAAAAGAAAAAGACCAGTTCCCTTCCTAAGCCTAAAGTCCAGTCAACTGGAAAGGCTCAGGTATCATCTGAAGAATCTATTTTGTTAAGGATGGAGAGCCAGTTTCAACTACTGGCTCGTCAAATTCAAAGTTGTAATGCAAGATTAAACAATTTTGAGGGTACTTCATCTGGCCCTAAACAAAATCCCAAACCTTTTTCTAAGAAAGAGAAAAATATTCCTTTAATTGAGAAAAAGAAAAAGGTTTCTAAACTATCAACCCCAGTGGTCTTTTCAACTAAGACTACTGTTGAAGAAAGTGAACTTAACCAGATACCCCCAGGGATCCATAAGGGAGGATCCAGTGAACCCATCAGTCGATGGGTTCCCAAATCTAACTGATATATCTGGTGGATGTGCAGGGCGATCGAAAGAACTTTATATGGTATCTTGACAGTACAGCTGGCAGGACAATGACCGGATGTAAGACCCTGCTGGAGGAGTTCATAATTTCTGATGGACCCTCCATTACTTTTGGAAATGATGGTTGTGGAAAAACTGAGGGGTATGGTGTTCTGAACAATGGACAAGTCAAATTCAGACGAGTGGCTTATGTGAATGGTTTGAAGTATAACCTAATCAGTGTGAGCCAACTGTGTGATGATGGCTATCAAGTATTGTTCAATATTGCTCAAGGCATTGTATTCAACAAAGACTGGAAGGTGGTATTGATTGCTCCCAGAAGAGGGAATGTATATGTGATGGATCAGGAAAGCTCTCCATCAGAGCAGTGTTTCTATACTCAAGCTGATGAAGACATAAACTAGTTATGGCATAAAAGGTTATCCCATTTAAATTTCAAAAATATTAACAAGTTGTCTAGAAAACAACTGGCAGATGGGATACCTTCAGTTTCCTTCAAAAAGGAAAGGCCATGTCCAGGATGTGAGATGGGAAAGCGGAAACGTGCCAGTTTCAAGACCAAACAGAACTTTAGCATAACTGAACTACTTCACATGCTTAATATGGATCTCTTTAGTCCAGTGAATGTTCAGACTCGTGTTAGTAAAAGATACACCTTGGTGATCGTAGATGAATTCTCCAGATATTGTTGGGTGATCTTTCTCAGGTCTAAAAGTGAAGCTGCTACTGAAATCATCACTCTTATCAAGCAGATTGAACTCAAGCATAAGCGAAAGGTGTGTCAGTTAAGAAGTGACAATGGAACAGAATTCCAGAATGCAACTCTGGAGTCATTCTGTACTGACACTGGCATCTCCCAGAACTTCTCCTCAGCAAAAACTCCAGAACAGAATGGAGTTGTAGAAAGAAAGAATCGAACGCTGATAGAAGCTGCCAGGAGTATGTTGGTTGAATCTGGTCTTCCTACCAGTTTCTGGGCTGAAGCAATTGCTACTGCTTGCCACACCCAGAACAGGTCTGTTTACATCAAAAGACACAAGAAGACAGCCTATGAAGTCTTAAGAAATAGAAAACCAAATAGTGGTTATTTTCACGTTTTTGGATGTCCAGTGTACATTCTGAACGACTCCAGTCAGTTAGGAAAATTCGATGCCAAAGCTGATGAAGGGTATTTCTTAGGCTATTCAGCCATTCGCAAGGCCTTCAGAGTCTACAACAAGAGACTGGAGAAGGTCCATGAGTTAATACACGTTACATTTGCTGAATCGAATAATGCAATTAATAGAAAGCCAGTCCTTGATTCTCCCCCAGAAAATCCAGTTATCTTTTGTGAATCTGATCCCATCAACTGCAAAGATTCATCTGAAGAAGTTTCCAGTCATTCTGACTTGGAACCAGCTCAAAAGAAGAAAACCCCCAGTAGTACACCTTTCTATCCTTCAATAAGTTTCAGACCACCCTCTGAACTTGTTATTGGATCAGATGTTCGTACTACTCCCCCAGTATCAGTATCAGTTGAAATTATACCAGAAATATCTTCCAATGAAGAATTCCAAACTGAACTAGTACTTCAAGAAATGCCTTCAAATGAAGAATTTCATGATGCAAATCGTGATCTTACTGATTCAGATGAAGATGTTGAAATAGTCTGGCAGGATCCTCATCCTGAAACTCAATTGAACTCTTGCACTGATATTGTTGTCAGTAACAATCTTGGTCAATACTCCAGATGGACAAAAGCTCATCCTATTGATCAGATCATAGGTGACTCCAGTAGAGGAGTTCAGACCAGAAGAGCCTCCAGTGATCAATGCTTATATGTCAGTTTCTTATCACTGATTGAACCAAAGAAGATTGATGAGGCTATGGAAGATCCAAGCTGGGTGACTGCTATGCAAGAAGAGCTTCACCAGTTTGAAAGGAACAAGGTTTGGTACCTGGTCCCTTTCCCAGTTGGCAAGAAAGAACCAATTGGAACAAGATGGGTCTTCAGGAACAAGGTAGATGAAGATGGCCACGTAATCAGAAAGAAGGCCAGACTGGTAGCACAAGGGTACTGCCAGTCAGATGTTGATTTTGATGAATCATTTGCTCCGGTGGCTAGACTTGAAGCGATCAGAATATTCTTAGCATTCGCTGCTCATCATCAATTCAAGGTCTACCAGATGGATGTAAAGAGTGCCTTTTTGAATGGAAAATTAGAAGAAGAAGTATATGTCAGACAACCACCAGGCTTCGTGGATGAAAAGCATCCTCACTGGGTATATCGTCTGGACAAAGCACTTTATGGTCTCAGACAAGCCCCACGTGCCTGGTATGATACTCTGACTAGACACTTATTGAAAAATGGTTTTAAAAGAGGTGCAATTGACAATACCTTATTTATTCTTCGTGAAAAAGGTAATATTCTACTGGTACAAATTTATGTTGATGATATTATTTTTGGGTCTACTGATGAAAACATGTGCAGGAAATTTTCTAAAATCATGTCCTCTGAATATGAAATGAGTTTAATGGGTGAATTAACATATTTTCTAGGACTCCAGATTAAACAAACCAAAGATGGTATTTTTATTAATCAGGAAAAATATGTTAGAGATCTTTTAAAGAAATATGATATGAACTCTTCACCATCAAAACCCACTCCAATTTCTGCACCACTGACACTGGACTCAGATCCCGATGGAAAACCAGTGAACATCACTGTCTATAGAGGCATGATTGGTTCACTGATGTATTTAACTGCAAGTAGACCAGACATAATGTTTTCAACATGTTTATGTGCCAGATATCAGTCTAATCCAAAAGAATCTCATATGCTTGCTGTAAAGCGCATACTGAAATACCTTAAGGGTATCCCCAGTTTGGGTCTTTGGTATCCCAAAGGCTCAGGCATGGATCTAATGGGTTATTCAAATTCAGATCATGCAGGTTGTAAGATAGACATGAAATCCACTACTGGTGGATGTCATTTCCTTGGTGGCAAACTGGTCAGCTGGACCAGTAAGAAGCAAACTTCAGTTTCATTGTCCACTGCCGAAGATGAATACGTGTCTGCAGCCAGTTGTTGTGCTCAGATACTCTGAATGAAGGTACTGAGGTCTGCATCTCTGGCTGCCTTCATCTGTTTGGCAGTAAGTTTGGGTAAACCCTTTATTTTCTTTCGATATTCAATCTCCAGAGCTGCAGCATTTTGTCTGACCTTCTTCTGGAGGTTCACCAGTTCCTCTGTTCTTTGTCTGATCAGTTCAACTATGCTGACACCATAAGTCACTGCATCATACGTTTGTTCTTCTAAAGAGTACCTGCAGCGAACATAGATATCATCCATTGCATCCAAACATTGATGAACTCTGGGGTCTTCCTTCATTCTTTTATATACATCAACATGTATGTCCAACCTGCCAGCATTATAAGAATCAAGAGTCCCCATTTTTGCCATTTCCAATTTGTGAGCCTGCAGTTCATCCTTTTGCCTTTTCTTAAAAATTTCAATCATTATGCACTCCTGCTCCAGTCTCTTTGAAGTGTCATCATCAGCAGTAGGAAATTCTGATGAACTCCCAGTGGTTTCAATCTCTCCTCCAGATACCACATGTTGCTTTCTTTTTACTGACTTCAGAGAAGTTGTGATATCTGGGAAGGCTTTAAACTGGGGCTCACTGGCATCAGTACCAGCAGCCTCTTTTTCCTGCACAATGGCTTCAGTGCCAAGTGCCTTCTGAGCTTCTTGTGCACTGGCATCAGTACCAGGCACTTCCTTTTGTTGCACAATGGCTTCAGTGCCAAAGGCTTTTTCGATTGCACTGGAAAGCACTTCTTTCTTCTTTTCAACAGCCTGCACATTCTTTTCAGACTTTTCCCCCTTAGAATGATCACCAGTTCTTGACTTGAGATCATTCCACAATTGTTCCAGCATGTGACGGTCTAATGACCCAAATGTTCTGCCTGCAACTGGACTTGTGATGGCATTTCAGAATTTATCATGTTGACCACCTGGGGCAATAACCTATCTTGAATATTTCTAAGGATTGACCCAGAAATAAGTCCTTCCCACGATGGTTTAACCCACGAGTGTAAAATAACAAGTCAAGTATGAACTAGATTGGACTAGTATTACTTTAAATACAAATGCAAGAATATAAATAAAGTAATAATGACTTAAAGCAATATTTAAACAAGTAAATAAATGGTGGAACACAAATGTAGTTTTCAAGTGTATTTTATTTATTGATGATAAACAAAATACAAGATTGTTGCAGAACCTAGATATTACAAGTATGTAAATATCTAAACAATCTTTGAATTACAAGTGATCTATACTTGCTAAATAATCTCCTTGGATCGATATACTTAAAGTTGTGAAGTATAGCTATTTTGATCGAGAGTGTTTTAGCAAGTTCACCAAATTGCAAAAAAGTAATTTGTACGAGGTATATGACTTTGTATTTATAGGCAAATAAATTCAACAGTGAATTTATTATGCCGTACAAATATGGTTGCATGCATTTAAGGCAACTACTTTAATTCCTTAAATGCATTGGTTAAAGTACAAAGATAAAGTCATGTTGATGTGACTTGTCATCCTTTTAACCAACCACCTTTACACACGTATTGTACTTTTATCAATAGACAAATGAGTTGTCCGTGTAAAAGTGTGTAAAGGCATAAAGTCAATTTCTCGTAATCAGTGTTCAGACTTGTAAGGTTTAGAACACTGATAAAGGCTCCAGTCGGGAGATCTGGTAAGACTGTCAGTGGGCTCCACTGCTTGTCAGTCTTCTTTCTTCATACTTCAGTCTTTGACTTCAGTAAGAATGTCTTCAGTAGAAACGATCTTGACTGGAGTGAAGTCCAGTAAGCTAATCTGGAGGATTCCAGATTTCCTGTACAAGTAAATAGCTCACTGGTCTTTTATTATTTCTGGACAAATCTTCAGTGTCGCTCCAGTCTTCAAGTCTGGAGCGAGTCCAGTAAATCTGGACCTAACAAATTCCCCCTATTTGTTCAGAAATAATGCAAGGTTTTTCAAGCTTCTATCTATACAATTGTATGCTTGAAAAACACTTGATTTTGACTAAGTCTAAAAGTTTAAGTTACTGGAAAACACCTTATAGATCATCAGTGTTCCAGTTTTAATCTTTTAGTTCTAACTTAGACTTAATCTGATCACGTACTTGTGAATCAAAAATTGCAACTATATTTACATACATCAACTGATAAACAGTTACAATTTTGATCAAAGAAAATTTTAATACAAGTAAATGATGAAGAGTCAGGCCCTTCTCTTTGAAGTCTGTCCTGGAGCATCTTCAGTGGCCTTTCTCTTTGGAAATGGTGAGGATGGTACAGAAACTGGTGGTCGCATACCGATAGCAGCTTCCATCTGTTGTATTCTCTTCCAGACCTTCTCAATCCTCTTCATAAATGCTTTGACATCAGAAGTTAAATCAGTTTTCCCCCTGAAAGTCAAGCCTATCTCCTTCAGTTCAGTCCATCCAAACGACTGGACTGAAGCATTCTTCCTTTCATCCACGAAGTTACCTTCTCTGGTCAACTTCACTTGAAACCTGGTCATCTGTTCATGATTTTCTGCAAGCTTAATCTCAGCACTTATGATCTTTCTGGCATCAGCCCTGAACGTCATCAGTTCATTATACTTATCTTTCAATTTGGCAGCCTGAATCAATGCTTCAGTTTCCCTGGATACCTTTTCTTGTTCAAAGGCAGACTGGATTTCTTCATGATTTATTCTTAATGAAGTATCCAAGGGAATGAAGGTACTGAGGTCTGCATCTCTGGCTGCCTTCATCTGTTTGGCAGTAAGTTTGGGTAAACCCTTTATTTTCTTTCGATATTCAATCTCCAGAGCTGCAGCATTTTGTCTGACCTTCTTCTGGAGGTTCACCAGTTCCTCTGTTCTTTGTCTGATCAGTTCAACTATGCTGACACCATAAGTCACTGCATCATACGTTTGTTCTTCTAAAGAGTACCTGGAGCGAACATAGACATCATCCATTGCATCCAAACATTGATGAACTCTGGGGTCTTCCTTCATTCTTTTATATACATCAACATGTATGCCCAACCTGCCAGCATTATAAGAATCAAGAGTCCCCATTTTTGCCATTTCCAATTTGTGAGCCTGCAGTTCATCCTTTTGCCTTTTCTTAAAAATTTCAATCATTATGCACTCCTGCTCCAGTCTCTTTGAAGTGTCATCATCAGCAGTAGGAAATTCTGATGAACTCCCAGTGGTTTCAATCTCTCCTCCAGATACCACATGTTGCTTTCTTTTTACTGACTTCAGAGAAGTTGTGATATCTGGGAAGGCTTCAAACTGGGGCTCACTGGCATCAGTACCAGCAGCCTCTTTTTCCTGCACAATGGCTTCAGTGCCAAGTGCCTTCTGAGCTTCTTGTGCACTGGCATCAGTACCAGGCACTTCCTTTTGTTGCACAATGGCTTCAGTGCCAAAGGCTTTTTCGATTGCACTGGCAAGCACTTCTTTCTTCTTTTCAACAGCCTGCACATTCTTTTCAGACTTTTCCCCCTTGGAATGATCACCAGTTCTTGACTTGAGATCATTCCACAATTGTTCCAGCATGTGACGGTCTAATGACCCAAATGTTCTGCCTGCCACTGGACTTGTGATATTCACAGTACTCCTCAAAGCAGTCACTTCCTTCTTAATAATCTGAAGTTCTTGAGGCAAGTGTTTTGGCATTTCAGAATTTATCATGTTGACCACCAGGGGCAATAACCCATCTTGAATATTTCTAAGGATTGACCCAGAAATTTTTGCAGTTATTTCCTTCAGCATCTCACCTCTAAATTTCCTGGTACATTCATCACTGATGTTGCTAATGACAGAATTCTGGTCAAGACTCGGTCTGCTTTCCAGATTGCCAATTCTGCTAGTCAACTTCTGAATCTCTTCTGTTAGACCTGCCAGTGGTTGAGCAAATTCAGCCTTCACTGCAGTCTGAACAGAAGTCACTAACTTTTCCTCCAAGCCCTGGACTGCCACTTTGATGTTTTCAGAGTTTTGATTGGTGGCCAGTACAAGCTCATTCAACTTCTCAAAAACAATTTTTTCATTACCAGCAAAGAGGTTCATTTCTGAGGAAAGATTATTTGATAAAAGAGATTTAAAATCAGAAACAACCTGAGAAGATGACTGAAGTGATCTTTCCAGGTCCGCCACCTTACTTAAAAGGCCTTGGACCTCGCTGGAAGAAGAAGTGGAGAGACCACCAGGAGGAGTAAGTTCAGATTCCCTTCTTAGTACCAATGGAACTTGTGTCTGGACTGCTTCAGAAGATGTTTCAGTTGTTGTAACAGTCGAGTCCAGCACACGAGGAAGGTCTAGTGGTGCTTCAAGTGGTGGGGGTTGATTTTGTGAAATTTGAAGTAAGGGTGGATTGAAATAAGGAGTGTTTTGTGGTATAGAAAGTGGTGGTGGTGGCGGTGCAATAATGGATTCTGGTGGTGGTGGCATTTCTGTAGAGACAAGTGGTGGGGTGACTGAAGCAATAACAGAAGTAACAACATTTTCTACTTCATCACCCAAAAAATTCATATTAACATCAAACATATTACCTTCAGACATTGGGGAATCTACCTCATCCCAATCTGGAGCCGTCCCAAGTTTTGACCCAATTTTTGACCAAGGGTTTCTTAGATAGTACGTTCATTCATTCACCATTCATTCATTTCCTTATCCTTACACTCCATCTCTCTCTCCCCTCATTACTCTTCCTTTCTTTCCTTCAACCACCACCAAGATCCATCATAAATTCATCATTTAGTTCCTAAATCTTGTGTTATTAATGATAAATTAATTAAATCTAGTAACTACATTAATAATAATTATCTTTCTCCAAGAAAATTTAGGATTTAAAGGTGTTCATCCAAGTTTTTGCCCTAAACCCGGATTTGGAAGTCTTGGACCATTTTGGTAAGTTAAACCTATCCTAAATCTCTCATTTATGTTTAGAACTTCATTACTAGTCATATCTAAGAAACCCTTGGTCAAAAATCGGGTCAAAACTTGAATTGAGTCAAATTAGGGTTTCATTAGGGTTGATTTGGGTCAAAACCGAATTTGAACTTGGGATGATGTTATGAAACGAAATCGTGGTGTGGGATATGGTTTTTTATGTCAAACTATGTTTGTTTAAGCTTCAAAATGAGTCTTGAAACATCCCAAGTCGATTTGGTGGTCAAATATGGGGTTTGGTTAGGGTTGGGATCGTGTTTGGCTTGATTGTGTGCAGATCTGCTGCACATCGCGTCGTGACCCGCACCCTCGCGCCGCGAGAATTGAGTTTCAGCTTCCAAATGTTCCAGAGGTTTTTATCGCGTCGCGATATTTGGACCTCGCGCCGCGAGAATTGAGTTTCAGCTTCCAAATGTTCCAGAGTTTTTCCTCGCGTCGCGATTTCTGTCAGTTTACGCGTCGGTTTTCAAACGTTAATAACTTTTGATCCGTAAGTCCGTTTTAGGCGTATGACCTATCGTTGAAATCGTATGAGAGTCTAGTTTCTCATAGTATATTTCTTTTAGTGTGAATCTATCACCATATTTCCTATTACCTAACCTTTTCAATCGTGTGTTCATTGATTTGACCGTGGGGTGTCTTGGTTTGGCCTAGGATAACTTGTAACGTAACGTAGGCTATAATGTGATGATTTAATGTTGATGTAATAGGTTTGTGATCGTTGTGCTTCCTGCTTACCCGCTTAATCACTTTCTAAGAACATCAAAGGCCAAGGTGAGTTTCGTAGCCCCTACGTTTACATTATTTGGGGTGGAAAGTGTACTTGGTCGTTTAAACGTTGTCGGTTGATATACTTTGTTATGATATGAAACGAGGCGTTAGTTATCTAACTGTTTACCTGTGATACGTGTTAAGGGACGATTATATGTGATGAAGGTCATTATGTATATTATGTAAGACGTTATATTATACATATATACTTGGACGTGGACGTGGACGTGGATGGTGGATTGACGAATCCACACCCGGTATGATCATTGCCACCCTATAACATTATTTTGTTAAAACATATAATTATGTAGTATGTAAGACGTGGACGGTGGATTTACGGATCCACTCCTGGCATGATCATAACCGTGGATACGGATTGTTTAACCTAGTTATGGATGATATTATACGTATATGGACGATTATTGGACGTTGATATTGACTTGTGTTGACTTGTGATAACGTGAAACCTTTTAGGGTTTTCCTTGGACGTGATTAGGTATTCTAATCCTCGTATATCGTTAACGGTTGTTATCCCGACACTTGATTTTCATTACTTAAACCTACGAACTCACCAACTTTATGTTGACCCGTTTTAGTACACTTTCCAGGTAATCAAGTTAATCAAGGACGAAATGGATGATTTCATGGCTTGCTAGGATATGGGCTTGACTATTGGATCCGTGATTCATTGATCCCTTTGACGGGTTATGCTTAGGATTATTGGCCATCATTTTGGATTGTCCTTTTGTAACATTTGATGGTTATGTGCTCCTTATGCATCTTGAGATCCATTTGTTGTACTTGTATTCGTATTTGAACTAAATTCATGGATTGCCCAAATCCCTATTTGCATGTAGTATCATCTCTATTTAATTTCCATGTCATGCTAAGCTTTTTTTTGTGACATCCCATGTTTCCGCCATGTTGGGGTGTTACAGAATGGTATCAGAGTCGTGGTTGTAGAGAATTAGGTGGATCAACCTAGCCTATAGCCATTGCACCCACATTTCATATTAGCATGCATGATAGGAAATTTTGTGTGCAACGTGAATTGTATGACGCATAAAACTTGTTTAAACGGGGTTCGTAGGTTTTCCATGACTTGTGACTTGATTGTTATGTGATGACTTGATTGATATTCTTATAGTCTTATTGTTTAACCCTAGCAAAGTGAAATGATGGCATTAACGGAGTATGACACTCGGTAACCCTAGAGGCGCCTGATCAACAAATTTATGGTTACCCTATGTCATATAAAGTTAATGGCCTCGTGGATTGCGCATTGTGGATGAAGTATAGTAGGTAACCCAGAATGCTTAATGAGTGTTGGTTGGGTGGAGGGTTAGCCGCTGGTACACCCTGTATACATACCCGACCAATACTTAGAAGGCATAACGGAACCGAGTCTTGACATTCATTCAATATATTAACGGTGTGGAGGGTTAGCCGCTGGTACACCCTGTATACAAACACTTTTAATGTGTTGAATGTTGAAGTTAAGATTCGGACTATGCTTTACCCGCCTTGTTGTGACTTGACCCCTTTTATATTTGCGTTAATTGACTTGTGATTGTGATGTTGATTATGAATTGCATGAAACGATGATGCCTTAGATTGTTGCCATGATAATATCCCCGTAGAGATATGCATGTTAGACGGTCTAGGGAAACCCTAGATATGAAATGCTTGTTTCGTGATGATATACTTTGGTTAACTCGTGTGTGAATCGTGAGAACTAACTTGTTAATCTAACACGTGTGCTCAGGACGATGGTTAGACCAAGGAGAGTTGTGAGACCCCCCCGAAATCAAGATGAACAAGAGGAGAATGGAGGTGGTCGTGGCGGTAGAGGTGGTCGTGGTGGTAGAGGAGGTCGTGGTGGCCGAGGTGGCCGGGGTGGTGCAAACCCTCGGGTATCAACCGAGGTTATCACTCAAGCCTTAAATGATCTCATGCCGGATTTAGTGGCCCGAATCTCGGCGGCCATGGAAGCTAGAAATGATCAAGAAGAACCGGAAGATGAAGCGGTTCATGTTCAAAATGAAGATGAAGATGTGAATGTGAACGGTGAGGATGGAGGAGAAGGTTTTGTGCGACCAAGAGGTCATGATGCTTACCAACAAGGATGCTTGTTTAAAGACTTCAAACTTTGTGGAGCTCCGGAATTTAAGGGAGAGGGTGGTGCCACGGGTTGTCTAGAATGGTTGGAGACAATTGAATCAATCATAGCTCGGAGTGGTTGCGCTTATCACCAAAGAATTACTTATGCCACCGGTATGTTGAAGGGTGATGCCCTTGAATGGTGGAATGAGGAGGTTGATGAATTTGGGATTGATGCGGCTAATAACCTACATTGGGGAGAGTTCAAGGACATGATAATTGCTAAGTATTGCCCGGCCCACGAAATGAGAAACTTGCAAGTGGAATTTTCCAAACTTGCCATGAAAGGGGGAGACTATGAGGGTTACACACGCCGATTTGGCCAACTCTCTAGGCTCATTCCCCATTATGTGAGGCCCCAAGAAGTGAAGGTTGAGAAGTATGTAGCGGGATTGCCTCATGAAGTGAGAGTGCTTGTTCCTCACCCCACCATGCCATTGACATACAAAGAGGCAACCACCTGTACCGCTAGTGTGACATTGGAACTTATAAGGGGTGGTAAGTTGAGCAAAAATGATAACAAAAGGAAAGATGTGGCCGAGTCTAGCGGCACCAAGAAAGATGATAGGCGTGATAATAAGCGTCATGGTCGTGGTGGAAAGGTTTATGCGGCGGTTGTACCGGCGGCGGGTCCTCCTATAGGTGGTTATGCCGGGGCTAATCCTTTATGCCCTAGGTGTAATCGTCATCATCGACCCGCCCTGAGATGTGATGTTTGCTTCTATTGCAACCAACCGGGTCACACCTCCAAATTTTATCCTAATGACCGTCGAGTTGCTCCATTGAACGTTGCTCCTCTAAATGTGAGACGTCCCCCGGTAGCCCCGGGTACTTGTTATGAATGTGGTAGCCAAGATCACTATCGTAACGGGTGCCCAAATCTTATTGGCCAGCAAGTCCAAGTGACCGTGCATCCTACATCCAAGACCCCCCCCCCCCCCCCCCCCCCCCCCCCCCCCCCCCCCCCCCCCCCCCCCCCCCCCCCCCCCCCCCCCCCCCCCCCCCCCCCCCCCCCCCCCCCCCCCCCCCCCCCCCCCCCCCCCCCCCCCCCCCCCCCCCCCCCCCCCCCCCCCCCCCCCCCCCCCCCCCCCCCCCCCCCCCCCCCCCCCCCCCCCCCCCCCCCCCCCCCCCCCCCCCCCCCCCCCCCCCCCCCCCCCCCCCCCCCCCCCCCCCCCCCCCCCCCCCCCCCCCCCCCCCCCCCCCCCCCCCCCCCCCCCCCCCCCCCCCCCCCCCCCCCCCCCCCCCCCCCCCCCCCCCCCCCCCCCCCCCCCCCCCCCCCCCCCCCCCCCCCCCCCCCCCCCCCCCCCCCCCCCCCCCCCCCCCCCCCCCCCCCCCCCCCCCCCCCCCCCCCCCCCCCCCCCCCCCCCCCCCCCCCCCCCCCCCCCCCCCCCCCCCCCCCCCCCCCCCCCCCCCCCCCCCCCCCCCCCCCCCCCCCCCCCCCCCCCCCCCCCCCCCCCCCCCCCCCCCCCCCCCCCCCCCCCCCCCCCCCCCCCCCCCCCCCCCCCCCCCCCCCCCCCCCCCCCCCCCCCCCCCCCCCCCCCCCCCCCCCCCCCCCCCCCCCCCCCCCCCCCCCCCCCCCCCCCCCCCCCCCCCCCCCCCCCCCCCCCCCCCCCCCCCCCCCCCCCCCCCCCCCCCCCCCCCCCCCCCCCCCCCCCCCCCCCCCCCCCCCCCCCCCCCCCCCCCCCCCCCCCCCCCCCCCCCCCCCCCCCCCCCCCCCCCCCCCCCCCCCCCCCCCCCCCCCCCCCCCCCCCCCCCCCCCCCCCCCCCCCCCCCCCCCCCCCCCCCCCCCCCCCCCCCCCCCCCCCCCCCCCCCCCCCCCCCCCCCCCCCCCCCCCCCCCCCCCCCCCCCCCCCCCCCCCCCCCCCCCCCCCCCCCCCCCCCCCCCCCCCCCCCCCCCCCCCCCCCCCCCCCCCCCCCCCCCCCCCCCCCCCCCCCCCCCCCCCCCCCCCCCCCCCCCCCCCCCCCCCCCCCCCCCCCCCCCCCCCCCCCCCCCCCCCCCCCCCCCCCCCCCCCCCCCCCCCCCCCCCCCCCCCCCCCCCCCCCCCCCCCCCCCCCCCCCCCCCCCCCCCCCCCCCCCCCCCCCCCCCCCCCCCCCCCCCCCCCCCCCCCCCCCCCCCCCCCCCCCCCCCCCCCCCCCCCCCCCCCCCCCCCCCCCCCCCCCCCCCCCCCCCCCCCCCCCCCCCCCCCCCCCCCCCCCCCCCCCCCCCCCCCCCCCCCCCCCCCCCCCCCCCCCCCCCCCCCCCCCCCCCCCCCCCCCCCCCCCCCCCCCCCCCCCCCCCCCCCCCCCCCCCCCCCCCCCCCCCCCCCCCCCCCCCCCCCCCCCCCCCCCCCCCCCCCCCCCCCCCCCCCCCCCCCCCCCCCCCCCCCCCCCCCCCCCCCCCCCCCCCCCCCCCCCCCCCCCCCCCCCCCCCCCCCCCCCCCCCCCCCCCCCCCCCCCCCCCCCCCCCCCCCCCCCCCCCCCCCCCCCCCCCCCCCCCCCCCCCCCCCCCCCCCCCCCCCCCCCCCCCCCCCCCCCCCCCCCCCCCCCCCCCCCCCCCCCCCCCCCCCCCCCCCCCCCCCCCCCCCCCCCCCCCCCCCCCCCCCCCCCCCCCCCCCCCCCCCCCCCCCCCCCCCCCCCCCCCCCCCCCCCCCCCCCCCCCCCCCCCCCCCCCCCCCCCCCCCCCCCCCCCCCCCCCCCCCCCCCCCCCCCCCCCCCCCCCCCCCCCCCCCCCCCCCCCCCCCCCCCCCCCCCCCCCCCCCCCCCCCCCCCCCCCCCCCCCCCCCCCCCCCCCCCCCCCCCCCCCCCCCCCCCCCCCCCCCCCCCCCCCCCCCCCCCCCCCCCCCCCCCCCCCCCCCCCCCCCCCCCCCCCCCCCCCCCCCCCCCCCCCCCCCCCCCCCCCCCCCCCCCCCCCCCTGTGGTTATGCGCTAATCCTTTATGCCCTAGGTGTAATCGTCATCATCGACCCGCCCTGAGATGTGATGTTTGCTTCTATTGCAACCAACCGGGTCACACCTCCAAATTTTATCCTAATGACCGTCGAGTTGCTCCATTGAACGTTGCTCCTCTAAATGTGAGACGTCCCCCGGTAGCCCCGGGTACTTGTTATGAATGTGGTAGCCAAGATCACTATCGTAACGGGTGCCCAAATCTTATTGGCCAGCAAGTCCAAGTGACCGTGCATCCTAACCAATTGCAAATTGCCGGTCCAAATCAAAACCGAGGGCTTCAAGGACAACAACAACAACTTCAACAAGCTCCTCGTCAACAATTGGCCCCCCATGGAAGAGCTTTTGCCGTGAATGCGGCCGAGGCTCATGTTGATCCAAACGTCGTAGCAGGTACTTTTCTTCTCAACGACCAATATGCCACCGTGTTATTTGATTCCGGGGCCGATTTTAGCCTCGTATCCAATGATTTTATTCCGTTGATTAATACTAGACTTAGCCCGTTGACGTATTATTTTGAACTCGAGATGGTAAATGGCGGTTTATCTAGAGTTAGCCAAGTTGCTCGTGATTGTGTCCTAGATTTGAACGACCACCCGTTTTTCATAGATTTGGTCCCTTTTGACATTGGTAGTTTTGACGTGATCGTTGGCATTGATTGGATGTCGTCCGTTAACACGGTAATTGATTGTGGTAATAAAATAGTTAGAATACCGTTAGAGAATGGTGAGGAATTAGTGGTTCAAGGTGAAAAGTCCGAGTCTTGGGAAAATAAAGTGTATAATGCTAACGTCACCAAAGTTGAATTGAAGACCGTGCCCGTAGTCAACGGGTTTGCGGATGTCTTTTCGGATGACTTATCGGGTTTGCCTCCCTCTCGTCAACTTGATTTCCGTATTGATCTTGTTCCTAACGCTTCCCCCGTGGCCAAGGCGCCGTATCGCCTAGCCATGACCGAAATGCAAGAGTTGGCTACCCAACTCAAAGAACTTCAAGAAAAGGGTTTCATCCGCCCTAGTCAATCACCGTGGGGAGCACCGGTCTTATTTGTCAAAAAGAAAGACGGGTCTTTCCGAATGTGTATCGATTATAGAGAATTGAACAAGTTAACGGTGAAAAATCGCTATCCTCTTCCTAGAATTGACGACTTGTTTGATCAACTCCAAGGTGCTAAATATTTCTCAAAGATTGATTTGCGGTCGGGTTACCATCAATTGCGGGTACACGAAGATGATATTCCAAAAACGGCTTTCCGAACTCGTTATGGGCACTTTGAATTCACGGTCATGCCCTTCGGTTTAACTAATGCACCGGCGGTGTTCATGGACTTGATGAACCGGGTGTGTGGTCCATACTTGGATAAGTTTGTCATTGTTTTCATTGACGACATACTTATCTATTCCAAGACGAAGGAAGATCACGCGGAGCATTTGAAGCTAGTCTTGGAGTTACTCCGAAGGGAAAAGCTATATGCCAAGTTTTCCAAGTGTGAATTTTGGTTGGAAGAAGTCCACTTCCTTGGACATGTGGTGAGCAAGGAAGGTATACACGTCGATCCGAGTAAGATTGAAGCGGTAAAGCATTGGAGAAGGCCCGAGACGCCAACCGAGATCCGTCAATTTCTTGGTTTGGCGGGCTATTATAGAAGATTCATCGAAGGCTTTTCAAAAATCGCCCAACCTTTGACCTTATTAACTCAAAGAGAAAGGAGGTTTGATTGGGGCGAAAAACAAGAACAAGCATTCCAATTGTTGAAAGACAAGTTGTGTGATGCACCCATCTTAAGCTCGCCCGATGGAGCCGATGATTTTGTTGTTTATTGTGATGCATCCGGGCAAGGATTGGGTTGTGTCTTAATGCAACGGGGAAGGGTGATTGCTTATGCATCTAGACAATTAAAGGTGCATGAGAAGAATTACCCGACTCATGACTTGGAATTGGGAGCGGTCGTGTTTGCCTTAAAGTGTTGGAGGCATTACTTGTATGGCACCAAGAGTGTGATCTATACCGATCACAAAAGCCTTCAACACATTTTCGACCAAAGTGAATTAAATATGAGACAACGAAGATGGTTGGAGCTCTTTAGCGACTATGATTGTGTTATTCGTTACCATCCGGGTAAAGCCAACGTTGTGGCCGATGCATTGAGTCGAAAGGAACGTGTAAAACCGAGGCGAATTAGAGCCATGAGCCTTACCGTACAAAGGAGTGTTCGTGACTCCATCATCGAGGCTCAAAGGTTGGCAACTAGGCCGGAAAACTTCATCAATGAAGCTTTACATGGCTTAGAAGAACAATTTGATAGAAAAGACGATGATGGATTATATTTTGTTGAACGATTGTGGATCCCCGTTTTGGGTGGGCTTCGGATGAAATTGATGAATGAAGCTCATAAGTCGGCCTACTCGGTTCACCCGGGTTCCGACAAGATGTATTTCGGGTTGAGGGATTTGTATTGGTGGCCGGGAATGAAGAAGGACATCGCTAGATATGTTAGTGAATGCATTACGTGTTTGCAAGTAAAGGCCGACCACAAGAAACCACCCGGCTTGCTAGTTCAACCGAGAACACCGGTGTGGAAATGGGAAGAAATTGCTATGGACTTCATAACGAAGTTGCCGAACGAGTAGTGGTCGGGACACCATTTGGGTGATTGTTGACCGGTTGACTAATTCGGCTCACTTCTTAGCCATCCGTGAAGACGACAAATTTGACACCATGGCACGCATGTACATCAAAGAAGTCGTATCCAAACATGGAATGCCAATTTCCATAAATCGGGATGCCCGGTTTACTTCAAAGTTTTGGAAGGCGTTCGAAAAAGCGATGGGTACTCGACTCGACATGAGTACGGTGTTCCATCCACAAACCGATGGTCAAAGTGAAAGAACGATCCAAACGTTAGAAGATATGTTAAGAGCTTGTGCCATAGATTTCGGTGGTAATTGGGATGTGCATCTCCTTTTGGTCGAATTCTCCTATAATAGTAGCTATCATGCTAGCATACAAATGGCCCCATTTAAGGTCTTGTATGGAAGAGATTGTAGATCACCTTTAGCGTGGGCGGAAGTTGGTGAAAGCCAACTCATTGGACCCGAGATTGTTGTTGAAACGACTAAAGTGATTTCTCAAATCAAAGAGAAGTTGAGAGTGGCCCGGGAACGACAACTAAAGTATGCCAACGCTAGACGACGACCTCTCGAATTCGAAGTTGGCGATTATGTGTTACTCAAAGTGTCTCCGTGGAAGGGAGTAGTTCGTTTTGTGAAGCGTGGTAAATTGGGTCCAAGATATATTGGCCCATTTAAGATTTTGGAACGAATTGGTCCGGTAGCGTATCGTTTGGAACTTCCTCAAGACTTGAGTGGAGTTCACAATGTTTTTCATGTTTGTAATCTTAGGAAGTGTTTGGCCGATCCAACACTTCACGTGCCACTAGAAGAAATTTGTGTCGATAAAACCTTGAAATTCGTGGAAGAGCCGGTAGAGATCTTGGACCGACAAACTAAGAAGTTAAAGAATACACGATATACGATTGTTAAAGTTAGGTGGCAAGCAAGACGTGGACCCGAGGTTACTTGGGAACGGGAAGATTCGATGAAAGCTAAGTATCCTCATTTATTTAACGAGTCGAGTTAGAATAGAATTTCGGGACGAAATTCCTTTAATGGGGGAATAATGTAACATCCGTGATATTTGACTTAGTTGACTTGTAAATTTAACGTAAATGAATATGAACGATTTTGTTGGTTTATATGAATTATCGAACGTTTTGTCGTGTATTAACGTAACGTTGAGTTTATTTGTGTTTACGGTCTTGTCTTGGCGTTTAAATGGTTAACGTTTAGCTCTTTGTCGAATTTAGTGGAGCGGGAGCCCAAAAATGGACCCCCTAGGCCGGCCCCCATCCCACTCCCTCACACACTCACCATTCATATATTCATTCCTTTCCTTATCCTTACACTCCATCTCTCTCTCCCCTCATTACTCTTCCTTTCTTTCCTTCAACCACCACCAAGATCCATCATAAATTCATCATTTAGTTCCTAAATCTTGTGTTATTAATGATAAATTAATTAAATCTAGTAACTACATTAATAATAATTATCTTTCTCCAAGAAAATTAAGGATTTAAAGGTGTTCATCCAAGTTTTTGCCCTAAACCCGAATTTGGAAGTCTTGGACCATTTTGGTAAGTTAAACCTATCCTAAATCTCTCATTTTATGTTTAGAACTTCATTACTAGTCATATCTAAGAAACCCTTGGTCAAAAATCGGGTCAAAACTTGAATTGAGTCAAATTAGGGTTTCATTAGGGTTGATTTGGGTCAAAACCGAATTTGAACTTGGGATGATGTTATGAAACGAAATCGTGGTGTGGGATATGGTTATTTATGTCAAACTATGTTTGTTTAAGCTTCAAAATGAGTCTTGAAACATCCCAAGTCGATTTGGTGGTCAAATATGGGGTTTGGTTAGGGTTGGGATCGTGTTTGGCTTGATTGTGTGCAGATCTGCTGCACATCGCGTCGTGACCCGCACCCTCGCGCCGCGAGAATTGAGTTTCAGCTTCCAAATGTTCCAGAGTTTTTTATCGCGTCGCGATATTTGGACCTCGCGCCGCGACCATCTGCTCTACTCGCGTCGCGATGTATGAACCCTCGCGTCGCGATTTTTGTCAGTTTACGCGTCGGTTTTCAAACGTTAATAACTTTTGATCCGTAAGTCCGTTTTAGGCGTATGACCTATCGTTGAAATCGTATGAGAGTCTAGTTTCTCATAGTATCTTTCTTTTAGTGTGAATCTATCACCATTTTTCCTGTTACCTCACCTTTTCAATCGTGTGTTCATTGATTTGACCGTGGGGTGTCTTGGTTTGGCCTAGGATAACTTGTAACGTAACGTAGGCTATAATGTGATGATTTAATGTTGATGTAATAGGTTTGTGATCGTTGTGCTTCCTGCTTACCCGCTAAATCACTTTCTAAGAACATCAAAGGCCAAGGTGAGTTTCGTAGCCCCTACGTTTACATTATTTGGGGTGGAAAGTGTACTTGGTCGTTTAAACGTTGTCGGTTGATATACTTTGTTATGATATGAAACGAGGCGTTAGTTATCTAACTGTTTACCTGTGATACGTGTTAAGGGACGATTATATGTGATGAAGGTCATTATTGTATATTATGTAAGACGTTATATTATACATATATACTTGGACGTGGACGTGGACGGTGGATTGACGAATCCACACCCGGTATGATCATTGCCACCCTATAACATTATTTTGTTAAAACATATAATTATGTAGTATGTAAGACGTGGACGGTGGATTTACGGATCCACTCCCGACATGATCATAACCGTGGATACGGATTGTTTAACCTAGTTATGGACGATATTATACGTATATGGACAGTTATTGGACGTTGATATTGACTTGTGATAACGTGAAACCTTTTAGAGTTTTCCTTGGACGTGATTAGGTATTCTAATCCTCGTATATCGTTAACGGTTGTTATCCCGACACTTGATTTTCATTACTTAAACCTACGAACTCACCAACTTTATGTTGACCCATTTTAGTATACTTTCCAGGTAATCAGGTTAATCAAGGACGAAATGGATGATTTCATGGCTTGCTAGGATATGGGCTTGACTATTGGATCCGTGATTCATTGATCCCTTTGACGGGTTATGCTTAGGATTATTGGCCATCATTTTGGATTGTCCTTTTGTAACATTTGATGGTTATGTGCTCCTTATGCATCTTGAGATCCATTTGTTGTACTTGTATTCGTATTTGAACTAAATTCATGGATTGCCCAAATCCCTATTTGCATGTAGTATCATCTCTATTTAATTTTCATGTCATGCTAAGCTTTTTTTTGTGACATCTCATGTTTCCGCCATGTTAGGGTGTTACAACTAAGATGTTACTATTTTACAAAAAAACAATTAACTTACAGCATGTCTTTGTTGCGTTATGAGTGTTATGTCATTTTCAAGTGACTTACTTTGGTTGTATTATAATGTCAACAATTTACCCCTTTTTGATTGCAAGGAATCTGCTATGTGGGCTGACTCATTCCAGTAACACAAATATAGTATAATGTCAACAATTTACCCTTGTTATGTGGGCTGACTCATTTTGTTTTGTTTTTGAAAACAGGATACGTGGAGAAACCAAATATACTTGAAGGAGTAAACAAGGTAAAGATAAAAGAACTAAAGAAGATAGATAGATAAAACAAGCTAAAAACCAAGTTTACTTCAAAGAAGTCAAAATAAAGTCATTTACTAATTTTGGTAAAGATAATCCTCTATATAATAGTACTACTTAGGGTCAAAGTACTCATAAACCAAGTCTCACCGTGTTTATATTTTAAGGGTGTTCTTATCGGAGTGTTAACTCTTAACATTACTATCTCATATTTACGCATATATTTCATCTTTTACTATTAGACACCAAACATAGCATTCACACATAATCCCATATGCATATTCAAACATCCGAGTTCCAATTGACCATAAACCTTAGTCCCACTGCACAAAGTAGTTCATGCAGCAAAATGTTAGGGTCAAATTCACCCATTCCGCGTCAACCCATACAAAAATGACATGTTTCATATTGATCCCAAGATTAGACCCCTAACCCAACTCGCTCATCTAGCCAATTGTATTTTAAAACATTCACATTATGTGTCTATTATTCAAACTATTGTGCAATAACTATTACATATGAAGGTCATAAAACAAATATGGCATTCAGACATAATCCCATATGCATAGTTCAAACATTCCAGTTCCATTTGACCATAAACCTTAGTCCCACTGCACAAAGTAGTTCATGCAGCAAAATGTTAGGGTCAAATTCACCCATTCCGCTTCAACCCATACAAAAATGACATGTTTTATATATTATATATATATATATATATATATCACTATATATATATATATATATCTTTTGCGTGAATATACACACTCGTATTTGGTTACTATAGTGAGGCAACTTTCCGGATAAATATATATATATATATATATATATATATATATATATATATATATATATATATATATATATATATATATATATATATATATATATATATATATATATATATATATATATATATATATATATATATATATATATATATATATATATATATATATATATATATATATATATATATATATATATATATATATATATATATATATATATATATATATATATATATATATATATATATATATATATATATATATATATATATATATATATATATATATATATATATATATATATATATATATATATATATATATATATATATATATATATATATATATATATATATATATATATATATATATATATATATATATATATATATATATATATATATATATATATATATATATATATATATATATATATATATATATATATATATATATATATATATATATATATATATATATATATATATATATATATATATATATATATATATATATATATATATATATATATATATATATATATATATATATATATATATATATATATATATATATATATATATATATATATATATATATATATATATATATATATATATATATATATATATATATATATATATATATATATATATATATATATATATATATATATATATATATATATATATATATATATATATATATATATATATATATATATATATATATATATATATATATATATATATATATATATATATATATATATATATATATATATATATATATATATATATATATATATATATATATATATATATATATATATATATATATATATATATATATATATATATATATATATATATATATATATATATATATATATATATATATATATATATATATATATATATATATATATATATATATATATATATATATATATATATATATATATATATATATATATATATATATATATATATATATATATATATATATATATATATATATATATATATATATATATATATATATATATATATATATATATATATATATATATATATATATATATATATATATATATATATATATATATATATATATATATATATATATATATATATATATATATATATATATATATATATATATATATATATATATATATATATATATATATATATATATATATATATATATATATATATATATATATATATATATATATATATATATATATATATATATATATATATATATATATATATATATATATATATATATATATATATATATATATATATATATATATATATATATATATATATATATATATATATATATATATATATATATATATATATATATATATATATATATATATATATATATATATATATATATATATATATATATATATATATATATATATATATATATATATATATATATATATATATATATATATATATATATATATATATATATATATATATATATATATATATATATATATATATATATATATATATATATATATATATATATATATATATATATATATATATATATATATATATATATATATATATATATATATATATATATATATATATATATATATATATATATATATATATATATATATATATATATATATATATATATATATATATATATATATATATATATATATATATATATATATATATATATATATTACTATTCATTAGCCAAACCTTCTTTATTATATATATATATAATATAATATAATTTTGTCCAGTGACTATAACAAAGGTCATAATAAAAACAAAAAAAGCAAGTATCACTATGAACTATTTTTATTATAACTATGAACTATTACTTGGATTTTAAATGCTTAGAAGGTACCTTTACTAGTGTCACTATCCACATATTGATAAAAATAAAGCAAGCAAATGCAGCCCCTTTTACCCCGGTCATTTCCGTGTTTAGAATCAAGTTAGTTTATACAAATCCCCACATCCTAAGTCATATTATAGCTCAACAGGAATTAAGTAGATCCCTTAGGCTTTAGTAAATCTCACTTAACTAAAATTATTAATGACACTAAGGCCCCGTTTCTTATTAACTTAATAGACTTAATAATTAATAACTTAATATATTCAGTCAAATTTCATGTTTCTTTTTTGACTTAATAAACAAAAATAACCATCAATTACCTAATTTTTACCTAATGCATAGACATTATTTATACATTCAACACTTAATACATTCAGCATTTAATGACTAAAAAAATAATCGGGCCAACTAAAAGCAAAAATGCACTACTAAGACATGTAGGGGTGTTCATAGTGCGGTCCAAATCGACAAAACCCAAGACCGACCCGAAATTGGATCAGAACCGAAGAAGAGTTCGGTTCGGTCCACAGTTCTATATAATCATGTATTTTGGTTGTCACTTGTGAGTTCGGTCCATGTATAAACCGAAAAATACTCGTGTCTAGAACCGGACCTAGAAGAAGATACAAACTTATATTATAGTAATTGTGTTTGCCAACCAATCAATTTTTAGACATCTGAATCATAGTGCTTATTTCCAATTTGCCACGAACAGGCATACATACATTATTATAATTGATAATATGAGTATTCATACTTGACAATGGAATTGATTTTTTCCGTATTTGATTACATCTTTAATCTAATGGAATTGATTATGCATATGCATCACCTGCGTAATTTTAATCACCATTAAAGTCCTGCAATAATATATAATGATGTGTAAACTACAAAAACATTATATAAAAATTTGGTTGGAGACCCGATTATGTTACTCTGTTTGTATCCTTTTCCTTCAATTGAAAAATGACTTACTACAATGCAGAACGAAATTTAAATCCATCAGATATAACTTACAAAAATCATTGTCGTTATCATACATTGTGTATTTGTGTATACAACGTATCGATGATCGGGCGACATTTCATGAGCATGACTAACACATAAAACCAAAACAATTACACCATTGAGCAAGAATAACAAAAATTATAGAATTCCAATCATCCCCGAATCTTTAGGCTTTTTTATTGTAATTAATGGGTTTTTTTTTCAACAAAACCTAGCAACAAAAATAAAAAATAACAATAACAAAGAATACTCGTAATCAAACAGTCAAACCCTCTGTACTAATGGAAATTGATATCCTAAATAGAAATTCATACAGATTCTGTTATTATGTATACGCAGAATACCCTAAATTCAAGAAATAAAAGAGGTTTAATAACAATAAGTATAAAAGAAGTAAAACTATAATAGCCAAAGAAAAGTACCTTGGAATCATCATGTTTGTCGCTCAAATGTAAAACCTAATTTGATTAGTTTTTAATGCTTTGGATAATTCCACAACGCTTCTTATGAAAGGACATGCGAGAATTGGATGTTGGCAACCCTTTGATATAAGGAAAAATTATAGGTAACCACAACCTTGGTCTAGGAGAATATAAGATAGGAGTAGCAATCGACCAGTGGACAATCTGATAACATAGAGTTTAGTGATTATCCTTTTGTACAGAGATATACAAAACGATATAAAGATTTAAACTAATCAGTAATTGCAACACTAACCATAAGAAAAGCGCCAAGTGAGTTGTTAAAGATGAAAAGCAGGCTTCCAATTCCCTTGAAGACTATAGCTCCAGCAACCAGGAGTTTGATTTGCAAATGACATATTACCATAATTGATATCAGATTTTCATGGTTAACAATCTTTTAATTTATTTAGAAATAAGTGGAGCCGACTTTAACTCAAATTTTGGCACTTGAAGCCGATATGTGTGGTGACATGCTTTGAGAACACACTGAACTTAGGAACAATAGATTTTGCTGCAGGTCCACCATCAACGCCGAATATAATGAATCTGCATTCACCAAAGTCAGAAAGTAAAACTGGGAAAACTACCAACTATAGGAGAGAAACTACCACATAGATATAGAGATCAAGACGCCTTGTATAATGCAGTGTTTTATATAAATTAAAATCTGAATTAGTTACAACATCATGAACAGACAGTTACGGGGATGAAGCAACAATAAAAAACTGCAAGACTCGCAAAATTCTGATAGAAGTTTACTTCAATTATAGCACTGATACAACCTCAATTCAAAAAGCATTACAAAACTCTTCTGATTATAGAGTACAGACAGTTGATACTCTTATTCATGGATAACCAAGCATCAATGAAACAAAAGTTTAAGCCTTTTCCCCATCATCAATCCTAATAAAATGAAGTTGCATACTTAATCATTGTTTCTTATATGTCTAACAATGTTAACGTATTGTTTATACTTCTTTTAGGCATTTTGGAATGGGAGTTTCATGCACAAACACTGCTTACTATCTAGAATTATCAAGCAAGACAACAATACAACATATTACCATATTTCCTGTTGTACATTATTTCATTGTAAATCAATTCTATTTCAGAAAATAAACCAGCGGACAGTGCTTACAACTTATTAGCTTTTTGGATGGAGGGTGTTTTTGAGCTTTTAAAGAATTAACAATGATTTTTAGAACTACTGATGGAAATGGATTTTTGAAATAACCGTTTCAAATAAGCTTATCCAAACACCCCCTAAGTTGTTTCTTATCAAAGCTTCGAACATCTCTCCAAACTGAATTTACACTTTCTCGGATTATATCAAGGGTATGCGCAATATAAAAAAGTAAAATTATAGTTTCTTAAATCAAATATATGAATTTACAACAAAATCTAGAAAAACCAAAGCAAGACTATTTTATATATGCATCATTTTAAAGTTTTCTAGATAATGTATATAAGTCACAAGTATATATGGTTTAAAACATACCGGAATAGAAATGGAGCATCATGCATTTTGTTGCCAATAGCATCCACATATGTGAGATTTCTGTATAATCCTTTCCCATTTTCTATATGGACTGCAATGTCCAAAAACATTGGATTATTAGAGGGATGCAGAACTATTACCATTAAAATTATGTTTGTAAACAACAGATCCAGTGCCACTTGTAGCATCATAAAAAAAGCACTCCAAGAAAAAGAAACATGTGGTCAGCCATCATATAAATAAACATAGAACCCACACAGACAAAAAGGAAAGAAAAAAAAACTTACCTGCTTTTAGGTGATCACGTAGAGCTGAAGATATACGTAAGGACGCCTTATACTTCCTGCTTATACATATTTAGAGGCGGGCCAGATGAGTGGGGAGAGAAACATGCTCAAGAAGATTGTTGAGGGTGGGCAGCATAACAGGCCTCTAGGCACCAGTCATTCCTAGCAAATAATTCAAGCAATCCACGATTCATTTTAGATTAGCACTTTGTAGTTAGCTTCTTCATTTGGGTCCTCAACTAATGGAAGTCAGGTATAGCATGATCCAAAGTCAAACAATGCTTCTTATATACGAAATCGACAAGTTGCGTAAAAGATTTATGGAACTGCTCATCAAACTTATGACGCGTGATGTTCATATGCAATACATAACCAACGAAAACAAAGACCACAGATCAATCAAGAAAAGCATAGAGGTGGCAAGATGGGTGGGTCGAGAAGTCAGGTATATCATGATCCAAAGTCAAACAATACATCCTATATACGAAATAGGCAAGTTGCTTAAAAGATTTATGGAACTGCTCATCAAACTTATGACGCGTGATGTTCATATACAACACATAACCAACGAAAACAAAGACCACAGATCAATCAAGAAAAGCATAGAGGTGGCAAGATGGGTGGGTCGAGTTGGTTGGTAATGGGTCAAAATAGGTTCAGGTGAAAACCACCAGTAATTTTAAGGGGATACAAAGAAGGGCACTAAAACCTACTCTTATCTACTTCAACTTCCCCTTTGGGATTTCTAATCTCAGTATTTAACATCTCAAAGGTTTCTTTGCTTTTCTCAATAAAGCTTCCTTGTAACATTCAGATCCAATGAATGAAAAAACATGGTTAGTCAAAAAACATGGACACTGTGATTAAGTTAGTACACATCCGTTGTTTCTCGCTAAATTACACTATTATAGGCGGGGTTCTCAGGTTAAATGGGTTGGGCAGTTGGTCAAAATGGGTTGTAGTTAGAAAATAACTAATATGTAAAATGTTGTAACTAATTCAGGTTTCTTATACTGGTTATAAAATTATTTCATTTCTGATTAGAACAGGTAACATTTTTACAGGTACGATGTGATTGACCTGAAACACTTTTTACCGTATAAAAGTTGACTATTATATAATAATTATTTTGTTGAATATGATTACCAAGATGGGTGAATGCATTGGGTTGAATATATATTGGTAAAGGCCTTATTAGCATTGGAAATAAGGCCTAACCTTTACTTAAAAAAATCAATTTGGGTAATCTAACCAGTTACCCCATCAAAACGATGATACTGGCAGCCAATGTATTGATAACTATGACCATGTTGACTCTTAAAAGCTTGATATCGGAAACCTGGCTTTACTTGTAAGATTGACCAAGTTAGGTTTGTCGAGATTTGAGCTCGCAAACAAAGTATGTAGCAGCCTATAGATTGTTACCTGCTTATCTTTACTATTTTCTCAACAATCTAATCTAATCTTCCAAATAAAATGATTTAGGAGTTTGTATACATTAAAATATACTTTGGACAGCTTTTGACCCGTTTAACCCATTTGGCCTGTTTTTAATTATGCTAAATTATGTAAATTAACCAGTTTGACCAGTAAGGAGTTATAAAAAAAATAACTTATGTAAATTAACCAGTTTGACCAGTAAGGAGTTATAAAAAAAATAACCTTAACCAACCCATCCAAATTTAAATGGGTTGAAAGTGCCACATCTAAGTCTACAACCAATATAGAACAGCCTAAAGGCAGCCCACACAATAACTTATGGGACCTGAAGATTTAATACACATGGATATATAATCATATATCATTGTATTCATACCAGACATCATCATCCAGATCTTGGGAGCAATATGTAACTCTAGGGGCATCTCCCAAGCCACGACATGACTCGGGATTTAGTTTCTTTCAATAAGTAGTTGTTTCTCCGCTTTAGATATTTTCTCCGACGAAAGAAGCTTAGCAACCTCTTCAATTACTTCTCCAAGTAATTGGAGGAGCCGAAAGCGCCCAAAAGCCACCAGGTCTAAAAACTCTATCAACTTCCATCATGTATTTCCCATCTACAAACACCAGTCAAGAAAGAAACTTAGAGTCTTCTTCAATTAATAAACTATTTAGACCACAATATATTACATAGAGGTTACATAATGGGTTGGCCAGGCTGGTAATCCAGAATTGGATTATTCAAATCACATAACCTCGTCCAAAAATAGATCTAAACATCCCTTAAAATATAACCACAATGTTTAAAAAGGAGAGAGAATAAGGGTAAACCTGTGGCACCACACTACCACTTGTATACATGATCACTACAACATCTTAATTACAGAAGTAATAGTGTTATACTGATTCGATGATAATCTGAACTTTTGAGCAAAATGATCAAGGAAGGTTTCCGCACCAAGAATGCATTGTGGGAGATTTTTGTCCTAGTTCTTATTTAGCTGTAACTTTTAACTGGTCCCACATTCGACCCGTTCTATATTATACATAACTGGGTTAACCTTCAATTACTTGGTAACTGTAGAATTAAGTGTTCTAAAAAATAATGTACAAATATCACATATTATCTGAGTGAAAAGGCAAGGTCTTAGATCCTTTCTTGATGTTTGCCTTATTGAAGCTATAATACTTATCATTTAAAAAATTAAATGATTGTATTGTACCGATATTACTTGATCTCAAATGCTCAATTCTTATATTTATACTTTAAACATGACCCAAAAGTATTATCTTCATGTGGAAACATGTGTCATACCTTTAAAGCATTGAGGGATTTGGAAAGGATCGAATCAACTCCAAGTATTCTGTTAGTTACTCTTGGAGTGAGTGATCAACCAGCTTCCTCACTTCCGGATTTCCCAAGCGTGTCTTCAAGAAAATTTAGTTAAATGTAATCAGATTAAAGTATAAAGATAAATAGACCATGCATAGGTTAGAAAATACCTTCATTTGTCCCTCAAACTCCAGATTATGGAAATTTGACCGAAATCGCACAAGTGAGTCCCTCCCTCACATGCTCGCCATTTTCGCTAATATCCTTTTCCTAAAGCCATAGTGCTAATGTTAATAGCAATCGTTAATAACGAAAATCCATTGTTAATTTGGTCAAAATGGGTTCTAGTAACAAAATAACTATAATCCTACATATGTGTGTGTATATAGTATGAAATACAGAAGACGAATCAAATTCTTAATGTAAATTAATAATTATCATATTAAAATTTGATTTCAGTTAGAGAGGGAACAATCTGAACTATTTTGTTGTAAAGCAGCAAAAATTGATAAAAAGAAAAATAAATAAGAACCCTAAAACTGAAAACTCAAAAACAGAAGGATACCTGAAATTGATTAAAAACCTTCTATCTGAAAATTGGGGATGATGAAGATGATGTTTTGTAATAACACCCATTATCGTTTCGAGTTTGATTCAAGAAAAAATGAGAATCATGTAACTGACTGATAGTTGCTTTATATAGACAGATACATGTAACTGCCACAACAATCAGACGAACGGTTACACTTTGAAAAGGAGACTAATCCGTGAGTTGATGTTAACCGCTGGTCCAAAACTTTTTAAGGATGCCGCGTCCATATATTGATACGTTTTGTGAGCCTAGGCCCAGTTCTTCTGCAACTCTGTTTCAACATACCTGAAATATAACTAAAGCACTTCAAGGTTTGAAAGGGCTAAATCGTTATACAGAGAGAAGAATACAGGTTACACTGATCTCATCATGATCTTCTATCTACCAAACGAATTACTGAAAAACAGAATGTCAAGGTATCTATGACACCCAGATTGTAAAAGCAAATAGAATAAGTGAAAATGTAATAAATAGAACCAGAATATATGACACTCAAAAAGCAACAAACACGTCATCTTAAGCATAAAATATCAGGAAAAGGATTACTTGTGAAATCCAACATTTTCCTTCTCACTAGTGATGCTTTTGTTTTTAACACCAGGGATCCTCATTTGGCTCCTGAAATCAACATTTTCCTTCTCACTAGTGATGCTTTTGTTTTTAACACCAGGGATCCTCATTTGGCTCCTGAAATCAACATTTTCCTTCTCACTAGTGATGCTTTTGTTTTTAACACCAGGGATCCTCATTTGGCTCCTGAAATCAACATTTTCCTTCTCACTAGTGATGCTTTTGTTTTTAACACCAGGGATCCTCATTTGGCCCCTGAAATCAACATTTTTCTTCTCACTAGTGATGCTTTTGTTTTTAACACCAGGGATCCTCATTTGGCCCCTGAAATCAACATTTTTCTTCTCACTAGTGATGCTTTTGTTTTTAACACCAGGGATCCTCATTTGGCTCCTGAAATCAACATTTTCCTTCTCACTAGTGATGCTTTTGTTTTTAACACCAGGGATCCTCATTTGGCCCCTGAAATCAACATTTTCCTTCTCACTAGTGATGCTTTTGTTTTTAACACCAGGGATCCTCATTTGGCTCCTGAAATCAACATTTTCCTTCTCACTAGTGATGCTTTTGTTTTTAACACCAGGGATCCTCATTTGGCTCCTGAAATCAACATTTTCCTTCTCACTAGTGATGCTTTTGTTTTTAACACCAGGGATCCTCATTTGGCTCCTGAAATCAACATTTTCCTTCTCACTAGTGATGCTTTTGTTTTTAACACCAGGGATCCTCATTTGGCTCCTGAAATCAACATTTTCCTTCTCACTAGTGATGCTTTTGTTTTTAACACCAGGGATCCTCATTTGGCTCCTGAAATCAACATTTTCCTTCTCACTAGTGATGCTTTTGTTTTTAACACCAGGGATCCTCATTTGGCTCCTGAAATCAACATTTTCCTTCTCACTAGTGATGCTTTTGTTTTTAACACCAGGGATCCTCATTTGGCCCCTGAAATCAACATTTTTCTTCTCACTAGTGATGCTTTTGTTTTTAACACCAGGGATCCTCATTTGGCTCCTGAAATCAACATTTTCCTTCTCACTAGTGATGCTTTTGTTTTTAACACCAGGGATCCTCATTTGGCCCCTGAAATCAACATTTTCCTTCTCACTAGTGATGCTTTTGTTTTTAACACCAGGGATCCTCATTTGGCTCCTGAAATCAACATTTTCCTTCTCACTAGTGATGCTTTTGTTTTTAACACCAGGGATCCTCATTTGGCCCCTGAAATCAACATTTTCCTTCTCACTAGTGATGCTTTTGTTTTTAACACCAGGGATCCTCATTTGGCTCCTGAAATCAACATTTTCCTTCTCACTAGTGATGCTTTTGTTTTTAACACCAGGGATCCTCATTTGGCTCCTGAAATCAACATTTTCCTTCTCACTAGTGATGCTTTTGTTTTTAACACCAGGGATCCTCATTTGGCCCCTGAAATCAACATTTTTCTTCTCACTAGTGATGCTTTTGCTTTTAACACCAGGGATCCTCATTTGGCCCCTGAAATCAATTAACATTGTTTAAAGAAAGCCAAAAATATAAAATACTCATATAAATATGCTACAGGTTTAAAATCAGATAACATTGTCTAAAGAAAGCCAAAAATATAAAAAACTCATACAAATATGCTACATGTTTAAACTCAAATAATATTGTCTAAAGAAAGCCAAAAATATAAAAAACTCATACAAATATGCTACAGGTTTAAAATCAGATAACATTGTCTAAAGAAAGCCAAAAATATAAAATACTCATATAAATATGCTACAGGTTTAAAATCAGATAACATTGTCTAAAGAAAGCCAAAAATATAAAAAACTCATACAAATATGCTACATGTTTAAACTCAAATAATATTGTTTAAAGAAAGCCAAAAATATAAAAAACTCATACAAATATGCTACAGGTTTAAAATCAGATAACATTGTCTAAAGAAAGCCAAAAATATAAAAAACTCATACAAATATGCTACAGGTTTAAAATCAGATAACATTGTCTAAAGAAAGCCAAAAATATAAAAAACTCATACAAATATGCTACAGGTTTAAAATCAGATAACATTGTCTAAAGAAAGCCAAAAATATAAAATACTCATATAAATATGCTACAGGTTTAAAATCAGATAACATTGTCTAAAGAAAGCCAAAAATATAAAAAACTCATACAAATATGCTACATGTTTAAACTCAAATAATATTGTTTAAAGAAAGCCAAAAATATAAAAAACTCATACAAATATGCTACAGGTTTAAAATCAGATAACATTGTCTAAAGAAAGCCAAAAATATAAAAAACTCATACAAATATGCTACAGGTTTAAAATCAGATAACATTGTCTAAAGAAAGCCAAAAATATAAAAAACTCATACAAATATGCTACAGGTTTAAAATCAGATAACATTGTCTAAAGAAAGCCAAAAATATAAAATACTCATATAAATATGCTACAGGTTTAAAATCAGATAACATTGTCTAAAGAAAGCCAAAAATATAAAAAACTCATACAAATATGCTACATGTTTAAACTCAAATAATATTGTTTAAAGAAAGCCAAAAATATAAAAAACTCATACAAATATGCTACAGGTTTAAAATCAGATAACATTGTCTAAAGAAAGCCAAAAATATAAAAAACTCATACAAATATGCTACAGGTTTAAAATCAGATAACATTGTCTAAAGAAAGCCAAAAATATAAAAAACTCATACAAATATGCTACAGGTTTAAAATCAGATAACATTGTCTAAAGAAAGCCAAAAATATAAAATACTCATATAAATATGCTACAGGTTTAAAATCAGATAACATTGTCTAAAGAAAGCCAAAAATATAAAAAACTCATACAAATATGCTACATGTTTAAACTCAAATAATATTGTTTAAAGAAAGCCAAAAATATAAAAAACTCATACAAATATGCTACAGGTTTAAAATCAGATAACATTGTCTAAAGAAAGCCAAAAATATAAAAAACTCATACAAATATGCTACAGGTTTAAAATCAGATAACATTGTCTAAAGAAAGCCAAAAATATAAAAAACTCATACAAATATGCTACAGGTTTAAAATCAGATAACATTGTCTAAAGAAAGCCAAAAATATAAAATACTCATATAAATATGCTACAGGTTTAAAATCAGATAACATTGTCTAAAGAAAGCCAAAAATATAAAAAACTCATACAAATATGCTACATGTTTAAACTCAAATAATATTGTTTAAAGAAAGCCAAAAATATAAAAAACTCATACAAATATGCTACAGGTTTAAAATCAGATAACATTGTCTAAAGAAAGCCAAAAATATAAAAAACTCATACAAATATGCTACAGGTTTAAAATCAGATAACATTGTCTAAAGAAAGCCAAAAATATAAAAAACTCATACAAATATGCTACAGGTTTAAAATCAGATAACATTGTCTAAAGAAAGCCAAAAATATAAAATACTCATATAAATATGCTACAGGTTTAAAATCAGATAACATTGTCTAAAGAAAGCCAAAAATATAAAAAACTCATACAAATATGCTACATGTTTAAACTCAAATAATATTGTTTAAAGAAAGCCAAAAATATAAAAAACTCATACAAATATGCTACAGGTTTAAAATCAGATAACATTGTCTAAAGAAAGCCAAAAATATAAAAAACTCATACAAATATGCTACAGGTTTAAAATCAGATAACATTGTCTAAAGAAAGCCAAAAATATAAAAAACTCATACAAATATGCTACAGGTTTAAAATCAGATAACATTGTCTAAAGAAAGCCAAAAATATAAAATACTCATATAAATATGCTACAGGTTTAAAATCAGATAACATTGTCTAAAGAAAGCCAAAAATATAAAAAACTCATACAAATATGCTACATGTTTAAACTCAAATAATATTGTTTAAAGAAAGCCAAAAATATAAAAAACTCATACAAATATGCTACAGGTTTAAAATCAGATAACATTGTCTAAAGAAAGCCAAAAATATAAAATACTCATATAAATATGCTACAGGTTTAAAATCAGATAACATTGTCTAAAGAAAGCCAAAAATATAAAAAACTCATACAAATATGCTACATGTTTAAACTCAAATAATATTGTTTAAAGGAAGCCAAAGATATATCATATGACTTTGCAACACAAAACTTTATAATCTTTTATAGGGTTGTGGAGTGACCTTTTACGCTGACTATAGGACACAGCTACAGATGCCACCACCCCGACAACAGCAACGGCAGCAAAAATATCAAGTTTCTTCCATTTTCTTGTGAAGAATCCAACATTTTCCTTCTCACTAGTGATGCTTTTGTTTTTAACACCAGGGATCCTCATTTGGCTCCTGAAATCAACATTTTCCTTCTCACTAGTGATGCTTTTGTTTTTAACACCAGGGATCCTCATTTGGCCCCTGAAATCAACATTTTTCTTCTCACTAGTGATGCTTTTATTTTTAACACCAGGGATCCCCATTTGGCCCCTGAAATCAATTGAATCGATTTTGTCATGTTATTTGAGTTAAGCAGAACTTCTAGTCAGAGAAAGTAATATAAGCTCAAATGTTTAACAATGAGAAATTTGGCTTATCTCTTTAAAGCTAACGGGTCAAAACAGAGATGAAAAAAAAACGGCTCCCAGCCCAGCTATTTCTCTGTTGCAGAATTAAATGTAGTACTAGTAATTTTGAAATCAAACAGGAAATGGAAGTTGGTGACAACTGACAAGTGTGAAACAACCCCATCTCGACTGTAAACCAAACCCATCCATTTTTCCATTTATATTTCTTCAATCCTACCATTTAAAGCACAACCCTATCCTTGTTCCTGTCAAACGTCAACTAGTATATATATATAAATAATATAACAGAGATATGATTAATCCTCCTATATTTTCCTCCTAGAAATCATCCTAATAACATAACATATTGACATGTATAATGAACTCTCTCTTTCCTTGTCTCATGCATTGATATTGCCAAATGTCAGTAGTTAGGAGGATCTTATATAATTGCTAAAACTGTATTTAAAAACAATCATCATGCATTGATATTGCCAAATGTCAGTAGTTAGGATCACTAATGCTCTTTTACATAGAATTATTTAAAAACAATCATCATGCATTGATATTGCCAAATGTCAGTAGTTAGGATCACTAATGCTCTTTTACATAGAATTAGCATTAAAAACAATCCATATGGCAATTTCAGATAAAGTATCACATATAATTTATCTAAACCGGCATTTACATCAAATCATCTTGACTACTTCATTATCACCAATAGCATCACCTTGCAATATGAAGTGCCTTTAGGCTTAAACATTCCAAATAAAAAGGCAGAGCCAAAACTGTAATATTATCAATATTTAAAATGCCACAAGTTTAAACTCAAATAACATTGTTTAAAGAAAGCCAAAAATATAAAATACTCATATAAATATGCTACAGGTTTAAAATCAGATAACATTGTCTAAAGAAAGCCAAAAATATAAAAAACTCATACAAATATGCTACATGTTTAAACTCAAATAATATTGTTTAAAGGAAGCCAAAGATATATCATATGACCAAATGGTAAAAACATATGAATATTATGTACCAAAATCGAACCACCAGATAACATCAAACTGCTTGCAATATGAGATAACAGACTTATAACGGCAAGCTCAAATTTCCAACAGGTGCCGACTGGTTATAGGACTAAACTCCCTAACCAATTCCATCATATATGAAACAATCAACAGCCAATTGAGCCAAGTGGATAAGAGGGGAAGAGGGTACCTCCAAATCCTTTTAATGATCTCACCCTTCATGATATGTTGGTCAAGCAATTTAGGCACATCATGTGGGGCAACATAACCATACCTGTAACACAAAAATTAAACAAGAAGATAAACATATGAAAAACGCCGCAAACAGACGAGATATACAAAATAAAAAGCATGCTAATGAACTTTTTTACCAATGACCAGACACTTTTCCATCTTTAGCTGCACTGAATATTATCAAGTTCCCTGCATATCTGATCCCCCGAATATATGAGCAAGGATTCACAGACACCTGATTATTCAGTCCCTTCGCTTCAATCTCCTCATTGAACCTCTCAATTAAAGGTGGTCCACAAACAGCTGACCATTTATCGTGTTTGAGATGAGCACACACAAATACATATGAACCTGTCACAGGCTCCGGTTTTGCAATATCCCATGGTTTACCCTCAACAAGTACTTGCTCGACAAAGCTTTTAATGTTCAAACTGTCCAAACCCCTTTAATCACAAAAATAATAACCAAATTTAAACCATAACTGCTACAGGTTTAAAATCAGATAACATTGTCTAAAGAAAGCCAAAAATATAAAAAACTCATACAAATATGCTACATGTTTAAACTCAAATAATATTGTTTAAAGAAAGCCAAAAATATAAAAAACTCATACAAATATGCTACAGGTTTAAAATCAGATAACATTGTCTAAAGAAAGCCAAAAATATAAAATACTCATATAAATATGCTACAGGTTTAAAATCAGATAACATTGTCTAAAGAAAGCCAAAAATATAAAAAACTCATACAAATATGCTACATGTTTAAACTCAAATAATATTGTTTAAAGAAAGCCAAAAATATAAAATACTCATATAAATATGCTACAGGTTTAAAATCAGATAACATTGTCTAAAGAAAGCCAAAAATATAAAAAACTCATACAAATATGCTACATGTTTAAAATCAATAACATTGTCTAAAGAAAGCCAAAAATATAAAATACTCATATAAATATGCTACAGGTTTAAAATCAGATAACATTGTCTAAAGAAAGCCAAAAATATAAAAAACTCATACAAATATGCTACATGTTTAAACTCAAATAATATTGTTTAAAGAAAGCCAAAAATATAAAATACTCATATAAATATGCTACAGGTTTAAAATCAGATAACATTGTCTAAAGAAAGCCAAAAATATAAAATACTCATATAAATATGCTACAGGTTTAAAATCAGATAACATTGTCTAAAGAAAGCCAAAAATATAAAAAACTCATACAAATATGCTACATGTTTAAACTCAAATAATATTGTTTAAAGAAAGCCAAAAATATAAAATACTCATATAAATATGCTACAGGTTTAAAATCAGATAACATTGTCTAAAGAAAGCCAAAAATATAAAAAACTCATACAAATATGCTACATGTTTAAACTCAAATAATATTGTTTAAAGAAAGCCAAAAATATAAAATACTCATATAAATATGCTACAGGTTTAAAATCAGATAACATTGTCTAAAGAAAGCCAAAAATATAAAAAACTCATACAAATATGCTACATGTTTAAACTCAAATAATATTGTTTAAAGGAAGCCAAAGATATAAATACAATACATATGTACTGAATTCAATCTATTAAAGCTAAATAAAACCTAAATTCAAATAATCTATGAAACCCTAAATCAATCTAGCATGAATTTAAGCAAACACATGTATACTGAATTTAAAACACTAAAAACCAAGTTCAAAATTCCAATTTGATGAAGTGTATTTGTTGAATTCTCATAATGAATTGCTCTACTATAACTGACATAAGCAAGAGGTCAAAAGTATATATATTGGCCACTTAATGACCTATTGGAATATAACACAAAACTGCCCTTTAGTCATAGACTCATAGTAATATTGCTAACTGTTGTTTTTTCATACCCAATACCAAATACTATGCTAACTCAGATATAAATCTAACAAACCTACATGGGCAGGGATACCTAGCTTCACATTTCACTAATTGAAACTTTCATCTACTTAAGCATTTTTCATAAAACTCTCGTAACAATTTGCAACAGCCATGGAGCATATAAAGCGATTTCTAAATTGAGAAAGCAATAAGTCATACATGCATATAGAATCGCTAAACAAGCCACAAATAAATCAAATCCAAACTGAACTTACATATTACAACGAATTCATGGCCGCAGCGAACCTTACAGTTCACTTATTCAAAATCTTCACTTAATTATATAAGCACGTTCGGGAAAATTCACAAAACAATTTGCAAAATACGTTATGGATACTTCAAAAATGACAAACAGAACAGAGTGCACATACAGATAGAACCGCAACCAAAACCTGAAACCTCTAAACCAAATCTAACATGAGCATATGCAAACACATACATTCTGAGATTGAAAACCAAATGAACCTTACTATTCACAAATTTGTTCTTAAATAGTTAAGCATATCTGTAAAATTCTTGTAACAGCTTAAATATGAGATAAAATATAGTTTAGCTTTCAATTTGACAAAAGTAACCGTCGTAAATATACATATGAACCATCAAAGGAAAATCCAATCCAACGCGAACTTAAGCAAAAAACATGTAGACTGAGCTTAAAACACCAGTACAAATAACATTTCACTAAATCAAGTCTTAATCTGATTAAACATGTCTAGAAAAAATCTCATTACAATAAGTAAATAACATAAGCATAACTATGCTTTTAGTATCAATTTAGGCATCATACAGCAGATATGAATATAGAACCGTTGAACAAAATCTCAAAAATTATCTAAAATTCTCAAAACTAATTACCTGTACAAGATCATGTCAGGAAAAATTAGAACATCTCCATCATTTAAACGAGCGTCTTCGCAGATTGTAAATATCGTCTACACAAACACAAATTTATACAAGTCACGATTCAAAAAACTATACAAAACAACTAATATACATATATTTGTGTGTATATAAAGACACCTTCTTAGGCATATTGTCCTCGTGATTCTCAAAAACATCACCCAAAAGTTTCGGGAGGGGATCCGAATCGGACAAGTCAAAGTCATAAGGCCAATCTTTATGAGTTTTGTAATTAAGAAAAACGTGACGTTCATAAGGAGGAACGATTCCAGAGATATTAAATGCGTACATATCTTCGCGTTGAAATCCATAATTGATAATATCGCTATCATCAATAACGGAATGATCAGTAGTAAGAATGCGATGTGAACCTGATTCTGTAGACATATTGTTGGTATATATATATACCAACAATGTCTCCATGGTGAACATGACAGGACGAATTAAGAGTGGGCCACAAATAATAAAAAATTACGAGTATGTTATCTTCAAATTTTATTTTGCAATGAAAATGTCTGATGGTTCTCAAGACCTTTTCCTCTTGCACTTTTTATAGCATATGGATGCTACCTTACATCCCTTCTAATCCTTGGAGCAAGGCCTTCTAGAGGGCCCCACATTTCTTTTCTTTTTTTTAATTGTTTGACTTGTTTTTCTATTTATTATTCACAAATTTGTTCTTAAATAGTTAAGCATATCTGTAAAATTCTTGTAACAGCTTAAATATGAGATAAAATATAGTTTAGCTTTCAATTTGACAAAAGTAACCGTCGTAAATATACATATGAACCATCAAAGGAAAATCCAATCCAACGCGAACTTAAGCAAAAAACATGTAGACTGAGCTTAAAACACCAGTACAAATAACATTTCACTAAATCAAGTCTTAATCTGATTAAACATGTCTAGAAAAAATCTCATTACAATAAGTAAATAACATAAGCATAACTATGCTTTTAGTATCAATTTAGGCATCATACAGCAGATATGAATATAGAACCGTTGAACAAAATCTCAAAAATTATCTAAAATTCTCAAAACTAATTACCTGTACAAGATCATGTCAGGAAAAATTAGAACATCTCCATCATTTAAACGAGCGTCTTCGCAGATTGTAAATATCGTCTACACAAACACAAATTTATACAAGTCACGATTCAAAAAACTATACAAAACAACTAATATACATATGAACCATCAAAGGAAAATCCAATCCAACGCGAACTTAAGCAAAAAACATGTAGACTGAGCTTAAAACACCAGTACAAATAACATTTCACTAAATCAAGTCTTAATCTGATTAAACATGTCTAGAAAAAATCTCATTACAATAAGTAAATAACATAAGCATAACTATGCTTTTAGTATCAATTTAGGCATCATACAGCAGATATGAATATAGAACCGTTGAACAAAATCTCAAAAATTATCTAAAATTCTCAAAACTAATTACCTGTACAAGATCATGTCAGGAAAAATTAGAACATCTCCATCATTTAAACGAGCGTCTTCGCAGATTGTAAATATCGTCTACACAAACACAAATTTATACAAGTCACGATTCAAAAAACTATACAAAACAACTAATATACATATGAACCATCAAAGGAAAATCCAATCCAACGCGAACTTAAGCAAAAAACATGTAGACTGAGCTTAAAACACCAGTACAAATAACATTTCACTAAATCAAGTCTTAATCTGATTAAACATGTCTAGAAAAAATCTCATTACAATAAGTAAATAACATAAGCATAACTATGCTTTTAGTATCAATTTAGGCATCATACAGCAGATATGAATATAGAACCGTTGAACAAAATCTCAAAAATTATCTAAAATTCTCAAAACTAATTACCTGTACAAGATCATGTCAGGAAAAATTAGAACATCTCCATCATTTAAACGAGCGTCTTCGCAGATTGTAAATATCGTCTACACAAACACAAATTTATACAAGTCACGATTCAAAAAACTATACAAAACAACTAATATACATATGAACCATCAAAGGAAAATCCAATCCAACGCGAACTTAAGCAAAAAACATGTAGACTGAGCTTAAAACACCAGTACAAATAACATTTCACTAAATCAAGTCTTAATCTGATTAAACATGTCTAGAAAAAATCTCATTACAATAAGTAAATAACATAAGCATAACTATGCTTTTAGTATCAATTTAGGCATCATACAGCAGATATGAATATAGAACCGTTGAACAAAATCTCAAAAATTATCTAAAATTCTCAAAACTAATTACCTGTACAAGATCATGTCAGGAAAAATTAGAACATCTCCATCATTTAAACGAGCGTCTTCGCAGATTGTAAATATCGTCTACACAAACACAAATTTATACAAGTCACGATTCAAAAAACTATACAAAACAACTAATATACATATAATACCCTTAATGAAATAACTTATAACATAGACCCTCCAACCCTTATATAACCATATTAACCCCTCTTACATCAATTAATTTACATTCACTATCATGCCACCACCACTGCTGCACATCGTCGCTGCCGTTGCTACCGTCGTTACTACCGCCATCGTCGCCGCATCGCGCGGGTATCCGTCTAGTCTTTGTAAAATGACGATGTAAAATTATATAAAAAAGAACATTCTTATGTACTATAATAATAAATATTTTTAAAAAACATATTATATGTATATTAGGTGAAAATTAAAAAATAAAACTGATAGTTGATGGGATAAAATAGTCAATTTATAAAAACTTTTTGTATATATATATATATATATATATATATATATATATATATATATATATATATATATATATATATATATATATATATATATATATATATATATATATATATATATATATATATATATATATATATATATATATATATATATATATATATATATATATATATATATATATATATATATATATATATATATATATATATATATATATATATATATATATATATATATATATATATATATATATATATATATATATATATATATATATATATATATATATATATATATATATATATATATATATATATATATATATATATATATATATATATATATATATATATATATATATATATATATATATATATATATATATATATATATATATATATATATATATATATATATATATATATATATATATATATATATATATATATATATATATATATATATATATATATATATATATATATATATATATATATATATATATATATATATATATATATATATATATATATATATATATATATATATATATATATATATATATATATATATATATATATATATATATATATATATATATATATATATATATATATATATATATATATATATATATATATATATATATATATATATATATATATATATATATATATATATATATATATATATATATATATATATATATATATATATATATATATATATATATATATATATATATATATATATATATATATATATATATATATATATATATATATATATATATATATATATATATATATATATATATATATATATATATATATATATATATATATATATAAAAATAAAATATATAAAGAATATAAAAGACAAGTTAGTGGATACAACTTTTTCTTCCACCATTTACAAGATAACAAAAAAGAAAAAGTTAGTGGAAACAAAAGTCTTCCATTATTTTTTGTTTTTGTATAACGTGTCCATCAATATGTCCATCATCCTTTGTCTTTGTCTTCCATGTCCTTTTCTTGAATTATTTGTGTAATATGTCATGGATGACATATGTCTTCTAGAAACCTTATCTTCTAGAAGTCTCGATGAGTGCTGTCTATGGATGGTGGTGATCCGGGATCCGAATCCATTCCACATGATATTTTTGGATTTTCTTCATTGCGTATGTGTTGTGACTGTAAAAAGTCTCCTTCCCCAACGAAAGGGAGAAGCATGTTCCAGTTTTTGTGTGCCCAGATTTGTAAATAATGTCCTTCGGCTAATAGTGTGAAATTATACCACATTGTGACTGGCACTTCTGGTGTTTTTTGATAATTTTCTATGATTATTTTAGGGTCTTGTTGTTCTGTGAAATTTGTAAAATTAATATTTCGTGTATTTGCAAGACCTTTTAGATAACCTTGACCCCAGGGTGTATGACTTATAAAGATTCTTTTTCTAGCAGGTCTGTATGTATAATCATCGGCATATGGGAAAGATGATATTATTTTGCAACCTACCAATCCTTGTTGATAATTGTGTGTTGAAATATTGCCTGCTACCATGATGAATTTTTCACCCAATCTGTCTAATAATCTTTCTGTCTTTGGATTGAGGCTGAACTCCAAGTAATCAATCATACCATTATGATAGAATTGAAGTACTTCTTCATCTGTCATGTCTGTCTTCATTAAATTGATTTGTAGGAGTAGTGGTCCTAGACCATCTTCGTCTGCTCTTTGTACTACTCTTGTATCTGTTCGTGGATCCTCTTTAAAGGCCATGTTGCACAATTTTTGTTGTAATTCAAGTAGTTGTATAGGAAATTCTGTACATATTTTTTGTGAAATAATATTTTCTAATTCTGGAATATGAGAAATGACAGGTTCTAAGTAACACCCCAAGCCGAGGCTCGAAATGTCACGGAAATCATATAGCACAAGGTGGAATTACAATAGAACAACTAAATGCAATTAAGGATTCAGTGAATCCACAACAATACGAAACAGGTAACAAAATACAGGAGCAAATAGCCATCAAAGTTAACAAGATAACATCCAAAGATGGCAAACGATCCTAAGTATAATGCAAAAGGAAGGCCAATGAATCCTTGATCCATAAAGTCCATGGTCCGGGTTCACAGCAAGCAAAGCAACTAAACTCCACGTCCTGGGAGAACCTGATTACCTGAAAAGTGTACTAAGCATAGTCAACACAAGGTTGGTGAGTTCGTAGTAATGGTTAGTAACGAACCAACATCAATAATCACAATATAAGAATAGAGGCTAGACATGACTTACAGCGAGCCTCTACATAACACAACATCGCCCAACAACAAGATTACACAAGACAAGTAAATGTGAAATGAGAATGCACAAATGATATGCGAATCAATGTAAGTGCCAAATGCATGAATAAGCAAACATGCCTATCCTATGCGTGATCTCCAGTCACCTATGCAACGATACTCGCTTGTCATCACCATGAACAAAGCGGCATCTCAAAATCATCGAGATATATATGTCTATATACTCGGGGTCACGTTCTACATCCAAAATGGGTGCATACATCTATGCACCAGGATGTCGGCAATCCCCTGCCGAGGGCTCATCAACAATGTATGCAATGCTTACAATCAAATGTAAATGCATAAATCATAAACCAACAATCAATATACGATGAACCTGTGCCAACAGTCAATATTCGTCCAACGTAAGCCAACAATCCATATACGACAACCATAGGCCAACAATCAATATTCAACAACTCTAGTCCAACAATCAATATTCAACAATCATAAACCACTAATCACAATTTAAACCAACTATACGTACATATACTTCAGAGGATTCTACTTTCTTCAAGTCCCAGATGCTTATATATAGGGTCACCCGCAGCCTTCCCACCACATCTAAAACCAAATGAAGGCATAACCGACTTCCATGTATGTACGTCTATCCTAATATTAACGAAATACTTAACAAACATAAACCAAATCATTCAAGCGTAATAACCGTCTCAACAATCCAACATTCAAACCAAATCAATCAATCAATCAACAACGAAAAGAACCATCACATCAATCCAACAATCAAGACCATCAATCAATAAATCAATAAATGAAAGTAAACAAGCAAGGTTTACACTTTTCAGCCCGAATCTCAAGCGAGTAGGGAGATACGAAACTCACCTTGTCCGGCAAAGAAGCTAGAATAAGATTACAAACGAGTAATAGGGTCCACGCGTCCACAACCTATAATTATACATCATAATACCATAATGTCAACTCTACAATCATAAACAAGTTGGTTTAGCACAATTAAGTCAAGTCACAAACCCTAAACACCTTTACAACTTAACGAGTAGGAACAAGACGCATTTGACTCGACCTTTTTAGAAATGAGAAAGATTCATACAAAAAGAGTGTTACTACTAGAAACTAGACTCTCTCACGATTCCAACGATAGGTCATACGACTTATTTGGACTTACGGATCAAAAGTTACGACCTTTCAAACTAAAACAGGTTTTGCTGCACTAGAGGAAAGGTGCGGCGCACCATTGAGGAGGTGCGGCGCACCAAGCCAGGTGCGGCGCACCAAAGAGGAGGTGCGGCGCACAAATCGACCAGGGAACCCAGTCCAAGCTTTGGTGCGGCGCACCAAGGAGGAGGTGCGGCGCACCTGTGCCCAGATCAGTTCCAAAACACCCAAACACGAACCAAACTCAACCCAAACTCCATTTTGATCACCAAATCGACTAGTGATGTTTCAAGACTCATTTTGAAGCTTATACAAACATATTTCAACATAAACAAACATAACCCCTATCTTAGTTTCGATTCATAACATCATAATCACATCCAATTATTCAAACCCTAATAAACCATAATTTGACCCAAAACAAGATTTAAGCCGATTTAGGACTTGTAAATGTTCAAGAGGACTAGAAATGCATAAACAAACATAAGTAGGTACAAATGAGATGAATTAGACTTACCAAAACTCCTCCTTGAGCTAGAACCCGAAATTAGGTCAAAATGGGTAAAATGCAAGAACTTGGCTTTTGATTCTCCAATAGGAAGCAAACGAGATGAAGGTGGCTATGATTCTTGTATTATGGTAGTTTCAAACACAATGTTGATGCAAGAAATGATGAAGAACAAGAGGTGGTTCTTTTACTTGAGAGAGAATAGAAGAGATAGAGAGAAAAGAGAGAAATGAGAGGATAAGGGGAAATGGGTCACTAGTAGGCTCATGGGTCATGGACAACCCATGGGTCGACCCGTTTCCCTTTATAAGCCAAATTACAATCGATTACACAATTAAACGCCAAACAAACATATTAACGACCCGACTAACATACCACATAGTCATATAATCACAAATGGGCCCAATTATTTCATTCAACAAGTTTGTTAGTCAAATTACACAAAAAGTCAAACGGTCAAAATTCACGGATGTTACATTATCCCCCCGTTGAAAGGAATTTCGTCCCGAAATTTAACAAAACACTAATTACTAAATAAATGCGGATACTTAGTTTTCATGTGATCCTCTCGCTCCCAAGTGAACTCGGCTCCACGTCTAGCATTCCATCTAACCTTAACAATCGTGTAGCGTTTGCTCTTGAGTTTCTTTTCTTGACGATCCAAGATCTCTACCGGCTCTTCAACAAAGTTCAAATTCGAATCAACCCTAATTTCGTCCATAGGCACATGATGGGTAGGATCCGCCAAACACTTGCGCAAGTTACAAATATGAAACACATCATGCACACCGCGCTCTTGAGGCAATTCTAGCCGATAAGCAACTTTCCCAACCCGTTCAAGAATCTTGAAAGGACCAATATACCTTGGCGCAAGTTTTCCCCGCTTCACAAAACGTACGACTCCCTTCCAAGGTGACACTTTCAAAAGTACAAAATCACCAACTTCAAACTTTAACGGTCTCCGCCTCACATCGGCATACTTCTTTTGACGTTCACGGGCCAATTGCAACTTCTCCTTAATTTGAGATATTACCTTAGTCGTTTCAATCACAATTTCTGGCCCGATGAGTTGACTCTCTCCAATTTCTGCCCAAGCTAGAGGAGAACGACATACTCTACCATACAATGCTTTAAAGGGTGCCATTTGAATGGTAGCATGGTAGCTATTGTTGTATGAAAACTCTACTAGCGGCAAATGGTCTTCCCAACTTCCACCAAAATCAATTGCACACGCCCTCAACATGTCTTCAAGTGTTTGAATGGTTCTCTCGGTTTGGCCATCCGTTTGAGGGTGAAACGCCGTGCTCATGTCGAGTCGAGTACCCATGGCTTTTTGAAAGGCTTCCCAAAATTTTGATTTAAAACGGGCATCCCTATCGAAATGATAGAAATCGGCACTCCATGCTTAGATATTACTTCCTTGATGTACAAACGAGCCAAAGTGTCAAATTTTTCGGTTTCGCGAATGGCTAAAAAGTGAGCCGACTTCGTTAACCGATCTACTATCACCCAAATCGTGTCACGGCCGCTTCTTGTCTTCGGTAGTTTAGTAATGAAGTCCATTGAAATGTGTTCCCACTTCCATTCGGGCATCACCGGTTGCACCAACAATCCGGGTGGCTTCTTGTGATCGGCTTTGACTTGTAAGCAAGTAAGACACTCACTCACATACCTAGCCACATCACGCTTCATGCCCGGCCACCAATACAAGTTTTTCAAATCAAAGTACATCTTATCCGACCCGGGATGGACCGAATAAGGCGATTGATGAGCTTCATTCATAATAAGTGTTCTTAAGTTACCGAAAATAGGAACCAAAGTCTTTCAACCAAGTATAGCCCATTATCACTCTTTCTGTCAAATTGTTGTTCCATGCCATCTAGGTTCTCGTTTCCAAAGTTTTCCGGTAGGGTGGCTTGAATTTGGGCTTCAATGATCCGGTCACGAATATTTGGCCCCACCGTGAGGCTCATAGCTCTAGCCCGTCTCGGCTTCACTCTCTCATTTCTACTCAAGGCATCGGCTACTACATTTGCCTTGCCCGGATGATAACGGATGTCACAGTCATAATCACTAAATAGTTCAAGCCAACGCCTTTGCCTCATATTCAATTCACTTTGGTTAAAGATGTGTTGAAGACTTTTGTGTCGGTATAAATCACACATTTGGTGCCATAGAGATAATGCCTCCAACACTTCAAAGCAAACACAATCGCTCCCAATTCCAAATCATGTGTCGGGTAGTTCTTCTCATGCACCTTCAATTGACGAGAGGCATAAGCAATGACTTTACCCCTTTGCATAAGAACACAACCCAAACCTTGTCCCGAGGCATCACAATAAACAACAAAATCTTCAATTCCATCCGGTAGCGTCAAAATAGGAGCGTCACATAGCATATCTTTAAGAGTTTGGAAGGCGTTTTCTTGTCTTTTGCCCCATTCAAAGTTTCTCTCCTTTTGAGTCAAGAGAGTGAGTGGTTGTGCAATACGGGAGAAATTTTCAATAAACCTTCTATAGTAACCCGCCAATCCAAGGAATTGACGGATCTCGGATGGCGTTTCGGGTCTTCTCCAATTCTTGACCGCTTCAATCTTGCTTGGGTCCACATGAATACCATCCTTGCTCACTACGTGACCAAGAAAGTGGACCTCTTCCAACCAAAACTCACACTTGGAGAATTTTGCATACAACTTCTCCTTCCTTAGTAGTTCAAGCACCTCACGCAAGTGCTCAATATGCTCCTCCTTCATCTTCGAGTATACAAGTATGTCATCAATGAACACAATGACAGACTTGTCTAAGTATGGTTGACACACCCGGTTCATCAAGTCCATGAACACCGCCGGTGCATTAGTCAACCCAAAAGGCATCACGGTGAATTCAAAATGACCATACCTTGTGCGAAAAGCCGTCTTGGGGATATCATCTTCATGTACCCGGAGTTGATGATAACCCGAGCGAAGATCAATTTTAGAGAAGTGCTTAGCACCTTGAAGTTGATCAAATAAGTCATCGATTCTAGGGAGGGGATACCGGTTCTTCACTGTGAGCTTGTTTAATTCCCGGTAGTCGATACACATTCTGAAGGACCCATCTTTCTTTTTGACAAAGAGAACAGGAGCACCCCAAGGAGATTGACTAGGGCGAATGAAACCCTTCTCTTGGAGTTCCTTGAGTTGAGTTTGTAACTCTTGCATTTCGGTTAGAGCTAGTCTATACGGAGCTTTTGCTACGGGCGCGGCTTCGGGGATAAGATTAATACGAAAGTCAAGTTCACAAGTTAGAGGTAATCCCGGTAAGTCATCCGGAAAAACATCGGTAAATTCACAAACAATAGGAACAGTCTTCAATTCTACCTTTGTGATGGTAGCACTAAAGACCTTAGAATTAGAGGAATCGGAGATTTCGCCTTGAACCCTAAGAATTTTACCGTTAGCCAAAGGTATTTTAACAACTCTCTCGCCACAATCAATGGTTGCATTTACCGCCGTTAACCAATCCATACCCACTATAATCAAAACTCCCAATATCCAAGGGCATAAGGTCTATGAAGAAATCGACATCTTCCAAAGTCAAGACACAATCGCGAAGTATTTGACTAATTTTAGTTAGTGACCCGTTTACCATTTCAATGTCAAGCACATAGTTTAAAGCACAAGGATTCACATCAATCAAAGGAACAAAATTAGAAGACACAAGGCTATAATCGGCCCCGGAATCAAATAGGACGGTGGCATAGTGACCATTAAGGAGAAAGGTACCTGCTACTACGTTGGGATCATTGCGGGCTTCATTTACATTGGCCGCAAAGGCTCGGCCGCGTGGTTGCACTTGATGGCCTTGTTGTCCCCGGTTTTGATTAGGCCCGACCATTTGTAGTTGGTTGGGGTGGACGGCTACTTGCACTTGTTGTCCCACCCATCGAGGACAATTATTACGGTAGTGGTCACGGCTACCACATTCAAAACATTCGCCTCTTCTTTGGTTACCTTAAGGAGGAACGGCCCGAATAGGAGCCGCATTCATTGGGCCGGCTCTTGGAGCTCTACAATCTTGGATTGCCCAACTTGGTTACAATTAAAGCATGCCTTGCATTGGGCATTGGCGGGGTGATGTTGGTTGCATCTCCCACAGAAAGGATGAGGTCCCGGGAAAGCTTTCCTAGTTGGCTCCACCGCCGCCATTATTCTACCCCTATTTGCATTCTTGGGGTCAAACCTCCCCACTTTCTTTACCCTGCTCGACTCTCCCACTTCTTTCCTCTTGTTTGATGAGGATTTGCTCAAAACACCACTTCTCAATAAATCTTCAGTCACACTCCCGGCTTGGTTGACCGCATTAGCCAAAGAAGTAGGCATGTTGGAGTTTACATAAGATCGGACTTGAGGATTCAAGCCCAATACAAACTTCTGGATGGCCTGTGACTTGGTACCCACCAAGTGAGGAATGAGGGTAGACAACTCTTGGAATCGTCTCACATAGCCCTTATAGTCGGCTCCCTCCATGTTTAGATTTGCGAATTCAATGGTTAAGTTTTGTAGTTCATACGGAGGACAAAACTTTGCCTTTACCTTGTTTTTGAATTCAATCCACTCCAAATTTTGAGTCCGCCCCAACGTTATTTCTTGGTTCCACCAACTCAAGCGTCATGCCTAAACATGCCGGATGCATAGGAAATCCGGTCATCATAGGTGCAATGACTCCTTTCAATCACCGCCTCTATCGCCTCAAACCACCTTATACATTCCGTGGGACCACCTCTTCCATCAAACTCTGGTGCCCCACAACTTTTAAAGTCCTTAAATATACATCCTTGACGGTATCCACCATATTGATTATTCATGGGCATCCCGATACCCACTCCCACTGGCCCCTCTTCTTCATTTTCTTCGGCATAAGGTTGAGCATTTTCGTTATTTTCATTCTCTGGAGCTTCGTTGTTTTGAGCCACATTATTTTGCCCAAGACTTGCC
>CM067175.1:89351162-89363857 GCA_034093135.1 Erigeron breviscapus | reverse complement strand
AGGGGATCTCAGTCATTATTTCAGATGACACAAAAATAGTTGGTTTGATGGGGTTTTCAACCTTTTTCTTTTCAGATTTCTGCTTGATTTGCTTAGAAAAAGGTTTTGCATTTTGTTTAGGTTGAAGAGGAGTGGTTTCAACATTTTTTAAACGTGCATTACAACTCTGCACTTGTCTAGCCAAAAACTGCAATTGACTCTCTAACCTCAACAAAATGGATTCTTCATTAGACACCTGAGCCTTACCTGAATCTGAGGTAGAAGGCTCAGTAGGGGAGAAATTTTTCTTCTTCTTTAGGTCTTTAGGTACCTTAGATGAAGTCTGAGGGGATGGCTTTTTGGATTTAGCCTTCCTTTCTGAAACAGTTGTCTGAGCTGTTTCAGATTTACCCTCAGATTGTTCCTGGGCTTTATTAGTTACAGTTTTCTGCTTGCCAACTTTAGGAAAAATGATTTCAGGCTTTATTTCCTTTGGAAGTGCATCTAAATCAGTGATTATGGATGCCAAATGAAGATCACCAGACTCATATGCTGCTCTTTGTGATGCAAAAGTATTTTTAATTGCAGCATCTGGCCTTGGTGCTTTCATCCAAGATTTAATAATTGCTTGTTCTTTTTCAAGGATGGATTTTAATTCTTCCTTTTCCAATTCTAAAGTTGCAACCATAGACTGATAACGTTTTAGAGCCAAATGAACATCTTTCAGTTCTTTCAGTCTGGCATGACTGGCGTTTAGTTCAGAAGCATTATTTTCAAACATTTTTAGGCTTTCTGAACGCACTGTCTCAACAAATGAGATGTCAGCCTCTAAAAGAACCAAAAGGTCCAGTTTGTGTTCCTCATTCTTTTCAAAGCCAAAATTGCTGACCTTTTTCATTACAATATCCACCCAGCGACCAGATTCAACATCGGATTTGACCAAATGACCTTGATCTTCTTGTGCCATGAAACACATGTCCCTAACTTCTTTTTCATCATCAGATGATTCATCATATTCTTCCCATTTTTCAGTTTTGGCAATCATACAACTGTTGCTTGAGTTGTCTTGTGCCAGAAGAGCCATATGTGCCTTTAACTTCTTGTATTTGGCCTTATAGCTGTCATCAGATTTCTGAAAAATAGAATGGTTAGGAGCAGATTGTAATGATGGTGGTTGACTAGATCTACATTCCTTCATGAAATGTCCTTTCTTGCCACATTTAAAGCATTCAAGATTAGACTTGTCAATAGAAGCGCTGGAAGCAAAAGGTTTGCCAGATCGATTTGATTTGGCCTTAAAACGATTGAACGTTTTAGCCAGCATGGCAACCAGATCATCATTGTCATCCTCATTACAATCATGAGTAACATTACCAGAGACACCAGTTTTTAACATTTCAGAAACCATCTTCTTCATCGAGTCAGAAATGTCACTCTCAGAAGATAGTAGAGCAGTACTATGTGGTTCAGAATACTGAACCATACCAGAACTGGTAGAAACATGATTCTTGGCATCCTGCTCAGCCAAAGCTCTGTCAGCTTTGTTCTCTTCAGTATATCTGAAGGCTCCATAAAGGGAAGCAAGAGTATGACTGTGCAAAGTTTTGCCTTGTCTCAAGACCAAGATTAAATTTTCCCATTTAGAAGGTAAAATGTCACAAAATTTTTCCAACAGAATTTCTTTATCTTTGGTTACACCCAGGGCTTTCAGTTGATTTACCAGATTTGTAAATCTGATGTAAGTTTGAGTTAAAGTTTCCCCACGGACAGCAAAGAAAGACTCATATCTTTTGTTTAAAGCAACTTTTCTTGTGACAATTGTCTCATGTGTGCCTTCAAACTGTGTCATTAGTTCCTCCCACATTAATTTGGAATTTTCAAGTAAAACAAGAGTGGGCATAAGGGTTTCAGGAACTGCATATAAAATCATATTTTGTAACTTAGTATCAAGGTCTACAAGTCTATGATCTTCCTCAGACCAATGATCCTTCTCCTTAGGTGACTGCCTAGGAGTCCCATCGGTATTTCTGACAACAGTAGAAGCATTCATGGGGACAAAGGGTCCTTCTTTTAAGATATCGGGCAAATGTCTTTCAACACCAGCAATATACTTTAGCATGCATGCTTTCCATGTTTGAAAGTTTTCACTGTTCCCATCAAACTTGGGAACAGGGTTATTTGGAAAGTGTACGTGTACATTATGCGATGGTATATTGTTGTTGATGATAGGGGGGTAGTGTTATTAGGGTCAGGACGTTCTTGTTGAAAGTCAGCCATCTATGCAGATCAAAGGTTAAAGAATTGATATAATTAAACCTTGCTGCTCTGATACCAATTGTGAGTCCCAAATATAGATGATTAACTAAACCCGACTGGCAAGTACAACTAATCTTGATGGACAAGTTAAGTTTACGATCCAGATATGGATAACAAGAAACAATTGACTTAAAGTAAAATGCAAGAAGTTAAATGGCAGAAACTATATAAAGATATATATAAGTATAATCAAGTATGTAGCATTGAGACACGTTGTTTTCATTCTAATGTATTTGATTTATTGATATATAAACAAATACAAGGATTGTTGTGGAACAAAGATAAACACCCAAGTGTAAGTATCTAAACAATCCCGAAATAAAAGTGATCTAAATAACTTGGAAATACTCGTAAGTTTTACTTAGAGTATATCTCACAAGTTGCAATGCTAAAGTTTCAAGCCCTTTGCAAGTTGTGAGAAGACTTCATATTTATAGACCAAGTTCATGATGACATGGACAAGATCGTATAAAAGTGGTTGTGAGCATTTAAGGAATTAAAGCTAATTCCTTACATGCTTGTACTAGGAATAGTATATAAGTCAGTTGATGTGACTTATAGTACTATGTTCCAAACCTATACTTTTACCTTGTACCTTTTATTAATAGATAAATCTATTAACTGGGTAAAGGTATGTAAAGTAAAAAGACTTCCTCGTAATCAGTGTAAAGTGTTGTAAATACTTTACACTGAGATGCTTCAGTCTTCGATCTGGTAGAATCACTCTTTGCTCGCTTCTGAGATGATTCTCTTCTTCATACTTCAGTCTTTGACTTCAAAATGAATGCTTCAGATTTATCTTGATCTGAACTGAAGTGAAGCTTCAGTGAAGTAATTCTGAGACGGCTCAGAATTCTGTACAAACGTTTTCACTGAACTTCAAGCTATTTCTGAACAAATTATACTTGGTCGATTTCCGACCTAACAAAAAACGTGGCATATGGGGAGAGCGTCCAACCATTCTTTTGTGTATTGAGTCAATCTCCATTCTACCAACATCTTCTTGTTCATCATTCTCCTATCTTCCTCCATTCTGGTGTATGTGTTTGGAATTAACATCATATTCAACCCAATTCGTATTCAATTTTATATCTAAGCAAATCAATAATAAAAAATAAGAGAAATATGGTGGTAATGATGTGTGTGTCGAATTGGGCCAGAGGAGGAGAATAGCAATTGAATCCCAACTTATATATATATATTCTATTGTTATTGAGGTATGAATTCTTAAATTAATGCCAATATATATAATTATATATATATTCTATTGTTATTGAGGTATGAATTCTTAAATTAATGCCAAATTTAATTTATATAATCTTAGCTACATATGTTCGGCTGTTCGCTAATCAACCATGTTCAAAGTGGTAAGGAGATCTCTTTCTTCATAAAACGTCAGGGGTCCTAGTCCTGTTTCATGCATATGGTGACAACGGGTATTCAATTTTATATCTAAGCAAATCAATAATAAAAAATAAGAGAAATATGGTGGTAATGATGTGTGTGTCGAATTGGGCCAGAGGAGGAGAATAGCAATTGAATCCCAACTTATATATATATATTCTATTGTTATTGAGGTATGAATTCTTAAATTAATGCCAAATTTAATTTATATAATCTTAGCTACATATGTTCGGCTGTTCGCTAATCAACCATGTTCAAAGTGGTAAGGAGATCTCTTTCTTCATAAAACGTCAGGGGTCCTAGTCCTGTTTCATGCATATGGTGACAACGGGTATTTAATTTATATCTATGTTGCACCCGAGTGAGTATTTCCCTTTGAGAGGTGATAATAGTACCACTACTTTTGATTGATTTACCACATCTGCGCAATAACAACTTGTACAGTCAGCTGTAAAACTGATACAGTGTGGTACATCTATTAAAAATGGTGGTATGATTATCACCTCTCTTTCCCTTTAGATCTATGGGTGATAGGAGTTTCTCATCGTGGGGTTAATGTAAGAATCCATTTAGTGAGAGACTTTTTAACGCAGACCTGGTTAAAACAATGTATGCTAGAACTCATGATATTCGCGAGTAATTCACAATTTATATATATATATATATATATATATATATATATATATAGGGTAGGGTTAACGTGAGAACAACAAATATGGAGAGAACCGTGAGAACCACTAGTTTCCCTCTCTTTTTCTCCTTTTTTGTGTGGTTTTTTATTTTTTTAATTTTAATTTTTCATTTTTTGAAACTTTTTTTTGTTTTTTTTTATTTTAACAAAAACCCATTCCAAAAAAAAAATAAATTTTTTTTTTTGTAAAAAATCATATGGTTACGTGTTAAGAAAACGTATGGATACGGTACGGGCGTTGCCCTCATCCGTTCTAAAGAGGTTGTCACCGGACGCATATGGGAATGATATGGATTTGATGGGCGGCGATCCAAGAGATGGTGGCGGTTGTATGGCGTAGCCCTTAACTCTAAGGGCAAATGTAACACCCCAAGCCAAGGCTCGAAATATCACGGAAATCATATAGCACAAGGTGGAATTAATGTAGAACATGAACTAAATGCAAATAAAGGATTCAGTGAATCCAAACAATAAGATAAACAAGTACCAAAATACATAAACAACAAGTCGTCATCAAAGATTACAATAGGACATCAACAGGTGGTTAACGGTTCAAGTACAATGCAAAAGAAGGCAAATGGATCCTTGATCCATATAAGTCCAAGTCCGGGTTCAACAGCAAGCTAATAAATCGATCATACTTCAATGCCTTGGAATAACCTGATTGCCTGAAAAGTGTACTAAACATAGTCAACACAAGGTTGGTGAGTTCGTAGTAATGGTCCACAAGGAACCATAAACAATAATCATAATGTACAAGTAGAGGCTAGACGTGACTTACAGTGAGCCTCTAAGTAACACAACAATATCCAATCAACACGATTACATAAGTACGAAAATGCGTGTAAATGAATGCTCAATGATATAAATATCAATTGCAAGTACCAATGCCTAAATAAGTCAACATGCTTATCTTATGCGTGAACACCAGTCACCAATGCAACGATACCCTTCTGTCATCACAATGAACAAGGCTGTATCTCAAAATCATCGAGATATATATGTCTATATACTCGGAGTCAGGAACTACATCCAAAATGGGTGCATACATCTATACACCAGGATGTCGGCAATCCCCTGCCGAGGGCTCATCAGCAATGTATGCAATGCTTACAATCAATTGTAAATGCATCAATCACAAACCAACAATCAATAATCGTCAATCATAAACCAATAATCAATAATCGTCAATCATAAACCAATAATCAATAATCGTCAATCATGAACCAATAATCAATAATCGTAACGGGGCTCACTTGACAACAGGGGGACAAGGCCGCATTTCAACGGGGCACACTTGTCAACAGAGGGACAAGGCCGCATTTCAATGGGGCGCACTTGTCAACAGATGGTCAAGGCCGCATTTCAACATACATAAGTCAAATCCTCTATCAGTGGAATTTATGCACAACATATGCATCAATCAACATCCATTCATCACAATTCCATTAATCATCAAACATCAATTTAAGTTAAACTATACGTACATACACTTAAGAGGATTCTACTTCCTTCGAGTCCCAGATGCTTATGTATAGGGTCACCCGTAGCCTTCCCACCACATCTAAAACCCAATGAAGGCATAACCGACTTCCATGTATGTACGTCTATCCTAATATTAATGAAATACTTAACAAAACATAAACCAAGTCATTCAAGCGTAATAACCGTCTCGACAATTCAACATTTAAACCAAATCACTCAATCAATCAACAACGAAAAGAACCATCACATCAATCCAACAATCAATCCCATCAATCATAAATCAATAATCAATAATCGTCAATCATAAACCAATAATCAATAAAAGCAAGTAAACAAGCAAGGTTTACACTTTTCAGCCCGAATCTCAAGCGAGTAGGGAGATACGAAACTCACCTTGGCTTCCAAGCTACGATTACGAGTTAATAAGGAGTTATAAATGCTCAACAACCGCTACGAGTCCGCAACCTAGCAATAAATATCATATTATCATCAAAGTCAACTTTTATAATCCTAAACAAGTTGGTTTAGTAAGATTAGGGTCGAGTCACAACTCTTAGACGTCTAACCGCTTTCCCGCGTAAGAACAAGACACATTCGACTCGACATTTTTGAAAATGGAGAAAGATTCATGAAAAATGAATGTTACCAAAAGAAAGTAGACTCTTATACGATTCCAACGATAGGTCATATGACTCAATTGGACTTACGGATCAAAAGTTATAAGCGTTTGAAGTTGACGAAGAATCGCTTGTTCAGCAACTTATCACTGCGCCGCAGTGGGGTCTGGCACCTCCCACTGCGCCGCAGTGAGCCAATTCTGCAGCAAAACTATGCCAAGAATGATCCTAAACAACCCAAAACAATTCCAAATACCATTTTAGTCCTAGGGATCGACCAAAAGACCTTTCCAACTCGATTTTGAGCATAACTAAGTATCAATAAACATAAATACACATAACCCAATCCACCATTTCGACCAAAACATCAAAATCACCACTAAATCATTCAAACCCTAATTAAAACCCTAATTAACCCTAACTCCATTTTAAGTCATTTTAGGGCTTGTAAATGTACAAGACGACTAGAAAAGCATAAAAAAACATAAATAGAAGCAAATGGGATGAATTAGACTCACCAAAACTTCCTCTTGAGCTCAAACCCGAATTGGTCAAAATGGGTAAAAAATGAAAGAACTTCAACCTTTGATTCTTCGTATAGGCGATAATGTGATGAAGACGATGATGATTCTCAAGTTAAACCCAAACCCAAAACACCAAAAGATGCTAGGGAAAAGAAGAGTTAGAGGTGGATGATCTTGTTTTAATTGAGAGAAAAGAGAAAGAAGAAAAGAGAAGAGATAGAGATTGTGTGGTGAAAGGGAGAGATAAGGGGAAATGGGTCAAGGGGGCTGATAGGTCGTGGATGACCCACGGGCCGACCCGTTTCTCTTCTCAAGCCAAATTACAATTCGTTAGACATTCGAACACCGATCAAGACATATTATCGACCCGAATATAACACATTGTCATTTAATTCACAAAACAACCCAAATTATTTATTAACTTAAATTGTTTGTCATATTATATGAAAAGTCAACGGGTCAAAACTCAAGGATGTTACATTATTCCCCCGTCAAAAGAATTTCGTCCCGAAATTCGACAAAATCCCTAGTTGATAAACTGTTTTAGGTATCCAACCCTTACACGGTCCCCTCGTTCCCATGTGAACTCGTTTCCGCTTCTAGTGTATCGTCCAACCCCTGAAATTCATGTAGCGTTTGTTCCTTAGCTTCTTGACCTTGCTACCTAGGATTCCTATCGGTTCCTCGAAATTACAACGATCCCCACTCTCAAAAGATTCAAATCTCACTAATGTTATCCGCTCTCATCACTTGTAGCAAGTGGCTCCGTTTGGTACTATAGGACAGCTCGGGTTTCCACTCACATGTCATTCCCATTCTGATCATTCCATCTCGATCACGCCATGGTTGATTCCCTCGTTAAAGGAACTCCTTCATAAGTTACAATTTGTTACGCAATTAAATTTTGAAAATTTCTAGGAAAGTTTACCAAAGATTCGTTTGTCTTTTCGTTTAGAATCATCGCGTCTAACTCAAAAACATCTTACTATTATATTAGCAAAAACTCATTCGATTAAAGGAGCCGTATTATGTAACAAGTTTTTTTTTTGTTTATAGCCCGTTAGGTTATTTAGAACCGGGTGACGTCGCACGCATCCTTCATACCAAGTGTTAGAACCTTTCGCCATGATTCATCGATCTCCGGGCTATAATTCCATTTTCTCAGACGAGTCTATTGTCAGTGTTCAGGAATTTATTATTTATTATTGTTATATATATATATATATATACATAACACGGTTAACATTAAGTGCAATTAGTTGTAAACAGGTAACACTTATTATGACGATTTGACTTATAGTTAGCGCACTAGTGACATGTTTCACCCACTGGTCGGCGGCTCAATCACTGAAGTCAAACGTTTGCTTTCACCTCCGGTCTTCCATTCTGGCAATGGCAGGGCTCGTGTCCACGACATCCAATCTTGACGGCACTATCTTTGTGTGACGGACAACGATCTAGGGATCCGTTTAGGCCTAAAAGATTTGAGAATCGTACACTATAAGGGCTCAAGCTTCTCACATCTCACTTGTGACTCTCACTACGACACTCAATTGGTTCATCGTTTCCCATCTTTATGAGCTCTCGGTTGCGCATTAAGTTAGGCATCCAATTAAATCAACCTTTACTAATCGCGTACGTGTTTATATACCACCCCATATCGTTTAGACCTCAACTCCATTCCCGCGACGCTCGTGCTTGCGCATATATTACATGTTGGGTAGACTTTTAAATTTTTATTTTATTTGTTCAATCTATGGTTAGCCTGACCAAGGTCGTTCCTTCTCGCCCATAGTAAGTTTATAGTTGTATAGCAGCTCACAATGAATTGTTACGTTCCGTTGTCGCCATCGATATTGAATTCGCAATTAACTCCACTGTTATTCGTTTATTCTAATCAATCCACTTTAGTTAACTCATGCATTTTCCTAAAGTTTAATCTTAAGGACGTATAATACAACGGGGTTCTCATCTTCATAATATAACTATACTTATAGTCTCTATGTTACTGACTAAATCATACATTAAACAAGATGAAATAACGTAGTCAAGTAGTTCGTAATGGTCGTACCAGCTATACCGTTTACATCTACGCATGCGTCTTCAATTCCTAACTATGTATTCCATAAGTAAGTCAGGCAACAAGATTTTCGAGATATTCAAATAATTGGGCTAACATGGCAACTTATACATGCAATTGTCCAAGATTTCAATTACCTTTACGCGTGCATTACCAAGTCCTAACGATTTATTTCACCAAATTAGTTAGGCACGAAATTCAAGCATATTCGACAATTAGGATATCATGGCAATCATATTTGTTCTACCGCATTTCCTAACAATTATTTACATAACCTAGTTAGAAGGTAAGATTTTGTAGGTCCATCAACTAATCTCGCAATACCAAGCCGTACATACAATCTCTCATACGTTGGGTATAACTATGCATAAGTTTTCAATCATTACCAATTCTTCCTTATAACTAGGTTAAGAATTTACATTTTGGAGCATACTCAAGTTTGAAACATGTCTACCGTTCTCATTCATATAATTGTCCATTTATTAAATATTTATACATACATCACCGTATTCGCTTATCTCAGGTATACAATTTAGCCTAACAACCTACTTTATACATGCCAAACTATCAAACTAGTAAACCAATCCTTTCATGAAAGTGTTTGTTGATTAGCACACCTACATATGCATTATCTATTTCCGTTACATCATAAATAATGATCACGCTTAACCACATAGTTTCTCATACTTTTGCTACATAACTAATATGTTAAATCGATTCCTAAAATTCTCCATTGATTAATACATTTTACGCATGTATCACCAATTATCTCATAACCCGCATACAATCAAGTTTAACAATGTCTCATACGATTTTAAGTTCACATACTATTAAGCAACATACCCCCATTGTTCACCGATTACAATTAACATCTTTAGTGTTGGAATATCAACCGTTTATAATACATAAGAGTTAGGATGCTTACAACCTTGATACCTTCTTAGGGTGCATATCAACATATTTATCACATTGTATCCTAACCGTTTATCAACATGTTTAAGTCGGACAACAACGAAAACATTTACAACATCCACGTGACCACTACGGGGCATACATACATACACATCACACATGCATAACATATAGGTTACTAAATCATACTAGTTAACATGTCATTCCACTAACAAATCCAATAATAGTAATAGTTCTAAAGTCTATGACCCGGGGGTTTGCTTCACAATTTAACTCAGGTTGGCCGCATTAATAGTTAGTGTTTTAACGCCGACACACTACACACGTTCACTGTCCTTTACTAAAGCCGACATATATATATCCTCAACTAACTGTCATATATCGTGTTATCATACCAACATATCCTACGTGTTTCATTTCACTATGTTAAGAACAACATATCAAAGTTCTCAAGTAATCGTTATCTATCATGTTCTCGCCATTTCTATAAAATAAGTGACAGGTTGACCCGAGAGTTAGTCTCAAATGCTCACATATTAGTCACACTATTAGTCAATGCTCTCATACCGATACTACATACTCATTTCATAACATTATGCTAAGGCAAAAGTGTTAGAATCCTAAAGGATTGTTACATATCATATCATCAAGTCGAATTCATTACAATAGTTCATCATTAATTTAAGTAATCGTGCTCATTACATCATGCAATCAAACAACTAACACGAATGGTTCAAAGTATAATCCGAATTCGATATGCTCTCTAGTTATTGACCGGGTATGTATACAGGGTGTACCAACGGCTAACCCTCCACCTAATCAACTTATATTAAGCATATCGGTTCCTTATTATACTTTAAGCCACACGTGCGCAATCCACGATGTCATTAACTTGTTATAATGTTGGGTAACCATAAAAGAGTTGATCGGGTTCCTTTAGGGTTGCCACAATATTATACTAAGTTAATGGCATAACTTCATTTTGCTCTAAATCATCAATTAGCACCAATCAATAACAATAATTCAACAATATGCACATGACCTCATTAACTTCAAACAACCACGTTGACCTCATGCACTAGACCATCACACAACCACATATTGTCCGCATCAACCAAGTTGTACTCATGTTACCACATTCATCACATTGTACTTGCCACAACATAACACATTGTTCACGTTGTACTCGTCACAAAACAACACGTTGATCACATAGTACCATATCAAAACAACACATTGATCACATAGTATCCATATCAAAACAACACATTGAATTTAAGCTATCACACAAGAGGTCTTAACTACGAACTCACACAGGGATTCACATAATTCACATTGCACACGAATTTCCTAACCATGCATGCTATATGAAGAGTTTTAACTTAAGCCGTAGTCTAGGTCAAACCGCCTAATTCTCTACGACCTGCATGGGCCACCATTCTGTAACACCCCAAGCCAAGGATCGAAATATCACGGAAATCATATAGCACAAGGTGGAATTAATGTAGAACATGAACTAAATGCAAATAAAGGATTCAGTGAATCCAAACAATAAGATAAACAAGTACCAAAATACATAAACAACAAGTCGTCATCAAAGATTACAATAGGACATCAACAGGTGGTTAACGGTTCAAGTACAATGCAAAAGAAGGCAAATGGATCCTTGATCCATATAAGTCCAAGTCCGGGTTCAACAGCAAGCTAATAAATCGATCATACTTCAATGCCTTGGAATAACCTGATTGCCTGAAAAGTGTACTAAACATAGTCAACACAAGGTTGGTGAGTTCGTAGTAATGGTCCACAAGGAACCATAAACAATAATCATAATGTACAAGTAGAGGCTAGACGTGACTTACAGTGAGCCTCTAAGTAACACAACAATATCCAATCAACACGATTACATAAGTACAAAAATGCGTGTAAATGAATGCTCAATGATATAAATATCAATTGCAAGTACCAATGCCTAAATAAGTCAACATGCTTATCTTATGCGTGAACACCAGTCACCAATGCAACGATACCCTTCTGTCATCACAATGAACAAGGCTGTATCTCAAAATCATCGAGATATATATGTCTATATACTCGGAGTCAGGAACTACATCCAAAATGGGTGCATACATCTATACACCAGGATGTCGGCAATCCCCTGCCGAGGGCTCATCAGCAATGTATGCAATGCTTACAATCAATTGTAAATGCATCAATCACAAACCAACAATCAATAATCGTCAATCATAAACCAATAATCAATAATCGTCAATCATAAACCAATAATCAATATTCGACGAACATGAGCCAACAATCAATAATCGTAACGGGGCTCACTTGACAACAGGGGGACAAGGCCGCATTTCAACGGGGCACACTTGTCAACAGAGGGACAAGGCCGCATTTCAACGGGGCGCACTTGTCAACAGATGGTCAAGGCCGCATTTCAACATACATAAGTCAAATCCTCTATCAGTGGAATTTATGCACAACATATGCATCAATCAACATCCATTCATCACAATTCCATTAATCATCAAACATCAATTTAAGTTAAACTATATGTACATACACTTAAGAGGATTCTACTTCCTTCGAGTCCCAGATGCTTATGTATAGGGTCACCCGCAGCCTTCCCACCACATCTAAAACCCAATGAGGCATAACCGACTTCCATGTATGTACGT
>CM067175.1:89336902-89347662 GCA_034093135.1 Erigeron breviscapus | reverse complement strand
ATACAAACCCTCCTCCTCCTACTGCCCCAAATCACGTCCATGTACATTATTCTAACACTCCTGTTCCCAAATTCAATGGAAACAGTGAGACTTTTGGTACATGGAAGGCTAGAATGCTTTTGCATTTTGGTGGGATTGAATGGTATATGTTGAAAATCCTTAAGGATGGACCATATATACCCATGTCTCTTGGGGTAAGTCCTCTTCTAGATCCAACTGGAAGAAGAGGTTCAAGAGAAAAGCTCGAAGACCATTGGTCTGATGAGGATCGTAGACTTGTTGATCTGGACACCAGACTCAAGAACATGATCCTTGAAGCTGTCCCTGAAGATATAATTCCAACACTTGTGTTGTTCCCCAGTGCAAAGTCAATGTGGGATGAATTAGTTATTCAGTTTGAAGGAGGTGATGACACTATTGTCACCAGGAAAGTTGCCTTGAACAAGAAGTATGAATCCTTCTTTGCCTTTCCCAATGAAAGTCTAACTGGTACATACACCAGATTTTCTAGCCTCATTAATCAGCTGAGAGGCTTGGGTGTAGAGAAGGATAAGGATATTCTTCTTGAGAAGTTTTGTGATATTCTTCCTTCCAAATGGGAAAACATGGTTCTTGTCTTGAGACAAGGTAAAACCTTGCACAGCCAAACTCTTGCATCGCTCTATGGAGCCTTCAGATTCACTGAAGATAATAATGCTGCAAGACTGGTGGCTGAGCAAGATGCCATGAACCATGCCCAGAGTTCCAAGGTTGCTAGTGTACCTGAGCGACCTTGTGCTGCCTTAATGTCTGCAGAGAGTGTCCAGGTACACTCAATGAAGAAGATGTTAAACAGTTTCTTGAACTCTGGTCTGACCACTGAAAACAGTGATGGTTGTAATGAAACTGACGATGATGATCTGGTAGCCATGATTGCTAAAACCTTTAACAGGTTTAAGCATAAATCTAAAAGATTTAATGGCCCAAACAATGCTTCCAGCTCCAGCTCTCTGGATAAGACCAATCTTACATGCTATAAGTGTGGTAAGAAAGGTCACTTTATGAAGGAATGCAGATCTAGTCAGTTGAACAACCAAACTGGCCCCTGTCCCTAATTTCAATCGGCCTGATGATAGCTACAAAGCTAAATACAAGAAGCTTAAGGCCCAGATTGCCATCCTGTCCATGGAAAAGGAAAAGGATCAGTGCTTAATGGCACAAACTGAGGGAAAATGGGAGTACTCTGATGACTCATCAGCTGATGAAGAAGAGGAAAGGGACATGTGTTTCATGGCCTTGGAAGATCAACAGCAGCAACATGTGGCAAAAGAAGATGTCATCACTGGAAGATGGGTTGACATCATCTTGAAAAAGGTATGTGACTATGATAATCAGGTTGACCCTGAACTTAAACTGGACCTGGCTGAATCATTAAGTGGTGATTTAGCTTTTGTGGAAACTGTAAGAGCTGATAGTGGAAGATATCTTGACACTATCTTAATTGAACTGAACATGTTAAACCACAACTGAATGATTTACAAAGTGTCCAGTTGGCTCTCAAGGAGTCAGTTTTAAAGATTGAGGCTTTAAAACTTGATAATCAAAAACTATTTTCTGATCTTGAAAAAGAACAAAAGATTATCAAGTCATGGGTAAAAGAATCTGGTAAAAACTATGATGCATTTTCTAAGAACTATCGATGCCCAGAAGAATGCATGGAAATCTGGAGATCTGGAGATGGCAGCTCTCATACCAGATCTTCATGCATTGCCTCCAGCTCTCAAGGTTGAAACACCTTATGATCAACCTGAGGTTGTTGAAATTGAACCCATTGAGACCACCCCCATTGAGGTTAAAACTGGAGCCAAACAGGCTAAAGCTCCAGTCAAAAAGGCCACTGGTAACAAGCCTTTACCTCAAAAGTCTAAGGTGCCCAAGACCCGACAAACTAAAACTCCAGCTGAACCAAGGTCCAAGGTTCAGTTGCCTGATAAAAATAATATTTTGATTAATCTGGAAAGTCAACTCCAACTTTTGTCTCGACAGGTTCAAAGTTGTACTGCCCGGATTAAAATCTGGAAGGAGGTTCATTACCTCCAGTTTTCAAACAAAATATTAAATCACTCCCTTCAAAACCTAATCAAAAGAATGTTCCATCTGGAACAAAATCTGGTAAAAATAAGGGGAGTAAGTATCAAGTACCAATCGTTTTTACTCCTGCACCTGGAGCTGGTGAAAAAGCTCCAGATGCAGCCTCCGGTTCAACACCACAACAATCTACTGTGACTTCTGTAGAGAAGTCAGTGAACCCATCAAGAAAAGATGGGTTCACAAAAATAACTGATGATTTTTGTGGTTGTGCAGGGCGATCGAAAGAAGAATATCTGGTATCTGGACAGCGCTGCTGGCCGGACTATGACCGGATATAAGCCCCTGCTTGAAGAGTTCACTGTCCAAGATGGACCGACAGTGACGTTTGGTAATGATCAATCTGGAAAGACTGAAGGATATGGTGTGCTCAATAATGGACAAGTCGAATTTAAAAGAGTTGCATTTGTGAATGGTTTGAAATACAACCTGATCAGTGTCAGCCAACTTTGTGATGATGGCTTCAGAGTTTTGTTCGATATTGTACAAGGCACCATATTTAACAAGGATTGGAAAGTGGTGATGGTTGCACCAAGAAAAGGAAATGTGTACATCATGGATATGGAACCAGCTCCAAAAGAGCAATGTTTCTATACCAAGGCTGATGAGGACACCAACTGGCTATGGCATAAAAGATTATCCCATCTTAATTTTAAAAATATTAACAAGTTGTCTCGCAAACAACTGGTTTATGGGATACCTCAGATTTCTTTTAATAAAGAAAAGCCATGTCCAGGGTGTGAGATGGGCAAGCAGAAAAGGGCCAGTTTCAAAACTAGGCAAATTTTAGCATCACTGAACCTCTTCACATGCTACACATGGATCTTTTTGGTCCAGTGAATGTTCAAACTAGAGCTGGAAAGTACACTCTAGTTGTGGTTGATGAATTCACCAGATACTGCTGGGTGGTATTCCTCAGATCCAAAAGTGATGCACCTGCTGAAATCATCTCTCTCATCAAAAGAATTGAGCTCAAGTATACTCGAAAAGTCTGTCAGTTGCGAAGTGATAATGGTACTGAATTTCAAAATAAGGTACTTGAAACATTTTGCAATGACACTGGCATCTCTCAAAACTTCTCATCAATTCACTCTCCAGAGCAGAATGGAGTTGTTGAAAAAAAGAATCGTACATTGATAGAAGCGGCCAGAAGTATGCTATCTGAATCAGGTCTTCCCACCAGTTTTTGGGCTGAAGCAGTTGCAACTGCTTGTCACACCCAAAACCGGTCAGTCTACATCAAGAGACATAAGAAGACTGCCTATGAAGTACTCAGGAATCGAAAACCAAATATTGGATACTTTCATGTATTTGGTTGTCCAGTTTATATCTTAAACGATTCCAGTCAGCTTGGAAAGTTTGATGCAAAAGCTGATGAAGGGTATTTTTAGGTTATTCAGATATTCGAAAGGCCTTTAGAGTTTATAATTATAGACTCCAAAAGGTTCATGAGACAATTCATGTCACATTCGATGAATCAACTGAAGCAATCAACAAGAGACCAAGCCTTGATATTACTCCAGTCGTTCCAATCAATTTGGTGAAACTGACCAAGTTCATCAGTCAGTTGTTTCACCAAAAGATGTTTCCAGTTACAACAAATTGGAACCAGTTAAGAAGAAGAAAAAGCACCAGTGACACATCATTTTATCCCTCCATCAATTTCAACTTACCACAAGAATTGGTGATTGGATCTGATGTACGTGCCACTCCAATATCAGCACCAGTTCAAACTCCAACTTCTCCAGTTCTTCAAGAAATGCCCTTGAATGAAGAATTTCATGATGCAAATCGTGACCTCATTGACTCTGATGAGGATGTAGAAGTAGTTTGGACTGATCCTCCTCCAGAAGCTACTGCAACTGAAGAAGATCGCCAGGTGACTTGCACTGATATTGTTGTGCACCAGCTTAGTCAATACACTAGATGGACTCGAGCACATCCAATTGAACAGATTGTGGGAGATCCAAATAGTGGGGTTCAGACTAGAAGAGCCACCAGTGAGCAATGCTTAAACGTCACCTTCTTATCTTTAATTGAACCAAAGAAGATTAACGAGGCTATGGCAGACCCAAGCTGGGTGGAAGCTATGCAAGAAGAGCTCGTCCAGTTTGAAAGGAACAATGTTTGGGAGCTTGTTCCTTGTCCACCAGGGTTAAAGAAAGAACCTATTGGTACCAGATGGGTCTACCAAAACAAGATGGAAGAAGATGGCCATGTTGTAAGAAACAAGGCCAGATTAGTTGCCCAGGGTTATTGTCAAGCAGAAGGCGTTGACTTTGATGAAACTTTTGCTCCAGTTGCAAGACTTGAAGCAATCAGAATATTTCTGGCTTATGCAGCCCATCTGCAGTTCAAGGTCTTCCAGATGGATGTCAAAAGTACGTTCCTTAATGGAACATTGGAAGAAGAAGTTTATGTTAAGCAGACTCCAGGTTTCATCGATGAGAAGCATCCTCATTGGGTTTATAGACTGAACAAAGCTTTGTATGGTCTAAGACAAGCCCCAAGAGCCTGGTATGATACTCTAACTAAACATCTTCTTAAAAATGGCTTTCAAAGAGGTGCAATAGATAATACCTTGTTTATCTTGCAAGAAAGAGGTAATATCTTATTGGTACAAATTTATGTTGATGACATTATTTTTGGTTCAACTGATGATGCAATGTGTAAAAAGTTTTCTAAAATCATGTCATCTGAGTATGAGATGAGTTTAATGGGTGAATTAACATTTTTCTTAGGTCTTCAGATTAAGCAAACTAAAAATGGAATTTTTATAAACCAAGGAAATATGTCAGAGATTTGTTAAGAAAATACAAATATGATTCAATCCCATCGAAAAACACACCTATTGCAGCACCATTAAATTTGGACTCTGACCAACTGGCAAACCAGTGAACATAACTGACTATCGTGGTATGGTTGGTTCACTAATGTATTTAACTGCCAGTCGACCAGATATAATGTTTGCAACATGTCTATGTGCCAGGTTTCAGGCTAACCCTAAAGAATCACATTTGCACACTGTAAAGCGTATCTTTAGATACCTGAAAGGGTGTCCTAATCTTGGTCTTTGGTACCCCAAAGGCTCAGGATTAGATCTAATGGGTTATTCAGATTCAGATCATGCAGGTTGTAAGATAGATAGAAAATCAACAACTGGTGGTTGTCATTTCCTTGGAGGAAAACTGGTAAGTTGGACCAGCAAGAAGCAGACTTCAGTCTCTATGTCCACTGCTGAGGCAGAGTACATTTCTGCGGCCAGTTGCTGTGCCCAGATTCTTTGGATCAAGAACCAGTTACTAGATTATGGTCAAAAGTATACAAGGACCCCAATCTTTTGTGACAACACCAGTGCAATTGCTATATTCACAACCCAGTGATGCACTCCAAGACAAAGCATATTGACATCAGGTATCATTTTATTCGTGATCATGTTATGAAAGGAGACATTGAAATTCATTTCATCCCCACTGACAAACACTTGGCTGATGTTTTTACAAAACCTCTCGATGAGAAAACCTTTAAACATCTCATCAGCGAACTGGGAATGTTAAATCCTTAAAACTGGAGCTTTTTTTGTTATTGAACGCGTCAGTGACACTGATGAAGTTCTCCAGTTGAGGAGGTCCAGATAATCTTTGCTCGCCAGGCTATCGAACACCGTTGTGATACTATCCTGGCACTAATCGATTTCTGGATCATCATTTTAGGGGGAAAGACTCAAAATAATTTTCTGACTAAAATTCGTTTTTGTTTGAAAATGGAAACTGGAGAACTCTTCAGTTGGAAACTGGTACTGGACTGATCCTCCAGTGACCAGATTCAGTCTTGTCTTATTTTTATAACGTTAGAAATACTTGGTCAATATTTGTGACACGTGATGGTACTCGAGTGTTTTAACCACTTGGTATCGTGATCTGACGTGTTTAAAGCTATTTTAGTACTTGACAACTGTTTGTATTGGGAAAATAAAAAGTGAGTGGGCTCATGGGTAAGATAAGCCGTCGTAGCATTTAATGCTGACATGGTAGCATTTAATGTTGACATGGCAAATTATGATTTTATTTCAAAATTCAAACCTCTTTTGTTAAAATATCTACAAAGTTGTTTTGGTTAAATAAAATATAATTTTTGTATTTCATTGGGATCATGAATCCCTTATAAATACCCTTATTTACTTCGAACTCATTTACTTCCTTCTACATTCTTTCATTTACTTCCCAATCATCAAAATTGCTTCATTTCTCTCTCTGCTTCACAAATCAAGAACCCTAATTCCCAAATTTCAATTTCATTTTCCAATGGCACCTAGATCATCCCGTTCAAGAGATGTAAATCTCTTGACTGTTCCATATGCTCCCTCACCAGATGTCAAACCGGCACCTGGTGCTCCTAGTAATGCTTCGGTCATCAAACTCAATCCTAATAATCCAATGGCAAGCTTACAAGGATCTCAAGGGTCCAATACCCTTATTGGTAGAATCCAAATTTTTTTTGAAGGATTCTCCAATAGGACCCTCATTCTCTCTAAACCCACGCAAGTTGTTTCACAACTACTTGTGTGAGTTTTGGTACATTGCCACTCTTTCTTCCGATTGTTCCTCCATCAGTTTCACATTAAAGGATGGAACAATCCAGTGTACCTTGTCCGCTGACGTATTAAGGGATGCCTTACGCCTCAATTACTGGAGAGAGGGTGAATCTCCAGTCGTCTTACCCTCAAATATAAATTTTCGCCAAGTCCTTCTTGAAATGGGACACAAGGAGTGCTTGGAGAATGGAGTGTTGAAGACGAAGGGTGCGATGACCATGAAGGGTCTTACACCTTCATGGAGGTATTTTTTCATCCACCTGGTAGAGAGTATGGGTGGGAGTTCTGGTGGTCTTGACCAGATTAACTCCTCACAAGCAGAAATGGCTTACTGCTTGTGGAATGGATTGAGAGTAGACTTTGCAGACATCTTATTTAGAAGCCTGGTACAAAAGTTGAAGGGCACAAGGGGTGTTTGTATCCCCTTCTCAAGGTTTCTCTCTCTCTGTTTTAAACATATTCTGGGCAGAGAAGCATACTTAAGTACAGATTCACCGTACACTGCGCCAGATATGTTGAGGAATTTAGACTCTCTGGTATCTGAAGCTGGAGAGGTCGAAATTCCAGAACGAATGCAACTGGCATTCGCTTCAACTGATGCACCAATTGAAGGTGAGTTAGAAAGACAACTGGGCGGGCCTCAAAATAATGAGGGACCCTCCAGTTCGTCTAATGTTGTGGTTGAGGATAGAGCAACCATAACTGAAGCAACTTCAATCACATCTATCCCTGGTGAAGATACTTCGGTATCTGATCCTCCAACAGATGCACCCATCCAGGAAACTAGGGAAGGTCATCTGGAGACTGACCTTTCTGGTCAGCCCTCAGTTACATTCATGGATCTGGACATGAATGTTAATGACGAGGAAATCCTGATAGAGTCTTCGGATTCTGAAGGAACTGAAATAGACTTGGAGATTTTTGAGGCTTCTGTACAAGCTCAAAACCCTTCATCTCCAGTCTCGCTCCCAGATGCATCAATTTCACTTTCACCACCACAAGAAAATGTGCCTACTGAAATACCATTCCCAACATATACCTATGTGTCTGGAAACAGACGTATGGCTCCTTCACCAACTGGGCAATTCTCACTTGTTCGAGAAATGCCACCCCACCGCCGCCGTTGTTCACACCTGAGCATTCTCAGCATGAACAACACATTGTTTTTCCAGTCCTTTCTTCTTCCACCACTCCTAATATTTCTTCAACTGCTGGTATGACAACTGGGGAGACTTCTTTAAGTTTGCCTCATCCAGTTGCTCCAGTAGTAACTGCTGCTGGTCCAGTGACACCTTCTCCTTCATCACTGGACAGTCAAGTTGTCTCTTTACAAGCCGATCTCCAAAACCTTCTTACCAGGGTGGAGGAGATTCAAAAGATACTTGACAAAAACACCAAGTCTTTCTCCAGATACCACAAGGATCACTTGACAAACATTAAGGTGGTTGATCTGGGATAAACAAGTTTTCATCAAATGAAGACTTGGTGTTCAATAAGCTAAATGAGTTGGTCACTGGCTGCAATAATCTGGCAACATCTTTGAAGGAAGCCTTTGACCTTACTCAGTCCAAGGTCACAACGTCAATCTCCAATCTGCTTTGGCAACACTGTAAGAACATCTGAAGTAGATTTGAGGGAGATTGAAAGGCAGGTAAAGGAATTGATTGAAAAACCTGGCCTAAATGTGACTGAACTTGGAGAGCAGTTGATGACTTCAGTTGGTCAGAAGATAGAGGATACGCTGGGTGCTAGAGAAGCACAATTGATTGAAAGGGTGATGTCTGAGATCACCAAGCTGGCCACTCCTCAGGTTGATCTGGCCCCACTCACCAGTGAGATCAACCAGTTGAGAGGCAGCATTGAGAATTTGAACACCCAGGTATCTCTACATCCTCAATCTTTAGATAAACTGACAACTGAAGTAGAGAATTTGAAGAAGAAGGATGATGAAGTAAAGGATAAGGTTGTCTCTGGTTTGGATGAAGACTCCAGGATCTTAAATGAATTAAAAACTGGTCAAGAACAGGTTACTGCAAATGTTTTGACTCAGTCAAAGGAGACCAACCATTTGTGGAGGTCTTTCAGGATGATGTGTGGGATTTTCAAGGAGTGCAAGGACATGCAAACATGGCAGCCTCTTGACCGGTTGCCATCTCACCCTTCTGAATGGGAAGGTATTAGGGCAGGCCTAGATGCTGCCAAGGGGGAAAGAAGTGCAGTCCTTCCACCAGTTGCACCTGGAAGAACTTCATCTGGAAGACAAGCTGGTATGGAAATGGTTGTAGCTACCAGTACTGAAGCTGGTGAGCAAACTGGTGATATGGGTGATAGAGGGAATGTGTTGGATAAGGGAAAAGGTTTAGCTGTTGATGCATCTGCCCAGCCGGCCACTGATGTAATGTTAGAAACTGGCAATGCTGATATACTTCCTCCAGTTTCAGATAGTGATAGCAGAAGACTGGCTAGACTTGGCAATAATATTAAAGAAAGAAAGAAGATGAAACAAAGAAACCAAGTTGAAGCCAGGGCACATCTTGCACAGATCAAGTTACTTGATATGAGTGATGCCAATCTTTTGGGTATCACTAAGGAGGAGTATGCCAGAGTTAAGAATGATCCCAGGATAGTTGACCAGTTGAAAGAAATGCTGGATGTTGAACTGGACAGACACTATCCTGAGGATGAAGCTGAATTTGATGCCAGAAGTTTGAACATATCAGTGGAGAAGGCTAAGGAGAATAGGGCCAGTGGGATTCTTAAAAGAATTGCAAATGTTAAGAAGGTTGTGAAGAAGGTATTGAATCCACCAAGAAGGATTCCTCAACCAAGAACACCATTGACAAGAGATGCTGACCTTAGCACATTTGTTGAACCAACTGGCGAGGTATCTAATGAAGACATCAAGTCCGCTGTACTGGCTGCTGGTGCTGGGAGTATAAAAATAACAAATGAATCTGAAGCTAGAAGCTATTACTCCCAGATCATGTCAACCAGAAGACATAGTGGTACTATCAATGGTGTCAATGTAACAATCAAGCCAGGCACCAAAGTCTTTCAAGTTGAAGTTAGTTATACCAGAGGGCCACTGGTTAAAACTGACAATCCTGGTGCTATGCAGTATGGGTTCAGTGAATGGGTTGAAATGGTGAATGTGTTGGATGCGAAGGCACAAAAGAATAGGTTTGAGAAAGCATGGGTGAACTTCTTAAGGGCAAGATTCAACATAAAGAAAATCTGGAGCAAAAGCTGAATATTGACCCTGAAGACTCACAACCTATTTCTTCAGTGGCCAAGAGAAGAAGAACTGGCGAAGGGCCATCTCATTAAGTTCTTTCTTTTCAGTTATCTACTTGTATTTTGTTTTACATTCTGTAACTTGTATAAATTTCATTTCCTTGTATAAATGAAGTTACCAGTCTTATTTGGCCGAAATTCTTGATGATATGGCTCAAATAGTTGATTCTCCAGATAATTTCTTGGACACCACAGTCTACCACAGTGAAGAGCAATTGTATGAAAATACTAAAAGTTCGAATGTGGAATCTGTTGCTGCTGGTGTATATGATACTGATTCCGAATCTGACAATGAGTTAGAAGAAGTCAAGAACCTTGATGAAGTGAAAGCTATTGAAGAGGTGAAAGCAGCTGAGGTTAAAGATGATTCTGCCACAGAAAAGAGTGAAAAGACTATTGAGGAGCAGATGCAAGAGTTTGAGATTCCGGCTGGCATGACTGTGGATGACTTTGTTGCTTACATGGCAGATTGCAAAGAGGCAGACCAACAGGTATCTTATTCTTTACATACTATTGTTCATGTTTGCAAATTTGTTAATCGCATGTTTGATGAACTTGAACAAAAGAATGAACAAATTAAGAAATTAGAATCTGTTGTCAATACTGCTCATGATGAAAGAGATAAATTAATTAAAAAGGGTCTAACTGTAAATGATAAGGAAAAATTCTTCAAGGAAAAGATTAGATCCTTAGAATCTGACATTAGAGCAATGAAAGATAAAGTCAATCATTCTGTGGCTATCAA
>CM067175.1:89325314-89335902 GCA_034093135.1 Erigeron breviscapus | reverse complement strand
CTTTGAATTCTTAATTCGTTTGTAAAATCGATATGGTTTATGCTTCTTTTAAGTGTTACAAATGTTTTTGTAATTAATTTTGGGCAAATCAAGTGTTCATCAATGTTTTAAGAATCAAATATTTGATTTTGGAACAAACTGTCGTTTAGAATGGCTACGAACTTAGACTTCGTTTATCTCTACGAACTTAGGTTCTCAAACAGAGTTTACGAACTTAGACTTTTCCTTCAACTAACGAACTTAGGAGTTTTTTTGTGACAAACGAACTTAGTAATGCTTCTAAGCTATCTTCGTTCATTGTTACCCAACGAACTTAACACCTATTTTCGTTTATTGTTATCCAACGAATTTAAAGTCTATCTTCGTTCATTCCTAACTAACGAACTTAAGGTCTATCTTCGTACATTCTTAACTTACGAACTTAAAGACTAATTTCGTACAGTTCCAACTTATGAGATTATTGATTAAGTTCATCTAAGACTGCTATTCATTTCTTGTGCTAATCCTATAATTGTTTTTCAATTATGATTTGTTTTTGCAGAAATGGCTCTTGCTCCACGTCAGTTCTTTAAGAAGCACAATTTGGCCTTAAATCTGGATCCAGATCAGCATAATTGTGAACGCTATCATGAAATGTTTGATTTTATTGCCCGTTCTAGGCTTTCTTTTGCATTCTGTGATTCACCTAGATTGGTTAGGCAGTATATTGATGACTTCTGGAGGACTGCTCATCAGGTCATGGTTAATGGTCGTAGCTTTGTTAGAGCAACTGTCGAAGGAATCACTTTTGATTTTAATGCTGCGATGCTTCGTGAAATTCTACATTTGGGTGAAGAATCAGACGACGCAGTAGAATTAGCTTATGATTTTGACCTTATTCGTAGGTGTTTTCAAAGAATGGGATATGTTGGTCAAATAAAGCTTCCTTTTGATAAGAGTGGATTTCAAGGACGTTGGAGATACCTTGCTTACGTGTTGTTAGTAAGTCTGAGCAATCGTAAGGCTGGATTTGATCAGCTTTCTGCTCAGATTTCTTCGCAGATGGTTGCTTTGGTCTATAATCGACCTTATCTGTTTTCAACATACTTCTTTCATGAGTTTATTGGTCAAATCAATGCCAAGGCGAAGAATAGGTTTCTATTATATCCTCGTTTTGTTATGGCGATAGTTAGACATTTTTGTCCGAACTTGGTATTTGATCAAGGTCCTCGCTATGTACCACATGCTTGGCCTTTACGTATATTTGCTGATTTAGATGCCAATACTCGAAATGTGGCTGGTCTAAATAATCCACCTTTGTTTGGTCATTTGATTAATCCAAATTATCGATCTCGTTTTGAGAATGATATGTTAGTAGATGATGAAGACAATTCTGATCATGAGGATGAAGAGAGTTCAGATGATAGTTCGGATGGTGATTCTGATGATTCTGATAGTGGAAATGATGGTGGTGATGATGTTGTTGAAGCAGACACAGATGAATATGATAGTGTCGCTGCTGATTCTGGTAATGAGCATCGAACTAAGATGGCTCATGATGTACCTGCTGCTTCAGGAAGTGATAATTCATATCACTTTTCTCGAGAAGATGTACCTGGTGCTTTACGCCGAGAGCGTCGGAGTAAGGCATGTCATTCTTCACCGGTTCTTTCTGATACGGATCAATCCGTTCATGATGAACATGTTACTCAAGAAGAAGTTAATCTGGATGAGGATGTTGGTGCTGAACAAGAAGGTACAAGTACTGTTGGACCAAAGAGGACACTGGATGCTACTCTCACTTATCGCAGAGCTAAGCGTGCAAGAATTTCTGAGGATATTTCAGTATCTGCAGCTGCTGCTGATATTCCTGCTGTCTCAACAGCACCAGTTCCTACTGTTGCTGGAAGTATACCGTTACGTCCACTTTTGCCTCCTGCCAGATCGATATTGCCCAGATTGCCTACTTTTCCTCCTATTCCTTCAGATTACTCCCTAGTTAGGCGTATAGATGTTCTTCAGGCTCGTGTTGATACGTTAGAGTCTGATCTTACGAATGTTCGAGGTACTTTGACCTTTTTATTAACTGGGTCAAGAATCAAGGGGGAGATGTTCCTGAAGAAGTTTGCAGATTATCAGCAGTTCAGCCAAGACATCAGAATGATGATGATGATGCTGATAATGCTGGTAATAGGATTGATTCTCGCCCAGTTTCTGACAAAGGAAAAGGTGTTGAGACTCAGGGGGAGACAGGAAGAGATACCATAACAAAAAAAAAATCAAAAAAAAAAACCAAAAAAAAAAAAAAAAAAAAAAAAAAAAAAAAAAAAAAAAAAAAAAAAAAAAGAAATATCCAGACTGGTACTTCTGGTGCGGGTGGTTCAAGTGCTCCTTGAGAGGCTGAAGTTATTGAAGCACTTGACAGATGATACAGAATTACTCTTCGATGGTGATGAACTTGAGGAGGGTGAGCTTGTTCCTGAACCGGATATGAATATATTCAAGAAACCTTATGGGTTTGATGATGTTTGGGATTCAACTCTTGAAGACCCATCTTTGGAAGAAAGAAAAGAGTTGGAGATAAAGAGGAAAGAAGTTAAGGAAAGAATGCTTCAAACTTCAATTAGTAGCTCCGCTAAAGTTTTAAACTTCGTGGTATATGCTAGGATTGATGATGCATTGATTCCTTTTCACTGGGAAATCAATTTGACAAGACCTTTTAATCCAAATGATTATCCTGTACCTCTCAGAGAAGATGATCCACTACATGAGATTGATCGACTGGTGCCTGGTCAAAGAATCAATGATTATATAGTCACATGGATACTATGAAACCCATCATGTATTGGACTCATATCTCAGATAAAGATGCTGCAAGATATAAGACAATAATCTGGAGTTGTTTTATGATGAAGAACTGAAGCTGTTTGTTCTTAAAAGACCAGAAGGTTGTCAATATCTAGCATGGCGTGAGAGACATTTCAGAAGTTTGTGTGAAGAAGACTTACATGAACTAGGAAATAACAGGATTATCAATCCAAGTAGTTATGGTCTTGCAGATGTGATTGGTAAGAATCTTCATGAAGTTTTCAAGTTGAGATCGAATATGAAAGACTCTGAAAAACCAAAGTTTCATATTGAACCAAGACGAAAGAAGAAGGTGGTGAAGCCAGATAAAAGTGTTGATTATATTCAACGTGATATCAAATGTATGATCAAAGTCCCTGCCAAGGAATGGGCACAAGATGTCTTGGATAAACTGGATAATTGGGAGATTGATCGAATTCTGGTGAAGCCAAGATGTATGCAGACTCAAAGAAGAAGATATTGTTGAGAAGGATGTATGATCCAATGCAGTTGGTTAACTTCTCAAGAAATGATTCAGAGAAAATTATACGATACTGAATGCTCATTTTACCATTTTGGAAGAATGAAGAAGATCGATATCGTAAGATTCTTCAAGTCTGCTTACATGAAAATATCCATGCAAATAGCAAACGATTGTTATTTGATGGATGATGAAGATTTTTTTTAAGACTGAAGAAATCGAAGATGCTGCTGTCAAGGGGGAGTTTGTTGATGCATGTTGATGTGACAACAGCACCTTAGATTTGATTATGTCTTATTCATTTATATGTAATTGATAGATTATGGACTTCGTGTTTTAGTAATGATCGATTACATGTTTTGGTGTTATTTATATGTTTATATATGATGTTTGTTATGTATGTCATACAAGTACAAACATAATATATGTTAGTTTCTTGTACATAAAGTACTTGGAAAATAACTAAGCATAGATGTTGATGGTATTTAGTACTAACGAAGATAATCTTCGTTAGGAACTAACGAAGATAATCTTCGTTTTATGGGCTGGGCTGCTAAGTTCGTAAGAACAAAGCCCAGCAGGCCCAATATCGATCGTGAACATATATAAACGATTGAAACCCTAAATTGAGGAATTCCAGTTGAGATTACACACACCAAAGGCGACTAAGTTCGTTTCTAAGCTATATAAAACGAAGATAGATCACATAAGGCTGATTATATTGATATAATTAGCAATATATACGATAACTAATCAAACTAGTTATCTCGTGAGGATTCCGCACTCACGACATAACAATAGACGATCTCGAGAGCGATCAGTGGCTATCGAGGGACTCACAAATGGTATCAAAAAGAGGAATAGAAGCAAGTCCAGAGCAAATCAAGGCTATCTTGAACTTAAAATCTCCATCAAATACCAAAGACGTTCAAAGATTAACTGGAAGATTGGCCGCCTTGAATAGATTTATATCAAGATCTTCTGATAGGTGCAAAGAATTTTATGACATCTTGAAGAAGAACAAAAAATTCGAATGGGGAGAAAAACAAGAAGAAGCTTTCCAAGAATTAAAGAAATACCTCTCTACTCCACCATTACTGGTCAAGCCTGAAGATGGTGAGCCTCTATATCTTTATATGGCAGTATCGTCAAATGCAGTAAGTGTTGTTCTTGTAAAGGAAGCAGATGGTCTACAACATCCTGTTTACTACGTAAGTAAAAGTCTAATTGATGCTGAAACCAGGTATTCTCATCTTGAAAAACTTATACTTGCATTAGTTATGGCATCTACTAAGCTTAGACATTATTTTGAAACGCATGCCATACACGTTAAAACTAATTATCCTATAAAATGTGTGCTTAGGAAACCTGAAGTATCTGGTAGAATGGCTAAGTGGTCTGTAAAATTAAGTGCTTTTAATTTAATTTATGAACCTAGGACTGCTATAAAATCTCAAGCTTTAGCCGACTTTGTGGCTGATTTTAGTACTGATTTGCAACCTGAAGTAGATCTAGAGGTAAAAATGTTAGAAGAAGCTACTGAAAAATGGATTCTTTATACGGATGGTGCAGCTAATGTTAAAGGAATAGGATTAGGTATCGTACTAAAATCGCCACAGGGGGATATTATACCCCAAGCAGTGAATTGTCATTTTATAGCTACAAATAATGAAGCAGAATATGAGGCTTTAATTTCTGGTATGCAACTGGCTAAAGACATGAACATTAGAAACCTTAAAGTTTATGTAGATTCATTACTTTTAGCTAATCATTTTAATGGAACATATGCTGCAAAAGGTGAAAAATTGATGCAATATTTAGAAATAGTTAAAAAACTGGCTGAGAATTTTGATTTATTTGATATAGAACAAGTGCCTAGAGAAGAAAATACTGAAGCTGATGCTTTAGCAAATCTAGGATCAACACTTAAGATGTCACCAGAAACTAAGATTCCTATAATACATGTGTTACATCCTGCTATAGAATCGACTAATATCTTAGCTGTTCAAGATATAGGAACTGAAAACTCTGGGGATAATCAAAATTCCTGGACCAAACCAATAATAGAATATTTAAATGCTGGGACAATTCCTAAAGATGAAAACCCAAGGAACTTTCGCATGAAAACGGCTCATTATTCTATGATAAATGGTATTTTGTATAGAAAATCTCTTGCAGGACCATATCTTAGGTGTCTAGAATATCCCGAGACCAATGAGGTTCTTAAGGATATACATGAAGGAGAATGTGGAAATCACACAGCTGGGAGATCTTTATATTCAAAGATCTTGAGAACAGGTTATTATTGGCCAACTATGAAACAAGATGCTGAGGAATATGCGAAGAAGTGTGATGCATGTCAACGACACAGCAACATTTATCATCAACCAGCAGAACCCATGTATCCAGTTCTATCACCATGGCCATTTATGAAATGGGGGATGGATATTGTTGGGCCAATGACAGAATCTTCAGCTGGCAAGAAATATTTCTTGGCCATGACGGATTATTTCTCAAAATGGATTGAAGCTGAAGCATACTCCAAGATACAAGAAACTCATGTCATATCTTTTATCAAAAGAAATATACTCACAAGATTTGGAGTTCCAGCAGAAATAATTTGTGATAATGGATCACAATTTATCGGCAAGAAGACTACAAATTTTTGTAAAAGATGGGGAATCAAGATGATTACTTCTACTCCAGTCCATCCACAAGCTAATGGACAGGCAGAATCAAGCAACAAGATTATTATGAATAATCTAAAAAAGAGACTGGGACAAGCCAAAGGTAAATGGGCTGAAGAATTGCCATTTGTCTTGTGGGCTGATCGAACAACTTCAAAAAGTGCTACTGGACAGACTCCATTTTCACTTGTATTTGGAGCTGAGGCAGTTTTACCAACTGAGATGGATCTACCTACTGCCAGAGTTAGTTTATTGACTTATGAGAAGAATAAGGAACTATTGCTAGAAGATTTGGAAGCTATAACGGAGTTACGAGAAAGGACCAAGATAAGAATAGCAGCTTATCAACAACGAATCGCCAAGTCTTATAACAAAAATTTGAGATTGAGGCGCTTTCAAGTTGGGGATTTGGTTCTTAAGAAGGCTTTAATCAAACCAGATGGTAAGCTAAATCCAAAATGGGAAGGTCCTTATTTAATCGAAGCAGAGGCTGGAAAAGGCTCTTATTGGCTTCAAGATTTACAAGGTAGGTTAGTTCCAAGAGCTTGGAATGCTATTCATCTCAAAACATATCATATGTAATTTATTTTGTCTTTCGACAAAATCAGGTATGACTTCTTACTTTTATGTTTTATTTATATCTTATTTCATTTTTCATAATGATGATACTGACTTGAGCGTCGGAGTGGCGTTAGCCAAATGGCTAACGTCAGTTTCAAAAACTACTGCTTTGTAGATCTCAAAGGATGATCAACATCATCAATCATACGCATTACATCGTGGAACAAGGTCTTCACCTTTTGGCTTTCACGCCAACTTTTGGTTGAAGGTTTTCACCTTCTCATAAATTCGCCCGTGTCGCACGTTAATTAATTTCACGGTTGAAGGGTTAAATTCCAAGGTCGTTGAAATTAATTCTGTTGGTTGTCGGTGTTACCATCGATCTCCCGAAAAGGCTAACCACGCCTCCCATTACACAAACATACGAAAAGGCTAACCACGCCTCCCAAGCAAGTTCAAGATATTGAGTCCCCCTCTATATCTTGAACACCAATGTCCCTACGAGAATCTTAAAATTAAGAATCCCCTTCTTAATTTTAATCCCCTCCAAAAAATCAATCTACTCCCACACATATTATTTTATTGCAGGAATAAATGTTGGAGACTGACAACAATTAAAGATACTGCACACCAGAGATCATAACCAACAAGTGGGATCTTAATTACCTATGAAAGGTGCATGTATCTTACCCTTTAATTACTATTTTGATTTGATTACTTACTGTTGATGTAGTCGAATAAGTCAAGCGTAATTATTAACTGACATATGACATCATTTAGGTGATTAGTCATTTTCCGTTTTTACCCTTAATAACACTTTTGATTTTCGAGTTTGAAATAAAATAGATCAAAAGACAGTTTTCATTCAAAAGTTATTTACAAAAGAAACTACTCAAAAGCAGTTTTACATCCATGATTGATCGCTCCAGACCAATCTCTCCCCTCCTAAACATTGTTGTTCTACATTTCACATCCCTTATCGATTCAACTTTCCTAGCAACAAAAGAGTCTAAAAGTGTGGGCTCTGGCCTTTGCATTGTATCCTTCATCGCCCACAAAAATTTTTTCTTATTCAGGGATACTAGGTTTTAGTTTTTTGGCAACCTTTAAGTAGATCAAATCCACCTTCGCCATTTGAAGTTCTTCTTTGGTTTTAGCCAACTCTGTTTCTAACTCCTTTATCCTTGACGCCTGAGCTTTTCTTGACTCTAAAAGCCATTGAATATACTGATTCTGGCTTTTCAGTTCCTCATCTTTGATCCTTGCAACTTCCATATGTGCGTACCGCATCTGGGAAAAACACTGAAGAAAAAGATAAAATTAGTTTTCGAAATATATGAGCAAAACCAAAATGATTTATCTTACACGAAGAAGTCTTTTCTCTGATTTGTTAACTCCCCAATCGACTCTTGGAGGATCATGGATCTGGAGATGAGATTCGCCACTTGTAACTTCGGACATTGTGGTATTGTGAGAGTTTATGGTAACTGAAAATATAATGAATACCTTTTTGAGCATGAAAATTATTTTGTGATTTCGAAATAAGAAAACTTTTTGCTTATATAGAGGGGAGAAAAGATAGAAGTGAACCGTCTGGTAGTTACCTATCAAATCAAGACTCTTGGTTGTCTTACTTACACGCGTCTTATCTTAAAGGCAATCTCAAAATTTACTAATTGACTACGGTCAAAGCTTTTTCTGGAAGATTCAAAGTTATTTTAACAAAATAGATTTTATTTAAATAACTTTGGGGACAATTGTTATGGGTGAAATTTCAAGTGTCAATATCCTGAAGGTCCAAGATCTTGACGTCCCAGGATCCTGACTTAGTAGAATATTCTGATTACATATTAATACTTTGCTAACGATATGTTTCAAGTATTATTGTTATTTCCACGTGAGATAAATATGCAGGTTATGGAATATTCGATATAAAGCTAAGAAGAATACCTCTAACGGTAAAAAGAGAATTCACACATGGGATAAAACTTATACACGCAAAGAAGACTTGGTCTGCCAAGATATTCGGAGTTCAAGTCAATTTCTGCACGAGGAGAAAGACTATAACAGTCACTTGACTGAGCAAGATCCTCCACAACGTTCAACTTTCGAAGACCCGGAAGATCCCTACAACTTCGGATAGTTAGTTAGATCTTAGGTCTATAAATACTGAATGAGGCTGATCGATCTAGGCAATTCATTCTCACTTAACTCACTGCTCACTCTACACTTGTATCACACACACTACTCTTATTTTCATTATCACTTAGATACATCGATCAACCGAATTCCACCCTTTGTAAACATTTTACGATCATTAATAAAAGAACAAGGCAGGGACGATTGCTTCCTCCCGGGGTTTTTATGCCGGCGATCCTCAAAGGATTAAGGGCTTTTCCTCGTTAACAAATCTCGGTGTTCTTGTTCTCTTCTCTTTACTTTAATCGCATTACTTACTAGTTATTTACTTTGATCAGTATTATTTACTTTAATTTTACTTACTTCGATATTGATAATCTTGATATTTATTGTTTAGTCGACATAATCGTTCTTTAAACCTCTTTCATTAAACGCATCTTTGAATCTAAAAGCTATTTTATAAGCCCTTAACCTCACGAACGAAAGTTTGGTTACATAATTGATCTAAGTTTTTCACGTAAATTGTCTTAGTTAATTTTTGACCAAAACAATAGTGTATATATAAAAAAATTGTTTTGTATTCTTAATTTTATGTTTATTTGTGCACAAGCATAATTTTGTAACTCAATCATAATTTTGGTCATGCCAAAGTTTTCCAAATATATATATATCATTTAGCCACTTAGCTATTTTAGGAAACTCACCAAGAGTCTTAATAATGTACAAGTCATCATTGTATGATGTATGTAATCATAAAAAGTTATTTGTATTCAAATACAGTTCTTAATGGCAATTTTAAATCCTCCAAAGATATAAATTTTTATACCAAATACGTCATATATTAAGATATCTATTATCCATTCTTTATTTATTAATTTTTTCATATTAATTTAAGAAATCAAATGGTTTACTACTTTGCTTCAAACTTTCTATTTCATATCGGTTCCATAATATATATGTATGACCATAATTGATCAACAATTCTTTGTTGGAATTGTTTACTTCTTCCTGGGGAAGGTTTTATCATCCATTCCGTCGAGTCTCATACGGGGATCTTATAATGCTCCAGATCACTCTATCAACCCATTCCAGTCCCACCTTCATTCGTGTGCTGCAACTCATCAGCTATAGCCAGTAGCTAGGAGTTCTCACTTCAAGCGGATATTCGATAAATACAGCACCTCTAGTAGTTGGAGAAGGAGATAGGCCGCCCACCTATTCGATCATATGCCATACTTTCATTTAGGTCCAGTTCACCTGGAACTGGCCAGTCACCAGTTTTCACTGACCAGTTCACCAGTTGCATCTGGTGACCAGTAAACTGGTGACCAAGAAGATTTGTCGAGAAATATATTGAAGTCCAGTTGCACCGTACAGTTAACGCAACTGAAGACTTCCTCCAGTTGAGAACTGACCAAGTTGAAGAAACATTCCCGTTGAAGTCGAAGACAACAAATGGAAGAAAGAGAATGACAATGGCAGCGAAGCCCAGTTGACATTCTAGTCAGTTACAAACTGGAGACCTTCAGTGGAAAGCCCTTACAAGCTTTACACTGATTACGAGGAATTGACTTGTATACTTTATGTACCTTTACCCGGATAATAAGCCTTATCTTATTATTTAAGTATTAAAAGGTACATAAAGGTGGTTGTGTAAAGTCACTGTAACATGCGACTTTACAACACTTTTAAGGAATTAAATGCTATTCCTTAAATGCTTCCAACCACTTTTGTACGGCTAAAGTTAACATCCATATGTTAACTTTGCCTATAAATACAAGTCATTGCACAACCAAGAAAAGTAAGTTATTCAAGTATTCGTCTAAGTTATTTCTCTCTCAAACTAACTTCTTACTTTGCAAATGCAATATTCTTGGTGAACAACATTCCAGGG
>CM067175.1:89180569-89324314 GCA_034093135.1 Erigeron breviscapus | reverse complement strand
AGCCTAAGAAAAAGGCATCCTCCTCTGTCGACCCTAAAATTAACGAGCTGGCTCAGCAAGTTAATGATCTCTCCTCCCAACTGAAGGAATTCTTCCTTCAAAATCAAAAGGGCAGCACCTCTGCTAAAAAATGCTACATTTGTGGCAGCAGAGGTCATGTTGCTTCTGATTGTGACAACTCCAGGGATGCTCCTGAAGTTGACATTCAACCAAATCCCTCAGTGGTTGCTTCCTCTTCCACTATTGTCAGCGAAAGGTCTCCTTCTGCTGATCGTATAGATAGTGGAGAATCAACCGATCTCTCTGAGGAGAACATTGCTGACTTCATAGCTGCTCAGCGAATCTTCTTGCCTCAATCTCAAGAGATCATTACCACTGGCAGAGGCAGCATTCTGGTTGAGTATGGGAACAACAATCAAGTCAGTGGCTTGACTGTTCTTGATAGTGGAAACACTGTTACTTATACCTCTGCCTGCTCACCATCTTGATAACTCTCCAAGTAATGAGAATACTAACCCCAGTGCTCCTCTTCCTCTCTCTACTGATGACACCGTCAACAGTGAACCCATCTTTAATCCTGCTGACATGTCTGTCAGTGAGTTCAATAGTGAACCCATCTAAATCCTTCTGTTAAATCCATGCAGGGCTCGCTGGGAAAAGGTGTGTGGTACTTGGACAGTGGCTGTTCAAAACACATGACTGGCTCAAAGACCCTGCTGGATAACTACGTAGAGGCTGCTGGCCCCACTGTAGTGTTTGGTGACAACTCCACTGGACAAACTGAAGGTTATGGTCTTCTCTCTAATGGACTCATTAAGTTCAACAAGGTTGCTTATGTAAATGGATTAAAACATAATCTCATCAGCATAAGTCAACTTTGTGATGCTGACTATAAAGTGATTCTTGATAAGCATCAAGGCACTGTGTAAATATCAACAATAAGTGTATTTTAAACTTTTGGTTAACTCTATTTTAAAGTCTTTCGAAAGTTATATATTTGCATATATTCGTTAGAGAAAGTTTATTTTGATATTTGCTTGAAAGTATAATTTACATAAAAACCTATTTTTTATTATTTTTTGAAATTGTGGATGGAATGTTTACTTACATAAATATAACCGATGAAATTATATATAGACTATAAATATATATATAGGGGTGGTAATTGAGTCCACCTCCTAAAAAAAGTCCAGGGGTCCAGATCTGGACCGTCCATTTTCCAGATCAGATCAAAAACACGGAGGGGTAATAAGGTCACTTTACATGAATATTATAAATAACCTATCCTCAAGCTTCCACGCTTCCACACTCAGCCAGCCAACTTCACCACCATAGAAACGTGACCGTCGTTCACCACCATTAACACCGCCACACTGCCACCATTATAAGGAATTTCTGGACCTACGTCTTCACTCTTCATTTCCATTAATATATGAAGAATCACAATTCTGACACTATTCTACCAATTATTTGTAAGTTTAACCTAATTTTGATGATTTCTTAATTAAGTAGTTTTAATTTTTTATGTTTATATAATTTGATTAATTCTAATTATATCCAAATTATTATTAACTATAGTTATATGCAAATTATTAATTTTAATTTTGTGTAGCATTTTACGATTGGCACTAACTTAATGTAAAAATGTGTAATTGCTAGTTCATATTGTTAATGTGGCACAAAATGTAATATTAAAGCATTTTATTTTGCATCGTAAAATGTTTATCCTCATCTTCTTTCTTCCACTTTAGTTTTATAATCTGATACATTTTTTTATTATGTATTTTTGATTCTTTGCACCCTGAAATGATATCCAGTTCGAGAAATGGATATCTTGTTTCCATCGACTTTCGTTGATAAGTTAAAGTTTAGCAAACCTAGTTGGGACTTGTTGAAGGATTGTAATACACTCATTGGGTTGACATTAAGAGGCGGGTTTGTGTTAGTTGTAGTGTCTAATTAAACTGAGTTGATGTTTTTCCCCTGTTTAAAGAAACTTATTCTTGAAAGTATTGGTTTTTCGTGTGATGCGTCGTTTGCAAATTTGGTTTCTGGGTGCCCTGTTTTATGGAAACTGGTGTATTTAGCTATAGGATTCACTAGCGTATAGCTTATGTAAAAATGTGTAATTGCTAGTTCATATTGTTAATGTGGCACAAAATGTAATATTAAAGCATTTTATTTTGCATCGTAAAATGTTTATCCTCATCTTCTTTCTTCCACTTTAGTTTTATAATCTGATACATTTTTTTTGCTTGAAATGGCCTTGAAAGACCGGGTTATGGAAGAAACCAAGGACAAAAAGAATGTTGCTGAAGCCTATGAGGAACAAGGTAATTTAGATGTTTATTTTTTAACTATTTGATGAAATTCCTAAATGAGTGTCACTTTTTGATGAAGAATCTTGCGTTTTGATGCTTATGTGCACAAGACGCTGTGTTTATATTAGTCGTTTGGAACTTTGTCGTTTGCCCTATAGGCCCGCATAGCACAGTTAGTATTGATGGAGAAGACTTCGCTGAATATGGTCAGACACTCTTTTTAGCTGGTTGAGTCCATATGGAGTCTGGACATTGTCTTCTGCGTATTGTCTGCATGTTGACTGGTTTGATCCCTTGACTGGCCCGGTCCAGACCTTCAAAATTACCCTTTTTTCCTAGCCCAAAACCACTTATGCAACTAAGGTTTACAATTTCAGTTACTTTTCAATAGGTTGATTTAATAGTAGCTTGTCCGTCACAGATCAAATAGGTTAAGAGCAGACTCGCCAACAACATATTCAATGCTAATTATAATGTCTGAATTTTTTAGTTTAAATTTACAAATATATTTTACTGTTGATTTTTTAATATCTTCTCCTATTAATCCTCTTTTTTCTAAATGTAATATCATCGGATAATTTATACTTTTACTAACATCTTTGCCTTTTTCTAATTCGTGTGACATGAATTCTGTTAATAGTTTTATGGCTTCATTTTCTACTTTTGATAAATAATTTTGATTTTGTGTTTTTAAAAATTCTAAATTTCCTTGTCCACCACGCTTCTGTGCAAACTCTGATGTCTGTGTATATCTAAGTGTAGGATAACTGTATGTATTTTTACTAAGTGTAATCATGTTTTTTGAAATTGTAATTGATCCTTGTAGATTAAAGATAAAATTTAATCCTATAACAAAATCTCGTGATTTTATATTTTCAGGATTTATTACTATTTGTGGCATATCATATTTAATACTATAATTCCTGAGAAATCTAAGAATTGTATTTTAGTTTGTTCTAAGCAATGTGTAATATATATATAGGGGTGAGATAAATTGAGTCCACCTCCTAAAAAAAGTCCAGGGGTCCAGATCTGGACCGTCCATTTTCCAGATCAGATCAAAAACACGGAGGGGTAATAAGGTCACTTTACATGAATATTATAAATAACCTATCCTCAATTGTACAGACACGCTTCCACAGCCAGCCAACTTCACCACCATAGAAACGTGACCGTCGTTCACCACCATTAACACCGCCACACTGCCACCATTATAAGGAATTTCTGGACCTACGTCTTCACTCTCCATTTCCATTAATATATGAAGAATCACAATTCTGACACTATTCTGCCAATTATTTGTAAGTTTAACCTAATTTTGATGATTTCTTAATTAAGTAGTTTTAATTTTTTTTATATTTTGATTAATTCTAATTATATCCAAATTATTATTAACTATAGTTATATGCAAATTATTAATTTTAATTTTGTGTAGCATTTTACGATTGGCACTAACTTAATGTAAAAATGTGTAATTGCTAGTTCATATTGTTAATGTGGCACAAAATGTAATATTAAAGCATTTTATTTTGCATCGTAAAATGTTTATCCTCATCTTCTTTCTTCCACTTTAGTTTTATAATCTGAAAACCACTTATAATCTATGGGACGGAAAGTGATAGTCCGGTGGAAAATGTATATGCACGATCATTTGAAGGCATCTATGTTCTGGTTGATATGCAAAATATGGTATTAATTGACTTTGAAGACCGCAAAAAATGTATCACAACCATCATAATGTTGCTGCTGCTGCTGCTCATACTCACCGATTCAATTTCCATGGTTATTACTCAAAAATCCTTCTAGACATTTTTCAAACCCCCCAACCGCCAGAAGCTGTTTCATTCGATCCTTTCATAATCTTAACAAGGTAATTTTTTTTATTATTATGTTGTATGTATGTGTGTATGTATATGTGTATATATGTATGTATGTAATGTAACGTAATGCTAATCCTATATGATGACTTGGTTAGGTTATCGAGTTTACCAATACCCAATCTCGTCACAGGCGCTGTATGGGAAGGTGTAATTTAGACCGTCATACCTCTACCCAAAGACCTCTGTTTAGTTACTTGTGAAAAATCTAATTTTCGGGGTTTTTTTTTCTTTCAAGAAAAGAAAGGTGTTTTTTTTTATATCTCCAAAAAAATGTTGAAAACGCATTTGGTTGTGTTCATTTACCAATCTAGAACATAAACGTGGTTTATTACAAAAATAGTACTCCGTATGAAACTATTTTCAAAAACTTAATTATAAATCTTTAAAGTAAGTTTTCTCTGAATTATAAAACTTTTTCATGAAAAGTACATTTTAAACAAGTTTTTTTTGAAACTATTTCTTAGAAAAGTGTCTCATTTTGTTGCAATTAAACACCTTTAACTCCGTAGACTATCGATACTAGAAGTCTCGTGTTTAATTAATGTTGAAGCGGGAACTAATCTTGTATCCCAGTAGCTCATGACTCATCAGTTTGTTTTTGTATATATCAGGGGTCCTTTAAGCCAACCTGTAGATATATGTCCACAGTAGCTGCAACTGCTTGTAAAGAAAACAAGGAGGCATTGAAGCTTCTTGTTACTGCTGGACCTCATGCCCAGAAAGCAATAGGAATCTGGCTTTTTGTATCTGCTGCATGGGTCTTTAGTATGGTTGTTCTTGGTGGTGTCACACGACTCACCCGCTCTGGTCTTTCAGTGACAGACTGGAAGTTCACTGGCAGCCTTCCTCCTCTATCAGAAGAAGATTGGTTGATTGAGTTTGAGAAATATAAACAATCCCCTGAGTTCAAGCGTTTTCATGTCACTTCTATGACGACAGATGGCAGTCACTGGGGTGTTGTGCATTTTCATACTTGTAACGTTTTGTCGTTTTGACTCTTAGATGCATAAGTGAGTGCATCTGTAGAGGTCGCAATTGTGATCCAATATTTACAAAGAGTCAATTCGGGGTGTTGTGATGTCCAGAAACGCTGGATTCTCCGAACAGGTACGAATGCATTTTCATACTTGAAACGTTTTGTCGTTTTGATTCTTAGATGCATAAGTGAGTGCATCTGTAGAGGTCGCAATTGTGATCCAGTATTTACAAAGAGTCAATTCGGGTTATATTTTATCTTCAACGAGTCAGATAAATGAAGTTTGCCGTAAAAGGAAATTGATCTAGTTGATCAAAACCCGGCCAATACTTTTGTTAAAATATAATCTCCTTTTTTTCAAGAAGTTGGGTATTTTCTGTAATACTATATTATTTGTAGTCTTATTTAACAGAATAAACAGATTTATATAGAACAAAAAGTGTTTGTTTTGACTTTTGACCTACTACAAAACCATACTATTTTCGCCTCCAGTCACCAGAAGTTATAAACATGTCTATGTGATGATCCCAGGTTGTGGAGCTTGATTTTTTGTACCCAAGTGAAGGAATACATCGTCGATGGGAGAGTGGTTACAGGATCACATCTATGGCTGCTACATCAGATCAAGCGGCGTTCATACTGAGCATACCCAGGCGCAAGATGATGGATGAGACCCAAGAAACGTTGCGAACATCTGCCTTTCCAAGCACCCAGGTGTGGGTTTGTATGTAGATTCTGGTTTGGACCACTATCTATTTATATATATAGATAACACTCTGGCTTTTGTGAAAATTGTCCCATGTTTTGGGTCAGATCAACTCAACGATTAGCATTTCACTAAGTTTTAATTTGGTGTGTTATACAAGTTTATTCACATTACATTTTGAATATGTTGAAATTTATTTAGATTCGGGTACCTTTCTTCAACTGAACTGGGATGCTGAAGAACTCAAGAAAGTACAAAACTCTTCTCACTAGGTGTCAAATTGGAACCAGACAGATAACGAGTGTTCCTCTTATTCTAACAGGTTCGGTCTCAAACTGTCAAACTGGTCCGTTAAACTAATATTAGTACAGTAGTACATTGGTATATCCTTGGGCATGGCCTTTGAGCCCATAAGTGCTTTCTTTACTTGATTTTTATCTTTACTTTTTAATTTTTCTTGTGTATTTGCATTTAGACGGGTGTTTGTGTTCTGTTATATTATTGTCATCCACCATCTGAACGAGCTGCAATTACCTGTTTGATATCTGTATTTTATCTATATTTGATTGGTGATCTTTTCTAAAAATGGGTCGTGACATATAAATCTGATTTTCTGCAGGTACTTAAAGAACTCAAGTCATATGTTACACTTTCTGAAAAACTTGGAAGGTTGGCTGTCCAACTAGTAGCAGGGGGAAGTGGTGTAAAATCCGTTTAACCTTTAAGGGGATGATTTGCACAGAAGAGATTATCTTCTATGTGTCTCGTTGTTTGTATGTTGACTTGTTGAGTAAAAATAAGAAAAAGTAAGCAACCATATTCAACTGTCATAAAAAATGTATCACGATCTTGTATGAATTTTGCTACTAGTAGACTTAATGTTTTCTGTCATGTTATTGTTTTTCTACTAGTTCTACCTGTTCACATAGAATTGTCCTCGTTTAATGTGGTTCTTGTGGATAATGAGCTACTTTGAAAATGTTGTTAGTGTGTGGATTTCATTTTATATTTTGAGTAATTGATATTTAGTTTTTTTTGCAATCATCGAGTCTTATTTACTAAACTAATTCATTTGATTTTGATATTTAACTTACACATGTGTAAGTTCGAAACAAATGATTATTCAGAAGTGATGATGGGGGGGGTGGGGGGGGGGGGGGGGGGGTGGGGGGGGGGGTGGGGGGGGGGGGGGGGGGGTGTGGGGGTTTTCTTTTTTTTTTTTTTTTTTTTTTTTTGGGGTTTTTTTTTGGAGGTGGTGTGGGGGGGTTTTTCCCCCTTCCCACATTTGTCCTTCTCCTCCTTCCCCCTTTTTCCTGGTCTACACTCTAATAGTTGATTTATTACTCACTTCCACATGTAAGTCGGTCTTACACATGTGTAAGTTAGATATCAACATCAAATGATTATTCACATGTGGTTCTTGTGCATAATGAGCTACTTTGAAAATGTTATTAGTGTGTGGATTTCATTTTATATTTTGAGTAATTGATATTTAGTTTTTTTTTTTGCAATCATCCAGTCTTATTTACTAAACTAATTCATTTGATTTTGATATTTAACTTACACATGTGTAAGTCGTTTAACTTACACATGTGTAAGTTATCGAAATCAAAGGATTATTCATAAGTGATGAGTTGTAAACCTTACGCATGTGTAAGTTATACGACTTACACATGTGTAATGTATACAACTCGTAATAGTTTGATTTTATTACTCAACTTACACATGCGTAAGTCGTACTTACACATGTGTAAGTTAGATATCAACATCAAATGATTATTCACATGTGGTTCTTGTGCATAATGAGCTACTTTGAAAATGTTATTAGTGTGTGGATTTCATTTTATATTTTGAGTAATTGATATTTAGTTTTTTTTTGCAATCATCCAGTCTTATTTACTAAACTAATTCATTTAATTTTGATTTTTAATTTACACATGTGTAAGTCGTATAACTTACACATGTGTGTGTTATATCTTCATAAGTGATGAGTTGTAAACCTTACGCATGTGTAAGTTATACGACTTACACATGTGTAATGTATACAACTCGTAATAGTTTGATTTTATTACTCAACTTACACATGCGTAAGTCGTACTTACACATGTGTAAGTTAGATATCAACATCAAATGATTATTCAGAATTGATTCTTGTGCATAATGAGCTACTTTCAAAATGTTGTTAGTGTGTGGATTTCATTTTATATTTTGAGTAATTGATATTTAGTTTTTTTTTTTGCAATCATCCAGTCTTATTTACTAAACTAATTCATTTGATTTTGATATTTAACTTACACATGTGTAAGTCGTTTAACTTACACATGTGTAAGTTATCGAAATCAAAGGATTATTCATAAGTGATGAGTTGTAAACCTTACACATGTGTAAGTTATACGACTTACACATGTGTAATGTATACAACTCGTAATAGTTTGATTTTATTATGAAAGTTACACATGTGTAAGTCGTACTTACAAATGTGTAAGTTAGGTATCGAAATCAAATGATTATTCAGATGTGGTTCTTGTGCATAATGAGCTACTTTGAAAAGGATTTCATTTTATATTTTGAGTAATTGATATTTAGTTTTTTTTTTTTTTTTTGCAATCATCCAGTCTTATTTACTAAACTAATTCATTTGATTTTGATATTTAACTTACACATGTGTAAGTCGTTTAACTTACACATGTGTAAGTTATCGAAATCAAGGATTATTCATAAGTGATGAATTGTAAACCTTACACATGTGTAAGTTATACGACTTACACATGTGTAATGTATACAACTCGTAATAGTTTGATTTTATTACTCAACTTACACATGCGTAAGTCGTACTTACACATGTGTAAGTTAGATATCAACATCAAATGATTATTCAGAATTGATAAGTTGTAAACCTTACACATGTGTAAATTATACGACTTACACATGTGTAATGTATACAACTTGTAATAATTTGATATTATTGCCCAACTTACACATGTGTAAATAATAATAATAATCATGAATTACATCATTATTTATAACATTAATAACAACTTACACATGTGTAAGGTTTAACTTTTTTTTTTCATATTATGTAACTGTAGATATTAATTTTTATTTTGTTGTTAATGTTAAGATATTGATAAGACAACTATGTATTTCTTTTACATATCTGTATATAATTTTACATAGGTATACAAATCGAATGATACATTTTTGAAAAATATTGATACATTTTTAAAAATTATAAAAAAAAATCCCTAAATATGTAGCATCAGGAGATTGTGCCAAAGCTTCATTTGAGAAGAAGTTGTTGTCATTCCAATGAGGATACCACGCCAGATCCAACTTTGGTTGACCAGAACCGGTTAACCCTAAATCCTCTAAGCCAAACCAAACTCTTTCCTGCACACCCAGAAAGAAGCAATAAACAGAACTTTGTTGGTCCAAGTTACAATGGGCTGACTAGAAAAACTCTTGTCCACCCAAGTGGAATGCCTGAGAATAATCACCTCCTGTTAGATATAAACTTGCACACTCATCACGTTTTAGATTCAAGTACACCACACATTGTGGACGTGGTTATTCGAATACAACTTGTAAGCCCGTTCCAAAAACCGATGATTAACATTAGATTTCCCATCACTGATGTATGTCTGTTGCTTGTGAGGGCCATTGTCTTTAAAAAAGAGTGCCTCGACCTTTCTGAGCTTTCTGCATGTAATGTAGGGGAGGCGGATAAATCGTGTAAGGCGGGCCACCAGAATTCCAGAAAGATCCTCTTTTTTTGGGTACTGTATGCGAGCCCAAATGAGAACAAAGTCATAAACTGCATCCTCAGATGCCACCTGGAGATCATCACTAGCCAAAATTGCTTCCACGCCAGCAAGAGGCAAGTTAAGAACCTCGTCATGAAACCTGTCAATCATTACAAACATTTGAAAGGATAAGTTTTCATGCCAAAGATCCTCTATTCTTAAAAGTATTAAGGGTATCTAGGATTTTCCAATAGTTATCACACATTTGCAAATACCAAAAAGGAAGCTTACTTGTTTATGTCTTTGTAGCGCCACAACCAGGAACTGTTTGGCAGCATCACTCATGGCTGAACCGCTTCAGCCATTAGAATGCCAGAGGGAAGATCCAGATAAAGTAGTGCGCATTGGAGTGTCATAGGCAAATTTCTCAGCAAACACTTGCAATATCTCATGCATGAAGCAACATCATATTTGTCAGGTCAGCACATCAAGCAGGGTAGGAGCAGTGGTCACTGTCAACCTATTGGTGTGCGCCTGTACATAAAGTATAGGATTTCCATGAGGGCAACTTCCTCTGTTCCAAAAGCAAAGTTTAGAATAAGATAAACCATAATAGACTGTAATTGAAACACAAGGTAAAAAAAAAGCATAAAAAGATAAACAAACCTGAAGCATTGATTCGCAAGTTTACATGACGTTCTTCCAATTCTCTCATTCAGTTTGAAAAAAGCTGCATGAAAATATACCAGAAATAGAAAAGATGTATCAAAAAATCATATTAGAGTAACGCTAAAAGAATAAGTACGGACATCCGTACTTGGACTAGTATCTAAAGCTAGCAACGTCCAAAAGATCCACCTCAACTGTTAACACGATCTACATCAAATAGATTAATTTAGAACCTTGTTGTAACTGTCCTTCCTAATATCCTATAATCCCGTTTGTAGTATAGCTTAGTAAAGACTGCCAGATTTCAACTATTTGCTTGAGCCAATGAATCAAATCGAGTCCTGTAATACTTAGACTTAACAGACCGACCCACATTAGAGGTATAAAATACCATCAGGTTATGTACTCTGCCAGAATGATAAGTTTCCCTATATATAGTGACTATGAGCTATAAACTGTCGTTCAATTCCATGATGATGTTGCTGTTCAAAAATCTGCTTGTTTCCATGTACAGCAAGTAATATATAACTCCTGGTTACTGGATAGAAACTATATATATATAACGACCTCGAAACAGTTAATAAAAGTTTACAGCAAAAGCATATAAAAATTTAGCAAGCTACTGGTATATATGACCCAAACTCACAAAAAGCAATCTTATTTTTAGTTTAAAGTTAAGTCACGAGCTAGTTTAAAAGTTTAAGACCACCATCAGTAGTTACTGAAACAAAAGGTGTAAGGATGTGATATAATGAATCTTAATAACATAATTCAAGATACTAAGTGAATTGTAGCTCAAAACAATACTGATCATAGACTCGTGTATGCTTTCTATGGTAGTAAACCTACAGATCACATACCCTTTTAAAACATCTACGAAAGTGAATTGTTAAAGACATCTACAAAAGATAGCTGTTGCATTGCCAAAGATGAAATCAACCATGCCATGGATGGCTGCACTTATGGCAGGCCCCTCGTCTACACCATCACCGCCACTGGTCAGCATCAACTTCATCAAATGGAGTTGGCAGTTCGGTTAGAGGGAAGTGGTGAAAAATGGTTGATGTAGAATTTTTTGACTGAAAGGTAAACAAAGCAGAGCTCCTATTCTTTTGTCGTATTTCTTCAGTATCTTACTATTCCTGTTTTAAGTAAAAGGTCAAAGGTCAAATTTTGCAACCCATCTAACTAGATCTTTTTACATTAATAACTTCTATTTAGAACCAAACTGCTCTCAGTAAACAGACTAGTCCTGCTCAAGTACAAGCCAAACAATGCCAATCGAGCTAAATTTCCAGAAAAGGTTCCAGGTTTCCCTTATAGTAGTGATTCAACAGCTACCTCCGGTTTTCGGCTGTGGTAACTTGTAAGTGACAAGGTCTGGCAAATCATTGCATGAGCCAATGGGAAAATAGTACAAACAAAATGAGGTTTTCAAAACTGATTTTAATGCATCACTAATCAAAAGATGCTATTACTGAAAATTTGACACATGGACACACTAAATAATTATAAAAAACACACTTGTACCAAAAACTGTACCACCCATGTTTCCAACTCTGTATGAGGCATACTAAAGAATATTACCTCTCTAATCATGTTCTCGATCTGCCTTAATTTCCCATCCGTATTTCCATGATTGTTGCAACAGAGGTTCTCAAATCATCCACTGAGTTCTCGAGGTTCCGATATGTGCTCTCGAGCTGAGAGAGTCTAGCACTCAACAATCCAAGTAAATAGGATCCAAAGAGTTGAAATGTTAATGCTTCAGTAGATACAACCTTATTACTCTACGGCAGTAATCCATGGAATCTTTTGAATTTGTAGAGCTACCAAATCCACCTATAATTGTGGGAAATGATTAGTATAAATAAGCACAATGTGCTCTATAATTTTAAGATAAAAGCAGAAATCTCAAATATATATCCAAAAGACACAGAAGCACAGCCGGCTGGAGTTGATGACATGACTAAGTTAGCTTACCTTCATGAGCTAGAAGTGCTTTATAATCTTGCCGCTCGGTTTTCCCTCAATGAGATATATGTAAGCCGAAAGCCAACAAGTTCTGTACATTAAAATCAAGAATATGATAATGAGCACTGATAAAATATTTACTTATGATATAAACAGACTTACACGAAGAACATCCTGATACAGTAAACCCTTTCCAAAGATTACCACATTTGTATGACATTCGCATGATGCAGCAGTATAAAGGGGTCACTTTTGGAGAGTTAAGCCCGCATCTTTCTGCCATTGCAGATGATTGCTACAGGTACTATTTGTTGGTGGATTTGTGTAAACAGGGTTAAGTGCTATTTGGGTCCGGGATTTCATTGACTTATACAAGGGGTACACCGCAGACCTCCTAGACTGTTACCAAGTACAATGTGATTCCTCATTCACTAAAACTAAAAACACTAATAGCGGCAATTTAAACCTATTTGTCTATAAACGGAGTCCTTTTTCTTTTCTTTTTTCTTTTAGTCTCGAACAGGCCAAATGATTTAAAGGATCTATAAAACGGTAATCTATATCTAACAGGTCGAATGAGTATGACTTCTTCAAGCCTGCATCTTTTTGCCATCTCTTTTTGCCATATCTAACTGAATACAAAATATTCAGAATGAGTATGACTTCTTCAGAACTTTATTACATCAGGCAATAATCAACGTGAATGGAAGTCAGTCCATTTTGGTTAGCCGGGAAAGTGGAGCAGGTAAAACCCAGATAACAAAAAAATGTTGATGAGATATCTTGCTTTCATGGGAGGCAGATCTGGTACTGAAGGAAGAACTGTTGAACAACAAGTTCTCGAGGGAGTGTAATGAAAATTTTCAAATTTCATTAATCATAGACAAAACCTAAACGAGAGCCTAATGACATTATCCAATCCAGTTCTGGAAGAGTTTGGAAATGCCAAAACCATGAAGAACAACAATTCAAGGTAAAAAGTCAACATAATACCTTAATCTATATTGTTAGTGTATCAAAAGTATTGTTGGTTCATTAAAAAAAAGCATTGTAGGTAAATTACATGAATGTTCAAATGACTGAGTGTTTCTACCAGTCGTTTCTGTAAATTTGTAGAACTTCAATTCGATAAGCAAGGAAAGATCTCTGGGGCAGCAGTTCAAACTTACCTTCTTGAAAGATCACAAGTTTGCCAAGTTTCTGACCCCGAAAGCAACTACCATTGTTTTTACATGCTCTGTGCAGCACCCCCTGAGGTGATTTGCATTGAATTTTGCTTAAAAGTTTCAAAAATATTTCTATATGCTCAACGTATACTCAGTCTAGCACCACGAAAGGAACTACCATTGTTTTCACCTGAGGTTATTTCTATATACTTCTCAAAATTATTTTACCTGTTGGGGTTTAATCGGTTTTTATCTCAAAAGAAGCTGTTTAAACTGCTGGTCGTTGTTGCCCCTTGCTAAAAACACTCAAAGTGAATAGATCAGAAGCTACATTTAGTGTATATGCATATTTGACACTCAAACTGAAAATTGGGAACCCAAATAAATTCGAGAGACTTGATTTGTGGCCAATATTCCCAAATATTTGACACTCATTTAATGTATATGCATTCAATTTGAAATCATATATTCAAACTGACGAGCATGTAAAAGTACAAAAGACTAAGCCTAAGAAACCTACCCCCGATATTCATTCCCTTGACTATATACAATGATGATACTATCTTATGAAAATCTAATACATATATATGTCTACCCCAAGTATGCATTCACTTGGCTATAAACAATATTGATACATTTTTATACAATGTTGATACTTTTTTGCCTCTTTACTCAAAGGTGACAATTTCGATCTGTTTATATATGACTGAATCAACTTCGCTATGCACCTAAAAGGCTAACGCCAAAGTTCCTAACGACTTATATAAACATAACTTCTTGTGCACATAAGCATCAAAACACAATTCTTCAAGGAATTTCATCAAACAGTTACAAGACACAAAATTTAATATCAAAACAAACTAAAAGATAAATACCTGGATTAAAAGTATTTAAAAAACCCCAAATTTCAAAATTTATGTAAATAAACTTAATAAATAGCATAAATCTAAAAACTGAAATAAATTAATAATAATAATATATACATACCAGAATTATGTAACTTAATTAGGGTTTATGGAAGTGATAAATTGATTGTGGCAACAATTTAGCGGAAATTAATGTTTGTAAAAATCAAATATATGTAGTTGTCGCCATCTCTATTGATTTGATCTGAAAATCCGTCATTGATGATATTTCGTTGATGCGTGTGTTGATTGGAACAGAGAGTGAGAGTGTCAATGAGAATGGTTTTGGGGAAGAAGAACAGAAACACTTTCGCGGGCTAAACAAAAAATAAAAAGACTAAAAAACCCTTACCAGTGTTGTCGCTATTTATCTGATAAGTCCCCCTTCCTAATCTGAGCCGCACAAATTTCTTGATCGGACGGTCAGGAATTGGACCCCTGGACTTTTTTTAAGAGGTTGACTCATTTTATCTTTTCCCATATATATGTATATATACATTATATATGTATATATATATGTATAATGAGGTTTAAGACTATTTTTTGAAGGACTTTCTTTTAGTTTCAAACGAGTTATGAGCAATTAACTCAAAAAGTTATTTTAATTTAAATGTAGTCTGGATATTTTTATATATCGCTAGGTATATAAAATCCGTTTACGAAATATGTGTCAAGTTTAAATCCCGTTTAAAATTTTCCGTTACTCGAGTAACTTTAGCCCATGTTACGAATGGGTAAAATTGTGTACATTTTTATATGGTATATTGACCCGAGCCATGGTTTTCTCAAAATTTCTGTTGTATACAATTAGCATGTCAAATATGATTGTAATTAAATTTCTGTTGTATACAACTAGAAATATACTCTCCGCGCTATATTTAAAACTAGTTATTTCTAGGTAGTATGTAAATTTATAAAAGACAAGAATTTATTACATAGGTTGAATGTGAATTAAATCGGTGGCTGGAGAAATAAAAGCATGTTAATTTGTAATTACTCGAAGTAAAACATTTTTGTTTACAACAAATCATACATACATTCGAAATGTACGGAGAAAGAAAAAGGGTCAAAGCCGACATCGAACCACCATCAATGAATGAGTGAATGATAGATAGTGTGTGTGAACTTCTGATGGTGGAACGGTAAAACTATACTACTACTATTATATGTGTTGTTGCACGTCACCAATCGGTGCATTTTAGCCCCCACTCCCCCCACACCTTTTTTATTTTTCACACTTTTTCACGTCATGCCGCTGAAAACCTCCGCTCAGTGCCGTCACAAGATTGAGAAGCTCCGCCAGCGTCATCGAGCTGAACAGCAACGCGCCGCCGCGTTCGCCGGTGAGAAGTTTTTTTCTAATTGGTTTTATTTTGAAGCTATGGAAGCTTTGGATAACGGATATGTGTCTGAACCCGGTGATCAAATGGTGGTTAATTTGAATACCCGGACTAACAATGGGTCAAACCCGGGTCGTGGGATCCGGTTTAAACCCTCAGAAGCTCAAAAGTTAGCAATTTTACCTGCTAAAAATAATAGGAAACAAAACCCTAATTTAATTTCTAGGGTTTCAAATCGTATTAATAACGGGTCTCTAATAGAAACCCCAATTCAAGAAACCCCCAAAAATCCGAACATTGGATCCAGGGTTACGGTGAAACCCGGTGTGCAAGAACCGGTTTCCAATGAACCGGGTCGACCCGGACTTAGGCCAAGAAAATTTAGTAAGGTTCTTTGTGATGATGATGATGATAATGAAGATGTTGATGATGGTGAAATGTGGTTTAAAGTGCCAAGAAGGAAGAATGTGGCAAGAGGGGATCGAAACGAGAAGTATTCGGTACCGAATGGGAAGGATGTGAAGAAGGGGAATGTGAAGGGGAAGGGGAAGAAGAACGGTGGAATGTCGGAGGTGGTGGCGTCGATTAAGTTATTAGGAGACGGGTTTATGAAAGCGGAAATGATGAAGATTGATATGGCTAGGGAGATTGAGAAGATGAGAATGGAGTCGGAGATGAAACGTAGTCGGTTGTTACTTGAGTCGCAAAGACAGATTGTGGACGCGTTTGTGAAAGGTGTGGTCGAGTCAAGGAAGCTGCCCGCACCGTTGGTGGATTTGTAGGTGGTGGTTGTATGATAAATGAAAGAAAGCTAGTTTACAAGAATGTGTATCTACTATCTAGTACTAAGTAGTATAAATTTAACATAATGTATAAAGTGATGCAAAACAGTTTGTGACTTTTGTATTCTGATTTGTAGGTGGTTGTTATATCATGATCAGAAGGTTTACATTCTAATGTGTATATACTATGCAGTACTAGTATACACTTATATATTAGAGTATATGTCTAGTTTGTTATATGGCAAAATGGTAATGAAGTGAGGACCTATGGTCAATCTGGTCCCTAGTGCACCAACCCAATGGTAAAAACCAAATTGCTTATTGTAGCGAAGCATTTGCACATGGTCGACAACTACACTTGCTTTGTTGCTTGTTCTCCGGAGGCCTGGATTCACTTGAACCGAGGCACGTGCATTGGGTTATAAACGTGTCGGTACCAGATTAAACCAAAATTGTAAAACGAATAACTGGAACCGAGAACCAAATGATTCCGATCCAGTTTGGAGAAACAATGTGTAAAGATTGAGAAATGAGACAACTCTGTTCCATTCCAGTTTTCAGTTGGATAATGAACTAAGAACTTGTTTTACGACTGTATAAGTTTGAATTAAAACATTTGTCATACACATGGTCTAGTTAACAAGTAGAGTAAAACATTTTAGTCATAATTTGTTTATATAAGTAAATTTTTCGAGGTCTCATTTTCATTGCCTCATGGATACTTCTGAATTAGGAGTTTAATTAGGACTATGAAATGGACCAACTCTGAACTTGCCCATTGGTTAGTACGTTTATGAGTAAGCTCATTGGTCTTTTAGCCAACCAAAATTGGAGTAATAGAGTAATGGGCCTTACACGTAAGCCTAGAGGAACATTCCATAAGTTTATTGATTTTTAATTATTAATTCAGGCTATTCCCCACAGTTTTCTCTCAATGGGTGAAGAAGAATGGCAAGAGGTAAGAAAGATGAAGTCAAAGACGACACTGCACCAGAAAAATTACAGTGAGAAGACGGCCATTACGTACTACATATCAAACATTCCTGAAGAAGCGATGACAAGAGATTTATGGAGAACCTTTAAGACTCATTATAGAATGGTGGATGCTTTCATTCCGATGAAAAGGGACGCTAACAAAGGCGCGCAGATACGGTTTCATTTCTTTTTTTGAATGTCAAGAACATATGGGAGTTGGAAAAAACTTTGGACGGCACAAAGATGGGGAATGCAATATTATCGGTCAATCTGCCCCTCAACTATCAAATAAACGTGGAATCTCGAAGACCGCAGCAATCTACAAACACAAACTACAGTGCGTGGAGAAAAAAAGGAGTCTCATTCAGTGAAGTGGTTGCTGGTAAGAAAAGAGAAAGCCCGAAAGAGATAAAGCTGAATACGGTTGCGGATAGTCTCCCAGAATGGGGCGAGAGGGCCATTGTTACTTAACAATTTCAGAAGAGAATTATCGGATATGTTGGAGGATACGGGCTTACATGGAGTCACGTTTAGTTACTTAGGGGGTATGAAGGTTTTAATCAGATTCATGTCACCAAATGATGCAACTACGTTTTTAGACAATTGGAAGCACAAGTGGCTTTATTGCTTCTCATCACTAGAAAGATGGAGTCAAGAAGTTGGTGGTAATTTCAACAGAATAGCATGGCTAAGGGTGGTGGGCATTCCTACCCATATATGGAAAAAAGAAATTTTTTGCAGAGATAATCCAGCATTATGGCAAAATCATACATCAAGAAACCCCAAACACCAATGCTACTAATCTGTTCTATGAAAGAATCGGGGTCCTGGTTGAAACGGGAAGGAGAATTAATGATGAAACCTTGGTTGAATACGATGGTAGAAAGTTTAAAATTTGGATTGTAGAAGATGATCATGATTGGCTTCCAGTTTGTTTGTTCGGAGGAGATGCCGGAAAAATCTTGGATGGTAACTCTCCGGTGGGTAACTCCAACGATCACCCTCAAACTCTCCATCCTCGTCAGAAAGCACTATATTGAGGAGCGGAATTAAATGAAGATCTTTCAATTCCCAATAATCCAGCCTCATGCGCAGTCTATGAACCCCCATGCGCATTCTATGAGAAAAAAGTGGGAGACAAATTCAAACCCGTGACACCATCATCAAAGAAGGTGATTTGGGCTTATCCCAAACTTTGCCAGCCCATAATGGAAAAAATGAAGTAATTCTCAGGGGCCTAGGAATTTAATGGCTTTTGAGCCAAAAATAGTTGTGTAATAGGGAGGGGGTTCCCTAAAGTTATCCCAACTTGACTAGTCAAGTTGGGAAGATCTTGACCCTTGGATTAAAATCAAGGGTCAAGATTTAAAACTTATCTTTAAATCTTGACCCTTGATTTTCATCCAAGGGTCAAGATTAGCCTAACTTGACTAGTCAAGTTGAGATAACTTTAGGGAATCCTTTATAATATATGGAAATGATATTTTTAAAAGAATATCCCCTCATTTCCTCTCAAGATCTACATTTCTCTCCAAAAATCTTCGATGGTAACTCTCCGGTGGGTAACTCCAACGATCACCCTCAAACTCTCCATCCTCGTCAGAAAGCACTATATTGAGGAGCGGAAAAAGAGACATGATATGGAGGTATGTCAGCCCAAGTTGATGAAAGGTTCGAATCATGTGACGGTGAAGATGAATGAACCACATGGTGAATCTGATCAGTACTTGCATAACTCTCAACCAACTGTTCCAGAAGCTCTAAGCACTGAGATTGAAGAAACGGTATTGGTTGGAAAAGAGATTGGCATCCCAGTAGGTAACTCAAGTGTTGATATCGGTGACAATTTTAGGCATGAGGAATGTATATGCTCCACAACCGAAGAGAGTTTATCTCATGGAATATTAGGGGGTGAGAGATCGCTACAAAATTAGTAAGGTCAGTTCTTTGAAAAGAGAATTAAAAATCTCATTTATCTTATTACAAGAAACAATGTTAGAAAATCATAATAGTTTTATTTAATCACAACTTTGGGACTGGTCGGAATTCGGAGTCGAGTGGGTGGATGCCACCGGTAAATCCGGCGGTCTGATTACCATTTGGGACAACTCTGTTTTAAAGCTGTACAATTTGTGAAAAAGAAAAATTATTGTTGATATCGGTGACAATTTTAGGCATGAGGAATGTATATGCTCCACAACCGAAGAGAGCTCTGACCTTGAAACAAAATATGGGTGGAGTGTGGGTAATAGGAGGAGATTTTAATGTTGTAAGAGATGAGGAGGAAAGGAGAAATTCTGTCTTTTGTCCTATAAGTAGTGGCGATTTCAACAACTTTATACATGATGCGGGATTGCAAGAGTATACCCAATGTAGTCGTCTGGATGGGTCCTTGGTTTTCATGAACGGTACCCAATGTAGTCGTCTGGATGGGTCCTTGGTTTTCATGAACGGTTGGCCTCTTGCAAAACACTCACCTTATAGGTCTGATTATTGTCCAATTAGTCTAATTGCCTCTGCTGTTGATTTTGGACCTATCCCGTTTCGTTCTTTCAACTCATGGTCCTCAATAGATGGGTATGTGGACGCTGTTAACGAAGAAGGGAATAACCCAATGGTGAAAGGCGATCTCATACGCCCGTGATAGGAGGAATGGTTGAGAAACATAAAAGCTTCCTTAGAGAAATGGAGAAAGGAGAAAAGATAATGACAGATTGAAGAAGGAGCTGGAAGAGTCGGGGTGAGAGTTGTCGTGAATTAGAAGAGAGAGTTGAATGTAAAGAGAAGTCGTATGAATTGGAGGAGAAAGATATGGCCCAGAAAGCACGGATTAAATGGTCTTGGAAACTTTCATGAGAATGGATATATGTATAATCTGTCCTCAAATAGAATACATGGCTTAAAAATAGATGGTGTATGCTCGGAGGATCCTGTGAAGATTAAGGAGGAAGTGTTTAGTTATTTCTCATCAAAATTTAGCGAAGATAACTCTGATCGCCCCGTTATTCAGGACGGCGGCTTCCAAAAAATTACATCCGCTGATTCAGAGTTCCTTATTAGGCCTTTCTCAAAATCTGAGATACACGAGGCTATGGTGGATTGTGATGGAAATAAAGCACCGGGGGCAGACGGTTTTAATTTTTCGTATATTGGAAAAGATATGGCCCAGAAAGATTAAATGGTCTTGGAAACTTTCATGAGAATGGATATATTAGTAAAGGATGCAATGAATCATTTATACCTAAGACATGTTCTAATGGTGTAGAGGACGTGAATCATTTATACCTATGCTATTTTTGATTCACTCAAATGCCTATTAGATGTATGTTGAAAAAGGAATGAAGAAGCTTATTTCTCCGTCACAATCTGCTTACTTGCATGGTCGTAGTATTCTAGATGGTCCTTTGGTGATCAATGAGACTCTAGCTTGGCTAAAAAGATCAAAACAAGAGGCACTCATACTTAAGGTAGACTTTCAGAAGGCTTTTGATTCGGTCTCCTGGGGTTTCTTGTTACAAGTGCTGGAACATATGAATTTCCCAAGGAAATGGAGATCGTGGATCTTGGGATTACTTTCATCCGCTAGAATGTCAGTTCTAGTAAATGGGGCGCCTACCCAAACGTTCAATGTTGAAAAGGGTGTGAGGCAAGGCGATCCATTATCCCCCTTCTTATTTATAATTGTAATGGAAGCATTGGAGGTGGTGATAGGAGAGCCATTCAGTCGGGTATCTTTCATGGAATCCCGACCCCTAATAACGGACCAGTGGTGTCTCATTTCTTCTACGCTGATGATGCCATTTTTATTGGGAAATGGTCCTTAACAAACACCAAAAACCTAGCCAGAGTGTTACGTGTTTTTTATTTAGCCTCGGGTCTGCATGTGAATTACAAGAAGACTAATTTATTTGGTGTAGGGGTCTCACAAGCAGACACAAATAACATGGAAAAGGAAATAAGATGTAGTGTTGGTACTTTCCCGGTGCCATACTTGGGGTTGCCATTAGGTGCAAATATGAATTTGATTCGACACTGGAAACCTGTGGTAGATTGCTTTAATACAAAATTGACAAAGTGGAGAGCAAAGACTTTATCATATGGTGGGAGGTTAACTTTGTTAAAATCAGTGCTTGGGTCACTACCTACTTACTTCTTTTCCATTTTTAAGGCGCCTAAACATATTTTAGACATTCTTGAGAGTATGAGAAGGAAATTTTTGTGGTGTGGTAATGAAGACAAGATGAAAATAAATTGGGTAAGCTGGGAAAGAATGATGGCTGCCAAATCAAACGGTGGGCTTGGCATTGGGTCCTTAAAATCTGCCAATTGGGCACTTCTTTGTAAATGGTGTTGGAGAGCAAAACACAACCGGAAAAAGATCTAATGGTTCAAAATCATTTCAGCCCTTGCATCAAAATCGCAGGTCACCAGTTTCTTTTTACCTATTAAACAAGTTGTGAGTGTATGGAAGTCGATAGTTCATGGATAATGAGCTTAATGGCTGTGGAATCACTTATGCAACCTTTTTAGATTAAATGGGCAAAACGGGAAAGTTGGTATTGGGCGGCTGATGAAGAAACGGGTTCACACCAGATCCATGGAAGTAGTATTAATGATAACGTGAACCGGTTTTTTGATGTCACTAACTTAACCGTAGGAATGCATGGGTGCGATAAAATAAACTTTTTGTATGTGCGAGCTCATAGACAGAATTCCACCGAGTAAACATAGCAAGGAAAGGACTTGTATTACCTACTATGATGTGTCCCGACATGTGCTAATGGTGTATGAGGACGTTAATCATATCGGTCGGGTAGGTGTCAACTAGAAGGGCCTGTGTGGGCATAATGTTCTAATGGTGTAGAGGACGTGAATCATTTATACCTATGCTATTTTTGATTCACTCAAATGCCTATTAGATGTATGTTGAAAAAGGAATGAAGAAGCTATTATCATGACGACACTTTGGTGCTTGTGGGACTCAAGAATTTTTAAAGGTATGGAGTCAAAGGTAGAGAATATTTTGGAGGAAATTAAAATCCTTGCAAAAAATAGAAGCAAAATGGGGTGTAAATTAGAGAAAAAGCTGTTAAATTTGTGAGTTACCGGCATTGTTGCTCGTATTTCATGTATGTTGTATTGTTGCTATGTATTGGGGCATTATGCCTTTGTACCATATAATACATTGGCAACTAGCAACTTGCTAGTTTGTCATCTTAATGAAATATAATGATCAGCTGTTCAAAAAAAAATATATTAAAATACCACCTTCTGGCTAATGTACTACCACTACAATTTTTTTTTTTTTTTTTTGTAGTACTTAGTCTATTGAAAAGTAATAACTCCGTATACGAAATACACCCCAAGATTAAAAAAAAAACAATAAACGAAAAGATAAAGAAATAGGAGTAATACACAAGTTTCTAAATGATATAGTCTTTGGATCCACGGTTAGTGAAGTAAGAAATTTGCAAATAGATGTACTATATCTATGAGATAAACACAACACTAGAATCAAGATATGTCAAACAATATACATATACGATAACGTTTGTTGTAATTGAAAACAAGTTTCGATCCAAAGTCTTTCAAAAAATGGATCCTTGAAAACCGTAACTTTGATCATTTCACCTATACTTTTGTATAGTTGCCATCAATTTCTTGAAAAATCGACGTGCTCCTTTTTGTGTTCTTGTATACGTTTTCATGACTACACTCGTGTTCTTTGATGAGGAATCACCGCTTCTCTTCTTCTTCCTCTTCTTCATCCTTTTCTTAGCTTGTGACATAGCAAAACACTTGAACATGCTATTCATATCCAGTGGCGGTTGCTTCTTTAGAAGCCTTTTCCTTTTTGGATCATAATTGCCTCACACAATTATTGCTAGTAGTACAACCATTATTGCTTTATACAAATGCTACATCGACATGATCAAGAATAAACTATAAATAATAGATTTAATCAATTGCTCGTGTTTACTCCTTTCACTTGCAACGTATATTTTTAGGAACCGAACACAGGACAATGTCCATTAATTCAGAAATGATCTCTGTATCGAGGGCAATATCTTAATGGTTTTTGACATCCAATCTACATACACAAATTGAAAATTAATTTCTACGATCAAGGGGGAAAGGTTCAGAAAGCAAAACACCGTAAGCTAAGGGCAAGAACTCTAGCTAAGTATCTAGCTGAGTTGAACAAGAAGAAGAAGCAAGCTGGTTTAACCAGTTCTTCAAGTATCTTCTCAATTGAATTATAAGTGTTGATGTGATTCAAATATAATTCAATAGCAAAAGTCATTTACTAGACTCTACCTATCTTTGACATTGTCATCTTGTTTAATTTTGTCAAGAAACGCATTTAAAGACTTCAAAGTGAAGAGATCTTACAATCAAATGATGAATCATTTGATAAATGCGTGTTTTTGGCATTATCATTAGCAAGAAACGCATTAACAGTCTTCAATGTGAAGAGATCTTACAATCGAATGATGAATGACTTGATAAATGCGTGTCTTTGGAATTGTCGTTAGCAAGAAAAGCATTGAAAGACTTCAAAATGAAGGGATCTTACAAATGATGAATCATTTGACAAATGCATGTCTTGTGTTTTCGGCAAGATGACAAGAATACCTTTTCCGCATAAAATCAAAGGCTAAGGAACTACTTTGACTAATACATTCGGATGTATGTAGCCGATTTAGACATGTGTCAAGGAAAGGTACTAGCTACTTCATCATTTTTATGAATGATTTCAGTCTTATGGTTATGTTTACTTGCTTAAACATAAACATGAAGTCTTCGAAACATTCAAAGAGTTTAAAAATGAAGTAGGAAATCAACTCGGTAAAACCATCAAGATTCTTCGTTCGGATCGAGGTGGAAAATACTTAAGCCAAAAGTTTAAGGATTATCTAAAAGCTTGAGGATTTATCCAACAAGCTTACTCCTATATATAATGGTATATTAGAGAGGAGAAATCGAACCTTGTTGAACATGGTTAGATTAAATGATGAACCTTAAAACTCTTCCCATTTCGTTTTGGGGGGGGCGGGGGGGGGGGGGAGGGTTGGACAATGATGAAACTCTCTCCCATTTTCATTTTGGGATTATGCTCTAGAGACTGCTGTTCTTCAATATGGTTCCAACCAAGAAGGTTGACAAGACACCGCATGAATTGTGGCATGGGAGTGTTCCCAATTTGTCTTACTTAAAGGTCTGGGGATTGAGGCACTTGTGAAACGAGATACGCCTGACAAACTTGAATCTAGATCTGTTAAGTGCATCTTTGTAGGATACCCAAAGGAAACGATGGGTTACTACTTCTACTTTCCTACGGAAAACACTGTCAAGGTCCATCGATATGCTGAGTTCTTTGAAAAGAAACTCATATCTCAAGAAGACAGTGGGAGGATTGTTGAACTTGATGAGGCTCAAGAAGATGTGTCAACTTCTGAAAATACTAGCAATCTTCAACTTGGGGGGGAAAATGTTCAAATAGATGAATCTCTAGGAAAACTACAAGTTGAAGATGAAGCGATTCCAATTCGTAGGTCCTCAAGGACAATACGTGCTCGTGAAAGATTAAATCTTATGGTTGAATCTGAAGAACACGTATTAGGAGATTTGAATGAACCTCCTAATTTCAAAGCAGCATTATTGGATCCGGAGTCCGACAAATGGCTTGAAGCTGCGAATGTGGAAATGAAATCCATGAAATATAATCAAGTTTGGAGCTTGGTTGATCTTCCACCAAATGGTAGAACCGTTGGGTGTAAATGGATCTTCAAGAAGAAGACCGACATGGATGGAAATGTACACACCTATAAAGCTCGTCGTGTGGCGAAAGGTTATACTCAACGTTTCAGAGTTGATTATGAGGAAACCTTTTCTTCCGTTGCGGACATTAGAGCTATTAGGATCATCTTAGCCATAGCTGCGTACTATGACTATGAGATATGGCAAATGGATGTCAAAACCGCTTTCTTGAATGGTTATCTAGACGAGGAAGTCTATATGGTACAACCAGAAGGTTTTGTTGATCCAAAATATCCCAACAAAGTGTGCAAGCTTCAAAGGTCCATTTATGGACTTAAAGCAAGCATCATGAAGTTGAAATAAAAAGGTTTGATGAAGAAATCAAAAAGTTTGGTTTTGTTCAAAATCTTGATGAGCCATGTGTATATCGCAAAGCTAGTGGGAGTAATGTTACTTGGGTGAAGGCATTCATTCTTGGAATCAAGATCTATAGAGATAGAAGTAAACGGTTGATTGGATTAAGTCAAAGTGCTTATATAGATAAGATCTTGAAGAGATTCAAGATGAGAATTCTAAGCGCGGGAATTTGCCGATGCAAGAAGGACTTAATTTATCTAGCAAGAACGGTGCTTCTACACCTGAAGAGGTGGAGCGTATGAAAAGAATTCCTTATGCTTCGGCTGTGGGATCTATCATGTATGCGGTAAGATGCACTAGACCTGATATTGCGTTCGTGCAAAATATTGTTAGCCGCTATCAGCAAAATCCTGGAGAGGATCACTGGACTGCTGTGAAGAATATTCTTAAGTACATGCGTGCTACTAAAGAATTATTTTTGGTGTATGGAGGAAATCCCGATGTAGAATTCAAAAGTGAATAGATACTGTGATATTGGATTTCAGACTGATAAAGTCGGGATACGTCTTCATTTTAAATGAAGATACGGTGGAATGCTATGAGCTAAAAGCAAACCACAGTTGCTATGTATGTGACAGAGTCTGAGTATATTGCCGCCTCAGAGAAGACGCCATGAAAGTTGTCTGGATTAGAAAGTTTAATTTTGGATTTTAACGTGATAATCCTCAAATAACACACCTATGGATCTGTACTATGATAATTCGGGAGCAATTATCATTGCCAATGAACCTGGAGTTCAGAAAGGTGCCAGACTTTATCCTAGAGATATCACTATGTTCACGTGAGCGAATAATCCTAGAGATACCTAGACGATATCACTTTGCACGTGAACAAATCGTACTAGGAGAAATCAAGATACTCAAAGTTCACACAGATTATAACTTAGCTGATCCTTTTGCAAAGGTTTTGTAAAAGGAAGGCTCAATAAGCGTGCCAAGGGCATAGGTCTTAAATTAGCTAGTTATCTCATGTAAATCTGTGATTGGTATTTGGATAATGGGACGGTTAAACAATCATTATTTTAATAAATGAATTCATATACTGGGTATGAGTGTTTTCATTTCATAATGATTGTGTCCTATATTTGCATGTTTAAATCCATGAATATTTTAAATATTCTAAATGTCCATTGTCGATTAACTATATGGGAATATAGTTAAACTAAGACAAATGTGAGAGATTGGTTGAAATATTTAAGGGAATATTTGGAGATGGTCTGCCAAACTCACATAGTATTCAAAGAGGTGAATATCGGAATTACCCCACTTAACGAATTGTCATTTTATGGATCGGCGTCATTAAATGAATTCGTGAAATGGTTACTTTATTTATCCTTAGACTTGAGATACAAGTGAGTTATGCATGTGTGGATTGCATTTTTTGATATAGTTCTAACTGTCCTGAACAAGGAAGTAATAAAGGGCTATTTTCAGAAATGTAGTGAAACGACATGACTAACACGTGTAGTCAATATAGGATTTGTTCCTTCAATTTGCAACTGAAGTATGATACCATTTGGCGCCCTCATTGATTAATTAAGATGTTTGTATGCGCATACCCAAATGAACTCAAGAGGTGGTCTTGACTAATTTGATAATCTTGATTAATTGTAGAAATGAGAAACATAATCGTTAAATTATGAAATGACATTGATCCATATTCATAATTAACAAGGGTATCTGAAACAAAAGGATATTAAAGACTAAATCATTTCAAATGATAATTTAAGAAACTATCCTTAAATTTTTCCGGGAGCATTGTCGTGTTGCTAGACGCTAACCAATGTTATTGCCTTTATGATAACATGCTCAAGTGGGAGCTGTTGGTATGTGATCACGTTATAATAAACGCATGTCCGGAAGTAATTTAAGCCTACGTTCACACATCCTGGCGCTGTGTAACATTTGTGAAAATTGACTAGATTTGACTCCCAAATATAATGTAAATGATTTCGTGAATAGTATCGTATACGTGAATAGTAACTATATTTGTGAATAGTATCGTATACGTGAATAGTAACTGTATTTGTGAATAGTACCATATTTGTGAATAGTACCGTATATGTATAGTGATTGAGAATAGTGTCGGTGGAACAGTGTCGGTGGTTAGCTAATAATTTCATTAATGGGACAAATATCGACATAACTTTATGTAAAGAAGGGATACGCGTGATGTTTCTTGTTGTTTATTGATCATGAACCAATCCCTTAGCTGGATAAATATCTCATCTATCTGTTTAACCTATTATACTCAATCATTCAATTATTTTATTATTCATGAAATAAAAACCCTTTATACCATTTTGTTTTAGTATGAATAATATGAGTTTATTCAAAATCTAGTACATTTAGCGATTTAGAATTAGTACAAGAGTTCAAGGATCAAAGGAAATATTAATTGCCTTATGGAAATGACAAATAAAGTTAAAATGACAATTTAATACTTAAAGAGTATCATTTACTTTTAATTAGAATTCGTTGTTTCAACGAAAAATATTACAAGTAATTAATTAAACAAGTAGAGTGCAGAAAAACACTGCTAACTTGTTTTGGCCATAACTTTTGAACCGTAACTCCGTTTTTGACGATTCAAATCGCCACATCTTTGTAAAAGAATCTATTTTCCAATAGACAGATATTTTCCAAGTGATCGAACTGGAACTGTTAGGGTTGACTTTGAATAGTTTAGTTCGAACTATTATTGCCTATATATACTAAATTGATCTTTCATTTCATTTCTTTGTTTTAGGATCAAAAATAAACACACACACACACATAATCTTCATCATAATTCAGTTCTCTTAAACAAGAAAAGATAAGTATTTGTGTTCAACCACTTAATCATATTAGTTTTGCAATAATCAAATACTTGAGTATTCTTGTGTTTAACGTTTGTGAAATTTAGTTTTTGCAATAATCAAACACTTGAGTATTCTTGTGTTTAACGTTTGTGTAATTGTAATTATGATTATGGATAACATTTCATGCCATTGATCTTATTGTTGTACAATTTTTTAAACACTTTGTGTATGAAATATGTCAACTTCGATCATTTTTGTACTCTGGTGATTTAACTTTTGTATAACTATGATTTTTGGGTAACATGGAACGTTGGTATTGAATTCAACAAATAATAACTATACTTATACGTGGCTTGGGTAACATAGAACGTTGGTGTTGAGTTCAGCAGATATTAACTATATTTACACGTGGCTTGGTGCAAATTCATTTGAGCTTATACTACTTTTCAGGTGAGTTTCGTTGTTCCCTACTCAATTGAGATTCGGGCTGAAAAGTGTACATATACGTGTTTGTTTGATTATTTGGTTGATTTGATTTATGGTTTATTGATTGTTTAATGAAATACAATTGAATTATGGAACTGATTGACTGATGATTGATGGATAGTTTTGAGTTGTTTGATGGTTTATGCATGTGATTGTGATATAGTAATTTATTTAGGATAGATGTACATACATGGAAGTCGGTTATGCCTTCAAAGGGTTTTAGATGTGGTGGGAAGGCTGCGGGTGACCCTATATATAAGCATCTGGGACTCGTTGAAAGTAGAATCCTCCTAAGTGTATGTATGTATAGTTTCTGTTGATGGTTGATTGCTTGACTTGTGGTTGGATTTGGGGAAACCGATTTATGGTATTCGGTTGGTGCATTGTTAAAGCAGGTTGTTTAACCGTAAGGCTACCAAAGCAGGTTGTTTAACCGTAAGGCTACCAAGGCAAGTTGTTGAACTGTAAGGCCACAATTTGAGTACTTTAAGTACTACGGGTACAATATGTACTTGATGACATTGACGCCAAGGATTGGCCATACTTGATGATTTGATATGATTTTGGAGTACATTGCATAACATTGACACATATGATGCACGCATTGACATTTATACACATTTTATACATTGCATGACATTGATACACATACGATGCATTTTTTTGGTAATGATAGATATTGTACTTGATTGTATATGAACTATCTTGTATCGTTTGTTGTTCGGTTATTTATGTGACAAGGTTGAACGATATGTTAACCTCAATTATTTAACAGGTGATGAGTACATGGGTTTGTTGTAAGTACATTGTTTGATGTTGTTATTACATATGATAATGTTATTGATGATGGTTTCTTGTAAACCATTACTACGAACTCACCAACCTAGTGTTGACCTTGTTTAGTACACTTTTCAGGAAACAAGGTGAACCAGGGACGTGATGATTGAATTTTGTTGCTTTTGAACCAGGGCTTGGACTTAGATGGATCAAGGATTCATTTGCCCAACTATTGCATTATGTCTAGGAATTATTTCTATATTTTGAATTTGCTTGTAAACGTGTGATGATTGTATGTTGTATTATAATTTAATAAGTTGGATTCACTGAGTCCAACATGTTCATATAGTTTATGTTCTACGATAATTCCACTGTGTGCTATATAATTTCCGTAATACTTCGGGCCCAGCTCGGGGTGTTACAGAATGGTGGCCCATGCATGGTCGTAGAGAATTAGGCGGTTTGACCTAGACTACGGCTTAAGTTAAAACTCTTCATATAGCATGCATGGTTAGGAATTTTGTGTGCAACGTGAATTATGTGAAACCCTGGAAGTGTACATTGTGAGTTCGTAGACAAGACCATTTATGTGATGACTTGAGAACAATGTAATGAACGAATAATGAGTACAACGTGGTTAATGTGTACATTGATTGAACTTGATTATGATTGATATGAATTATTGTTATTGATTGATAATGGTTATGTTGAACCTGAGTACTTGTAATGATGATAAATTATTGAAGTGAACTTGACATGATGACATGATAAGTAATAATTCCCCTTAAATCATAGCACAATAATATGAATTAGGTATGTTGTACCGATATGAGAACATTGACTTTTGTGTGACTAACATGTGAGCATTTTGAGACTAACCATCGGGTCAATATGTTACTTGTTTTATAGAAATGGAAAGACCAAGGAGAACTGGAGCTAACTATGGGGTTAACCCTGAAGAGCCACATGAAGCGGAAGCTCAAGGTGGTCGTGGGGGTGGCCGTGGTGGTAGAGGTCGCGGTAGGGGTCGAGGTGGAGGCCAAGGAAGAGGTGGAGGCCAAGGAAGAGGTGGAGGTAATAATGAAGTGCATGCACCGGACTTGGCAGAGGTGATCGCTCAAACGGTCACTAATATCATGCCAACTATTATTGCCCATGTCACGGCAACCCTTGATGAAAACAATGGGGCACAACCCAATGAGCCTCAAAACAACGAAGCCCCAGCTAATGTGAATAATGAGGGCGCTCGACCTCATGTTGTGGTAGGAGAAGAGGAGGAACCAGTGGGAGTGGATAATTATGTTCCCATGTATAACCAACATGGAGTTTACCGCCAAGGGGGTCAATTCAAAGACTTCAAGAATTGTGGGGCACCGGAGTTTGATGGTAAGGGTGGTCCCGTGGATTGTATAAGATGGTTTGAGAAGATTGAAGCGGTGATTGAAAGAAGTCATTGCACACATGATGACCAAATTCCTTACGCATCTGGTATGTTTAAGGATGATGCTTTAAGTTGGTGGAACAAAGAGAAGGTCTTGGGCCGGACTCGTAATTTATTATGGGATGATTTTAAGAACATGGTGAAGGAGAAGTTTTGCCCTCCTTATGAACTCCAAAATTTAACCATTGAATTTGTCCATCTTAAAATGGACGGGGCAGATTACAAGGGCTATCTTAGACGATTCCAAGATTTTTCTACCCTTGTTCATAATCTAGTGAATATCGAGTCTCAAGCCATTGCAAAATTTGTGTTAGGCTTGACTCCAGAAGTCCAATCTTTGGTAAACTCGGTCATGCCTACTTCTATTGCCGAGGCTATTGACCATGCCGGTAGTGTGACCGAGGATCTTTTGAGAAGGGGAGTGTTGAGCAAATCATTATCATCAAAGAGAAGAGATGTGGCGGAGTCTAGTGGGGAAAAGAAGAAGGGAAGGTTTGATCCCAAGAAGGCAAATCGGGGAAGAATTATGGCAGCGGTGGAGCCGGTGAGGAAACCTTATCAAGGACCTCATCCTTTTTGTAATAAGTGTAACAAACACCACCCCACCAATGTTCAATGTGGGGCATGTTTTAATTGTAACCAAACCGGACACCTGTTCAAGGATTGTAGAGCACCGAGGGCGGCCCCAATGAATGTGGCTCCTCTTCAAGCTGTTCCTCCACGCGAAATTTTGCAAAGGGTACTTGTTATGAATGTGGAAGCCCTAATCACTACCACAACAATTGTCCTCAATGGGTTGGAAAAGAAGTTCAAGTGGTTGTTCACCCCAACCAACTTCAAATTGCCGGGCCTAACCAAAACCGAGGACAACAAGGTCACCAAGTGCAACCTCGTGGTCGAGCCTTTGCGGTCAATGCCAATGAAGCCCGTAATGATCCCAATGTTGTGGCAGGTACCTTTCTTCTTAATGGTCACTATGCAGCCGTTTTGTTTGATTCTGGAGCCGATTTTAGTTTTGTTTCCTCTAGTTTTGTTCCTTTGATTGAAGTTCATCCGTGTGCTCTGAATTATGTGCTTGATATTGAAATGGTAAATGGCTCACTAACCAAACTCAATCAAATACTTCGTGATTGTATTTTGACTTTAAAAGACGTCGAGTTCTTCATCGATCTTATGCCTCTTGATATTGGTAGTTTTGACATTATTGTGGGTATGGATTGGTTGACGGCGGTAAATGCGACAATTGATTGTGGTGAGAGAGTTGTTAAGATACCTTTGACTAACGGTAGAATTCTTAAGGTTCAAGGCGAAATCTCCGATTCCTCTAATTCTAAAGTCTTTAGTGCTACCATCCCAAAGGTAGAATTGAAGACGTTCCTATTGTTCGTTTTCCTGACGTTTTTCCGGATGACTTACCGGGATTACCCCCATCTCGTGAACTTGATTTCCGTATAAATCTAATCCCTGGAGCAGCACCTGTAGCTAAAGCTCCTTATAGACTGGCTCTGTCTGAAATGCAAGAATTGGCAGCTCAACTTAAAGAACTCCAAGAAAAAGGTTTCATTCGTCCTAGTCAATCTCCTTCGGGTGCTCCTGTTCTTTGTCAAAAAGAAAGACGGGTCCTTTAGAATGTGTATTGACTACCGGGAGTTGAATAAGCTCACGGTAAAGAACCGGTATCCGCTTCCTCGAATCGATGATCTATTTGATCAACTTCAAGGTGCCAAACACTTTTCAAAAATCGATCTTTAGCTCGGGTTATCATCAACTCCGAGTACACGAAGATGACATTCCTAAAACGGCTTTCCATACAAGGTATGGACATTTTGAATTCATCGTTATGCCTTTCGGGTTGACTAATGCACCGGCGGTGTTCATGGATTTGATGAACCGGGTGTGTAGTCCCTATTTGGATGAGTTTGTCATTGTCTTCATTGATGACATACTTGTTTACTCGAAGACAAAGGAAGACATGTTGAGCACTTGCGTGAAGTGCTTGAATTGTTAAGAAGGAGAAGTTGTACGCCAAATTCTCCAAGTGCGAGTTTTGGTTGGAGAAGGTCCATTTTCTTGGTCACGTGGTAAGCAAGGATGGTATTCACGTGGACCCAAGCAAGATTGAAGCGGTCAAGAATTGGAGAAGACCCGAAACACCATCTGAGATCCGTCAATTCCTTGGATTGGCGGGTTATTATCGAAGATTCATTGAAAATTTCTCCCGCATTGCGCAACCGCTTACTCTCTTGACTCAAAAAGAGAGGAGATTTGAATGGGGCGATAGACAAGAACAAGCTTTCCAAACTCTTAAGGATATGTTGTGTGATGCACCTATCCTAACTCTTCCGGATGGAGTTGAAGACTTTGTAGTTTATTGTGATGCTTCGGGACAAGGTTTGGGTTGTGTTCTTATGCAGAGGGGTAAAGTCATTGCTTATGCCTCTCGTCAATTGAAAGTGCATGAGAAGAACTACCCGACACATGATTTGGAATTGGGAGCGGTTGTGTTTGCTTTGAAGTGTTGGAGGCATTATCTCTATGGCACCAAATGTGTGATTTATACCGATCACAAAAGTCTCCAACACATTTTTAATCAAAGTGAATTGAACATGAGACAAAGACGTTGGCTTGAACTCTTTAGTGACTATGATTGTGATATCCGTTATCACCCAGGTAAGGCCAATGTTGTGGCTGATGCCTTGAGTCGAAAATAAAGGGTTAAGCCAAGACGAGCAAGAGCAATGAGTCTCACGGTAGGGCAAAACATTCGTGATCGAATCATTGAAGCTCAAATACAAGCTACCCTACCGGAGAACTTTGGGAATGAAAATTTGGATGGCATGGAGCAACAATTTGATAGAAAAAGTGACAACGGGCTATATTTAGTTGAAAGGCTTTGGGTTCCCATTTTCGGTAATCTAAGAACACTTATTATGAATGAAGCTCATCAATCGCCTTATTCGGTCCATCCCGGGTCGGATAAGATGTACTTTGATTTGAAAAACTTGTATTGGTGGCCGGGCATGAAGCGTGATGTGGCTAAGTATGTGAGTGAGTGTCTTACTTGCTTACAAGTGAAAGCCGATCACAAGAAACCACCCGGTTTATTGGTGCAACCAGTCGCACCCAAGTGGAAATGGGAGGATATTGCAATGGACTTCATTACGAAGTTACCAAAGACAAGGAGTGTCGTGACACGATTTGGGTGATAGTGGATCGGTTAACGAAGTCGGCTCATTTCTTAGCCATTCGTGAAACCGATAAGTTTGACACCTATCAAGGTTTGTACATTAAAGAAGTGGTGTCTAAGCATGGAGTTCCGGTTTCTATCATCTCCGATAGAGATACCCGGTATAACTCAAGTTTTTGGAGAGCCTTTCAAGATGCAATGGGTACACAACTTAATATGAGCACGGCGTTTCATCCTCAAACGGATGGGCAAAGTGAAAGAACGATACAAACCCTTGAAGACATGTTGAGAGCTTGTGCAATTGAATTTGGTGGTAGTTGGGAAGATCATTTGCCATTGGTTTTCCTACAACAACAGTTATCATGCAACCATACAAATGGCGCCCTTTAAGGCTTTGTATGGTAGAGTATGTCGTTCCCCCTTAGCTTGGGCAGAGATTGGTGAAAGCCAACTTATCGGACCAGAGATTGTAGTTGAAACAACAAAAGTGATCTCTCAAATCAAGGAGAGGTTACAACTAGCCCGTGAACGACAAAAGAAGTATGCTGATGTAAGGCGGAGACCATTAGAGTTTGAAGTTGGTGATCATGTACTTTTGAAAGTATCACCTTGGAAAGGCGTTATACGATTTGTGAAACGAGGCAAACTTGCGCCAAGATTCATAGGGCCTTTCAAAATTCTTGAACGGATTGGAAAAGTTGCATATCGATTGGAACTTCCACAAAAACTGAGTGGTGTGCATGATGTATTCCACATTTGTAACCTACGCAAGTGTCTAGCGGATCCTACTCATCATGTACCCATGAATGAGATACAAATAGATAAGAAGCTTAATTTTGTGGAAGATCCGGTCGAGATCTTAGACCGTGAAGTCAAGAAGCTCAAGAACAAACGCTATACCATTGTGAAAGTAAGATGGAATGCTAGACGTGGAGCCGAGTTCACTTGGGAGAGAGAAGACCATATGAAGTCCAAGTATCCGCATTTATTTGTAAATTAGGTTTTGTTGAATTTCGGGACGAAATTCTTTTAACGGGGGAATAATGTAACATTTGTGAAAATTGACTAGATTTGACTCCCAAATATAATGTAAATGATTTCGTGAATAGTATCGTATACGTGAATAGTAACTGTATTTGTGAATAGTATCGTATACGTGAATAGTAACTGTATTTGTGAATAGTCCGTATATATGAATAGTAACCATATTCATGAATAGTGATTGAGAACAGTGTCGGTGACACAGTGTCGGTGGTTAGCTAATAATTTCATTAATGGGACAAATATCGACATAACTTTATGTAAAGAAGGGATACGCGTGATATTTCTTGTTGTTTATTGATCATGAACCTAATCCCTTAGCTGGATAAATATCTCATCTATCTGTTTAACCTATTATACTCAATCATTCAATTATTTTATTATTCATGAAATAAAAACCCTTTATACCATTTTGTTTTAGTATGAATAATATGAGTTTATTCAAAATCTAGTACATTTAGCGATTTGGAATTAGTACAAGAGTTCAAGGATCGAAAGAAATATTAATTGCCTTATGAAGATGACAAATAAAGTTAAAATGACAATTTAATACTTAAAGAGTATCATTTACTTTTAATTAGAATTCGTTGTTTCAACGAAAAATATTAATAAATTAAACAAGTAGATTGCAGAAAAACACTGCTAACTTGTTTAGGCCATAACTTTCAAACCGTAACTCCGTTTTTGACGATTCAAATCGCCACATCTTTGTAAAAGAATCTATTTTCCGATAGACAGATATTTTCCAAGTGATCGAACTGGAACTGTTAGGGTTGACTTTGAATAGTTTAGTTCGAACTATTATTGCCTATATATACTAAATTGATCTTTCATTTCATTTCTTTGTTTTAGGATCAAAAAACACACACACACACACATAATCTTCATCATAATTCAGTTCTCTTAAACAAGAAAAGATAAGTATTTGTGTTCAACCACTTAATCATATTAGTTTTGCAATAATCAAATACTTGAGTATTCTTGTGTTTAACGTTTGTGAAATTTAGTTTTTGCAATAATCAAACACTTGAGTATTCTTGTGTTTAACGTTTGTGAAATTGTAATTATGATTATGGGTAACATTTCATGCCATTGATCTTATTGTTGTACAATCCTTTGAACACTTTGTATGAAATAGGTCAACTTCGATCATTTTTTGTACTCTGGTGATTTAACTTTTGTATAACTATGATTTTTGGGTAACATGGAACGTTGGTATTGAATTCAACAAATAATAACTATACTTATACGTGGCTTGGGTAACATAGAACGTTGGTGTTGAGTTCAGCAGATATTAACTATACTTATACGTGGCTTGTTGCAAATTCATTTGAGCCTTATACTACTTTTCAGGTGAGTTCCGTTTCCCTACTCAATTGAGATTCGGGATGAAAAGTGTACATATACGTGTTTATTTGATTATTTGGTTGATTTGATTTATGGTTTATTGATTGTTTGATGAAATACAATTGAATTATGGAACTGATTGACTGATGATTGATGGATAGTTTTGAGTTGTTTGATGGTTTATGCATGTGATTGTGATATTATATTTATTTAGGATAGATGTACATACATGGAAGTCGATTATGCCTTCAAAGGGATGTGGTGGGAAGGCTGCGGGTGACCCTATATATAAGCATCAAGGACTCGTTGAAAGTAGAATCCTCCTAAGTGTATGTATGTATAGTTTCTGTTGATGGTTGATTGCTTGACTTGTGGTTGGATTTGGGGAAACCGATTTATGGTATTCGGTTGGTGCATTGTTAAAGCAGGTTGTTTAACCGTAAGGCTACCAAAGCAGGTTGTTTAACCGTAAGGCTACCAAGGCAAGTTGTTGTTGAACTGTAAGGCCACAATTTGAGTACTTTAAGTACTACGGGTACAATATGTACTTGATGACATTGATGCCAAGTATTGGCCATACTTGATGATTTGATATGATTTTGAAGTACATTGCATAACATTGACACGCATATGATGCACGTATTGACATTTACATGCATTTGATACATTGCATGACATTGATACACATATGATGCATTTCTTGGTAATGATAGAAGCTGTACTTGATTGTATATGAATGATCTTGTATCATTTGTTGATCGGTTATTTATGTGACATGGTTGAACGATATGTTAACCTTAATTGTTTGACAGGTGACGTACATGAGTTTATAGCAAGTACATGGTTGATGTTATTATTTCATATGATTATGTTATTGATGATGGTTCCTTGTGAACCATTACTACGAACTCACCAACCTAGTGTTGACCTTGTTTAGTACACTTTTCAGGAAACCAGGTGAACCAAGGACGTGATGCTTGATTTGTGTTGCTTTTGAACCAGGGCTTGGACTTAGATGGATCAAGGATTTATTTGCCCAACTATTGCATTATGTCTAGGAATTATTTCTATATTTTGAATTTGCTTGTAAACGTGTGATGATTGTATGTTGTATTTTGTGTGTATGTTCATAATTTAATAAGTTGGATTCACTGAGTCCAACATGTTCATATAGTTTATGTTCTACGATAATTCCACTGTGTGCTATATAATTTCCGTAATACTTCGGGCCCAGCTCGGGGTGTTACACTATATATTAATTAGTTATTAAAGTAATATATTAATTAATAATCACGAAATGATTAATAAAATAAGGTTAATAATGTTTAATTAATTAAAGAGGAGGTGTTTTAGTGAAATAAGGAATTAGTCTTGTTTCCTAATTATAACACAAATGGGCCGAAATTTCTAAGGCTTGAGATTACTTTGAACTCCCTAAATCCCCTATAAATAGAGGGCTAGGCTTAAGGGTTTTCCATTCAATTCGCACATACAATTCAATTGTGAAATCTCTCTCCTCTCCCTCTCTTCTTTGGTTCGAACCATCTAATGGTTGTTTTGTGGTTTTGTGCTTTTCATTCGAATATCACATGGAAACAATAGATCTTATAAAATTAATGAATGCATTAATTATGGTGTAGTTGTGATCGACTACAACAATTTTATTTTGATTCATGGGGATTTCGAATATAAGGGATTAACACAACGGGTTTGTGAGTTCGTGATCAAGTACTAGCATACATACATAGGGTGTCAAGTGTGCAAACGTAGAGGGGTTTTACTTTAAACCCTATTTCAATAATAATCTCATTATTAATTAATCTATTGGAAGCTTGCAAAAGGTACACGTTCAATTCTCTTTGTTAATTATTTGATTGCATATTTCCGATCTTCTTCCGTTGTCGCATACTCCGTGATTAATGTATGTTTATAATGCTTATATTCTAACAGGATATATCATTCCTTTTATAAAGCACATATATTTAGGGCAAGATAATAAAATTACCGGTCGTGTGTTTGTCCCTCGTTGGGTGGTTGGTGGTCGGGGATGGCCCCCCCCCCCCCCCACCAGGGCTTGGACTTAGATGGATCAAGGATTCATTTGCCCAACTATTGCATTATGTCTAGGAATTATTTCTATATTTTGAATTTGCTTGTAAACGTGTGATGATTGTATATGTTGTATTATAATGTGTGTTTGTTCATAATTTAATAAGTTGGATTCACTGAGTCCAACATGTTCATATAGTTTATGTTCTACGATAATTCCACTGTGTGCTATATAATTTCCGTAATACTTCGGGCCCAGCTCGGGGTGTTACATATATAATTGTATATTAAAGTAAATATTAATTAATTTGATCACGAAATGATTAATTAAAATAAATTAAAGGGTTAATTGTATTTAATTAATTAAAAGGAGGATTAAATGTGAAATTAGGAAATTAGTGTTGGACTCTAATTTCTAAGGGGGCCAAAAATCCTAAGGCTTCTAGGCCTTGGGATTACTTGTCCATCAAGTTTAAAACCCTCCTAATTAAGCCTATAAATAGAGGGCTAGGCTTAAGGGTTTTTCAAACATTCACAATACAATCAATTGTGAAAATCTCTCCTCTCCTCCCTCTCTTGTATTCGATCGGCCAAAGGGAAGAAAAAGGGTTTTCGTTTTTGTTTTTCGAACATCAATGGAACAATATATATATAATTAATGCTTATCATTAATTATGGTTGGTTTTGATCGACAACTACATATTGTTTTCGGTTCATGGGGAGTTCGAATATAAGGGATTAACACAACGGGTTTGTGAGTTTGTGATCGGGTACTAGCATACGATATAAGAGGTGTCTAGTGTGCGATCGTAGAGGGTTTTACTTTAAACCCTATAATAATAATAATCTTATTATTATTTATTTTATTGGAAGCTTTGCATAAGGTACACGTTTCGATTCTCTCTTTGTTAATTAATGTGATTGCATATTCGATTCTTCCGTTGCGCATACTCGTGATTATATGTATGTTTATATGCTTATATTCTAACAGTTATCATTAGCCGTTTATATATTTGGCAAGAAATAAAATTAAATACCGGAGTGTGTTGTCCCTCGTTGGTGGCCGGGGATACCAAGGGCTTGGGCCGATGATCAGATGTAGATGGTTCGAGCTTTGAAGATTCTCGAAGATGTTTCGAGTAGCTAAGAAGTTCGGCTTTTCGGTTACTACCTTGACCACCCCTTTTTGGATCGTGGACTTGGAGGTGGTGATGGTGATAATGGTGGTGATGATGGTGGTGGTGTTTAATATTAGTAGTAGTATTATTGTGGTTGTTTCTTGTTAATCTTTTTTTCTTTGGCTTCTCCTCATAAACGGCCACCAAAACCGCCTTTTCTTTGCAACATGTCATCTACGTGTTGTCAATCAACCACAATTTGTCATATCAAACTCCACGTAGCGATTTATGATTGTTAAAATCAAGATACGCTAGTAATATAATATAAAGATAATATAATAGACAAAGAGATATATATAGTGAGAGTATTATATACATTAATAAGCAATTATCTATATTACCTTATAAAGCAAGAAGCCCTTTTTTCAAATCTCAATTAAGTAATTGAACTACCTAAATTACCCTTCTTTTTTATTCACTAATATAAACATCTCTACATAATATACCTATAATACCCTTAAATCTCAACCATTCATTTTCTCTCTCTCCTCAAATCTCAACCACTCATTTTTTTCTCTCTCCTCCATAAATCATTTTATTCCTCTAATTCATTCAAAATCTTTTATCTCAAAAACCGTATATCGATAAATTATAAAAATTGTATGGGTGTTCTTAAAATTTCATGCTCTTTCATTAGAGATGTCATTCGATATACTTTCGACGAATTTTTAAATCCGAGGGCGGAGCCCGTACGGCTAAGACATTTGGCTATCATACTCTATGACTTGACCTATCACCCACCATCTCACCGCCGCAACGCGCGGGCACTATCTCTCGTATAATATAACATCTTGTATCTTTTACACCTTAACATATTTATATATTACTGAAAAAACTCAAGGTTGCTCACAATAATATTAATTTTTATTTTATGTTTCAATACAAAAACCCGTTTAAAATATATACGACGAAGTAGGCAAATGATCCATAGACAAGTTTGTAGAAAGTTAATAAGTAATAATTATAAAATCTGTAGAAGGTTTACCATTTTAACTTTTTTTTTTTATTATCATTATTGATTGACTGACAGGGTGCATCAAAGACTCAAAGTGATTAAACTAACATTGAACATATATCATTGCTTTCAAAATCTTTAATACAATTTATAGCTAATAAGATTTTGTTAAAGCCCATACCGATAAATTATGTATAGTACGTACGTAGGGATCGTGTTATATTGATTTTTGAAAGATACTACACATGCTTTTTCATTCAAAGTTAATAAAATGATATTCTTATACAGCATAAAGTAAATATAAGAATTACTATCTATTTTTCATATCTCTATAAAAGGTTTAGAACAACGGACAACACTTTAACCTCGTGTGCCTTTTAGGTACTAACGAACCTTTCTCCAAGGATCAACCCAAGCCAACATTAGCCTGTCTTTGAGTATCACACTAGTCGGTATTCGAATCCATGACCTACAATGCAATGTTCATGTCTTTGATCAGTATTACACTATTTAGTGAGTCGGTATTTAAACTCATTACTCATGACCTATTTCTGCACAAGTACTCAATAATAGCATATAAGCATCATAAACATTTTCGGTAAGGGACTGAACAGAACATAACTATAATAATAAGAACACCAACGTTAAGTTAATAATAATAATTATAAAAAAAAAATTACAGAAGGTTTACTATAGTTGCTTGCCAAGTAAATCAATGCTGCATATTCTTGGGGTTGATCGTTAACCGAAAGGACATGCTGATACACACATAGTTCCAAATATTAACATCCAAAATTTTTATTATACATTTGTTAATTATAATAATAAAATAATACTAAATCCCAATTAAGTTTTACTTCTACCCGATCAAGTGATTATCAAAAACTTTAAGCTTATCAATGATGAGTTGGTGTAGTGGTTTGGAGTTCCTTGGTGACCTATAGGTCTCAGGTTCGAATCTCCATTCCACCAACTTTGAGATATAGGTAGTCCTTCTATGAGGTTTGGCTTGGGTATACCCAGGTTCAAGTCTGAGGGGGCAGGGTTTACTCCTATTAATCGTCGTGCTTTCGGGCGGATTAGTAGGGGGTTTTCCCCCATTGGGTATTTGAAATAGGCATTTCTACTTCGAGTGAGCTCTCTAGCGCGGACCCGGTTAAGACAACGTATGCTAGACCTCTCGCTGTCGAATCGTGACACGAAGTTTCAAGCGAAATTCACCTTTCAAAAAAAATAAACATTATATATTATTGAACCATATTACGCAGTAAACATGTTAATTTGTAAAAGTGGATTGATTATAATTTGGGAAATATATATAAGACATCAGAACAAAATACATGACTAATACGTTCGTTTTCTAATTTCCGTCGTCTTAGATTTAAAACTTTTTTTCTAGAATGCGTTGTGTTTTATTTTCTTTATACATTTTGTCATTTGAAAATATATTAAATACTTGATTGTCATTACATACTTTAACAAGTTAAAAACTGTACTAGTATATATTTTTGGATTAAACACATGTATTATGTTGTTTATATATGTGAATGAAAAGGAAACACAACGTTGTTTGGACGTATGCGAATTCATGATTCATGTAACACCATTTGTCATGGGCAGGTTTAACCCTTTTCAATTTAATACCTATATAATGGCAACCAAAATTGAAAGAGATATATAAAAGTTGAAGCATGAAACATATTACAAGGCGTCACATGTTTTTTGTGTAAGTGAATGTTGGTTATAAAAAAAAAGCTAGCATAGCATGTAAGGTTTGCAAATGGACATATATTAGTTTTTTAAGGAAAAATAAACTGGTTGAGCATTGATACCATGATCATAAATACAGGCCTCAAAGTTAAATTTTATATTTCAATGTGTATTTTTTTTATTTGTAAAAACTATATTATATTACTGTTTTATTTTCTATCTGAAACGCAAGTGTTAGACTGTTAGTTACTCGTATTATTTAATTTTCCACTGTTATATTAATTAGAGAAAATGTCACAAATGGTCCCTGTGGTTTGTCATATTCGCATTTTGCCCCCTGTGTTTTTTTTTCGTTGCAACTGGTCCCTGACTTTTTCATTTTCGTTGCCAGAAGCCCCTGGCACTAACTTCTGTTAAATTTCGCCGTTAAAACCCTTCACGTGCATATCATGTGAGGGTATAATCGTCATTTAACCAACCACAAGGACTAAATGTGATAAAACAATAATAACATCAAGTCAATCTAACCTACATACATGTAAATCTATATCTATGTCTCTGTAACTTATTTATATGTAAAAATATATAAACGATCCATCAATCATCATACATTTCCATATCTTCAGCTCTTCACAATCTCTTCCCGAAAAAAATTCATACACATACTGACTTACACACGCAATATATGTATATAGATATATGTTTAGATCTATTATTATTCCCCAAACAATTTAATTTTTCCAACAAAAAATCTTATCCATGAAACAATAATCATTCAAATATTAGATTTGTGATTTGTAACTCAACTTCCAAACTCTATATCTATAAAGGATTACAGGAGAAAAACGAAAAGCATATCCATGGTGGTTTGGTGGCGGCGACGCAATGACGGTCGAGTATCTTAGTGACAATATGGACATCGATCGCTTGTGGCTATTAAAGCTTCAGAATATGAACAACAAATCAAAGATTGTGGCTATTAAAGATTCATGAGTTGTGATTTTCTTGAAACTAGACACTCATCTAGGCAGCAGGTTAAAGAACAAACTGGAAGTAGATTAAATCAAGTGATTATTACAGAACATAAGCAAAAAACAAGAAGATTACATCGAAAGAGATTAGGGTTTTCAACAACGGTAAAAATGGATGCATCAAAGAGGTCCAGAAACAGTGCCCATCTCTTTGTATATATATAAAAAACATTTACAATCTTCATCCTCCAACTTCAGTCATTGATACTTTGACCCAGCTATATCAAGTCTTCAACGCCTTTAGTCCCAAAGTGAGTACTTGAGCCCCTATGTCTAGCTTTAGTCCCTTCTCCTTCCAAAGTGTATGTCCAAGGTCCTTTCCTAGCAATATTATCACAATAAAGAAACACAAATTACTCAATTAATTTGATAATTCAACACCCCTCCACAAATTAATTGTGGAAGAGATCTATCAAACCAAGATCCTTCAAATGTTTGCTATGAAGGGCACATGTGAGACCTTTGGTGAAAAGGTCTGCAATATTATCATCAGAGCCAATTTTAACAGTGTCTATAACCCCCATGTTAATTTTTTCTCTAACAAAATATAGATCAATTTCAAAATGCTTGGTTTTCTCATGAAACACAGGGTTAACACTAATTTGAATAGCAGTTTTGCTATCACAGAAGATGGGTACAGGCTCTTCTTGTCTAATTCCAAATTCACTTAAAACTTTTAAGACCCAAATGATCTCACATGTCATAGCTGCAAGAGCCCCGAACTCAGCCTCAGCAGAAGACCTAGATATGGTAGTCTGCTTTTTACTTTTCCAAGATATAGGTGAGCCACCAAGGAAGAGAATGTATCCTGTGATACTTTTCCTGGCATTCACCTTCTTGGCCCAGTCAGAATCAGAATAAGCCTTAAGAGAGAAATCAGAATTACCTTTCAAGTGGATACCTTTACCTGGAGAATTCTTGAGGTATCTTAATACCCTTAATGCAAGCTTGAAATGAGATTGATAGGGCTTATGCATAAATTGACTTAGAATGTGGACAGCAAAACAGATATCAGGTCTAGTAAGAGTAAGATATATAAGTTTTCCAACCAATTTCTGGTATTCAGTGATGTCCTCCAAAGGGAGTATCATCAGATCATCACAAAAGGTCAAATTTGGTTCAATGGAAGTTTGAGTTGGTTTACAACCCAACAACCCATATTCAGATATAATGTCAAGGCAGTATTTTCTTTGAGTCATGCATATGCCATCTTTAGTATCAAGAACTTCAATACCAAGAAATATTAAGTTTCCCAAATCTTTAATAGAAATTTAGCTAGAAACTTTTACATTTGTCAATTTCATATGCAATTTCCAGTTATTATGATATCATCAACATACACAAGTAAAGCAACAAAAGTCCCATTTTGATTTCTAGTATATAAAGAGTAATCACTTTGCTTTGAGAGAACCAAATCAAAAGAGGCAGAAGTGAGTTTCTCATTCCACTTTCTAGGAGCTTGTTTAAGTCCATATAAGACTTCACAAGCTTACAAACCCTAGTATCAGTACTAGAAATAGTAACCAGGAGGAGGTATCATATAGACATCCTCAACAATTTCACCATAAAGGAAAGAATTATTAACATCAAGTTGGAAAATAGGCCAACACCTTTTAGTAGCAATGGTAAGCATACACTTAATGGTAACCATTTTGACCACAGGGGAAAAGGTTTCATCAAAATCAACTCCCACCCTTTGACTACAACCTTTGGCAACAAGCCTAGCCTTATATCTATCAATATCACCATTAGATTTGTATTTTATCTTGTAAACCCATTTACAATTCATGGGCTTTCTGTTAGGTGGGAGATCAGTACGGTACCAAGTCCCATTTTTGTGCAATGCTTCCATTTCAGCATTCATAGCATCAACCCAAAGTGGGTTTTTTGATGCTTCATAGAAAGAAGTAGGTTCAACATGTTTATTCAGATTTGACACAAAGCACATGTATTCAGAATTCAAGTTAGAGTAATTAACATGTCTAGAAATGTTGTGTTTGGTTTTAGTACCTAACACAAAGTCATCAAGGTTTTTGGAGGTCTAGTAGTCCTATTAGACCTTCTAAGATTAACAGGGATTTTCATCAAAGGGATAGAAATAGCAGGTATATCAATTGCCCTCAGAATTATTGTTTTCATCAGAAGAGTTGCATTATCCTCACCACTAGTAGTCCTCAAAGGACTGCCAGAATGGGAGAATGGATCATTCTCATTGGTAATCCCAATTGGACTGCCAGAATGAGAGGGTCCAATGCCTTCACTCTCTGTCTGAATTCTCCTTTCATCATTGGGACTTGAGTCTGGATGGATATGATCATTATTTTCAAACAGAAGATTATCAAAGAAGTTCAAATGAGAAATATCATTCTCAGCATTTTCAGCAGGCTGATTATTATGTTTTATTTTTAAAGGAAAGATATTCTCATAAAAAACTACATCCCTTGAGTAAAGGATGTTCTTATTCTCAAGACTTAAAAGTTTGTATCCCTTTTTGGCATCAGCATAGCCAATTAGAACACATTTTTTAGACCTACTAAATTTATCAAAGTTATTCAAAACAGTTGCAAAACATAAACATCCAAAAACTCTTAAAGTGGGAGAGATTAGGAGAGATTTTTAAACACTAATTCATAAGGAGACTTTCCACAAAGAACAGAACTAGGTAACATGTTAATCAAATAAGTGGCAGTTAGAACACATTCACTCCACATATTTAAGGGTAACCCCTTGAAACATAAGGGATCTTGCTACATTTAGCAAGTGCCTATGTTTCCTTTCAACTATTCCATTTTGTTGTGGGGTGTGAACACAAGAAGTTTGGTGTATGATACCCTTTTGTTTAAAAATTGTCATTTATGATTATAAACTCACTCCCATTATCACTTCTAAAGAATTTTTCACATTTTTTAAATTAGTTTGTAAAAGATTATAAAAGTTGACAATATTTTCAAAGGTTTCTTCTTTACCTTTCAGTAAAAACACCCACACAGCTCTGGAATAATCATCAACAATGTAAGAAATATTTGTATCCTTCCCTACTTTGAATTCTATAAGGACCCCAAAGTCCAAATGACAAGATCTCCCAAGTTTGGATTTATGTTCACTCAGAGGGAAGGGTTCCCTGGTTTGTTTTGCCTTATGGCAAGTTTCACATAAAGAACTATGAGTGACATTATCCAATTTCAGTTTATCTTTAAGCACATAGAGGACTTGGTCAACAGGGTGACCAAGTCTGCAATGCCAAGTATATTTAGACACATTACAAGCAAAGACATAATTAAAGCAGGCAACATTGTTCTTACCAACATCACAATCATCAAACAAGTAAAGACCATCACACTCTTTACCAATCCCCACAGTTGTTCTGGATTTCAAGTCCTGAACATAACAATTATACTCATCAAACCCTATAAAAAACTTATTATCTCTAGCAAGATTGTGAACAGATAAAAGACTAACACAGTACTCAGGGACAACAAGCACACCATAGAGAATAATGTTTTTGGTCAGTTTTAAATCTCATATTTTACTAACTTTGGCTTGTGTCCCATTTGGGTGACCCACTGTCAACCCAAGATTAGCAACATCAACAATATTAATCATGTTTTTATCACTGTAGGTCATGTGTTGTGTAGCCCCAGAATCAGAAATCCAACCCTTGATGATTTTAGCAATGGCTTTAGAGTGATTTGAACAAAAATTTTTGAAAATTAGAGTTGAAAAAAGAATTTGAATTAAAGAAAGTACCTCCCATATTAGCTTGAGGAGACTTAGGAATAGAATTCTCACTGAACATTTTCATCAAAAGATTGAGTTGATCATTGGTGAATGGCATAGAAGAAGTACCAGGGTTTACAGAACCAGAACTGGAACAAGAAGAAGAAGGTATAACAGAATTTTGTGGTTCTGAAGCAGCCACATGATTACTAGACAGATTTTTACCAAAGTTTTGATATGAGTTTCTCTTGTTAAAACTACCATTAGGTCTGTATGAATTATTATAACCATGAGGATGACCAACAATCTCATAACACCTGTCAATAGTATGACCAAATTTGTCACACTTAGAGCACTTAAGGTTCATATTGGGCCCCCTTCTTGGTTCAAAATTCCTATTTTCAGAAAATTTGTTTTCAAAAGATTTCTTTCTGTTATCAAAAGTTTTGGCCACAAAAGCAGAATTCTGGTGTTTCATTTGAGGTTCAACAGGGGTGCCCTGTGTGATTCCTCCCTAGAAATTATAGCAAAAGCAGTTTTTACACTGGGAAGGGGATCCCTGGTCAGAATGTTACTTCTTATGGGTAAGTACACCTCATCCAGTCCCATAAGGAACTGCATGAGCTTTATCAACTGGTGGTGCTCTTGAAACCCCTTAGCTGCATTGCATGTGCAGGTAGGAAGTTTCACAAGAGAATCAAACTGTCTCCATAAAGCATTTAATCTATGATAATAATCAGACAAAGAACTACCATTTTGAGTTAAAGAATTGATTTTATGATGTAAATTAAATGTTATTGACCCATCCACTTTGTCATAAGTCTCCTTAAGTTCCTCCCAAACAACAACAGCCTCTTTAGAAAAAATTTGACCCAGATAAACATCTTCAGACAAAGCACCAAGAATCCATGAAAGTACAACAGAGTTACATCTATCCCATTGCTTAGCTAAAACATCATTGTCAGTAGGTCTTTCATAAGAGCCATCAATAAAACAAAGTTTATTTTTAGTCTCCAAAGCAAGTTCCATTGCACAAGCCCATATTTTATAATTTTCAGTTCCTTTCAATTTTAAGCTAATTAAAGGTGTACCAGATGTGTCACTAGCATGCAAATATAGAGGGTCACCAAAATCCAGATTACTAATAAGAGTACCAAACACATTGACACCATCTTCTTGGTCACCATCAAAATTTCTCAAATTATCATCCATGATAACAGATAGAACAGATACCACAAACTTAGCAAATAAACACAGAAAAACACTTAAACAAGACAAAGAAGTCAAAGACAGAAACACACAAAGATAAAAGAACACCTAAAGGATGCAGGAACAGAGGCCAGATTCAAGAACACTCAAGTGTCTTGACAGGTATGTTCAAGAATCCTCTCTTCTACCAAGAAAAGGTTAGACAAAAAATTAATCAAAACTCACATAAAACTTAACCACAATACGAGAAGATTCAATAATAAGCTCACAATAAACAGATACACTCATATTAAGAAAACAACACAGATAGCAAGAAAATAAACAGAAGAAGAGATCCCAACTGATAGGCCAAACTTTTCCACCCAGAGCACTCCAAGTGGGAAACAATTTGCTACTAGATGGGTAGGTTAAGAAGCTTACAGTGGGGTCGCCAACAATAATTCCAAAATACAGAAAAAGGACATAATAAGGCAACAATATACTCCAATAATATCAGATATCAACCCTAAAAAGGATTGATAAAGAAGATATGAGAGATTTGTCAAATAATCAAACCCTAACCTAAAAAGATTGGATCTGATATTGACAAGAACCGCTTCAAATGGCAAGATCCAAGATCTAAGGAGATCTGAACCCTACACACGAGCAGTAAAAGAAAGAATAAAGAGATTATCAAAAAAGGTTTCGATATGATTTATATATGTATTTCTGTATATATAAGATGATAAAAATTCAAGAAAATATATATATATATATTTTTAAAAACAGAAGAACAATAACAAAAAACGATGAAGAAGTTTTTGAGCCTAAGCTCTGATACCATGAAGAAAAGTATAGATATATATGTAATATTGACACTCGATGCAGCATAAAATAGAGAACGATTTAAGCATAAGATTGAACATAGTTTTAATTACAGAATCCATGAAGAACATAAAGATTATCGAGAAAAGATTAGGGTTTTACAAACGGTAAAATAAGCTGCTTGAAGAGGTGAGGGATACAGTGCCCATCTCTTTGTATATATATAAAAAACATTTACAATCTTCATCCTCCAACTTCAGTCATTGATACTTTGACCCAGCTGTATCAAGTCTTCAACGCCTTTAGTCCCAAAGTGAATACTTGAGCCCCTATGTCTAGCTTTAGTCCCTTCTCCTTCCAAAGTGTATGTCCAAGGTCCTTTCCTAGCAATATTATCACAATAAAGAAACACAAATTACTCAATTAATTTGATAACTAATTAAAGATTCATGAGTTGTGATTTTCTTGAAACTATATATTTTTTTGTTCATTATAATTTGGATTTTTTTGGATCGGAACCAAGTAGTGATTTTGTCACACATAAACAATTAGAAAATGGGTTTTTCTAAATGAACAGGTGATTATGAAAACCATGAAAAATCTTGGTTTTGTGTTCAAGAATTTTGATAGATTGATGGATGGATCGATCTTTGCAAGTGTTTAATGGTTTTGAATTTTAAGGGTGGTTTTAGTTTTAATATTGTAAACCAAAAAGTGTTAATTAAAAACGTATGAGATGGACCCTGCATATAATATATATGTATTCATAATTATTTGTGTGTATATCTGTTTAAAGATATGGTGATTTAAATATGTGATTTTATATATATATTGCCACCGGTGAGTTTAGTTTTGTATTATTTATGTCCATCCGATCTAATAGCCATTTAATCACATCCGTATAAATTCATCCAATTAAAACGGGTGGGTAGTTAATTTGATAATAGGAACGTGTAGATATAGAAGTAAGCAACATTATATACAACTAAAACCCCTATCTTTCAGCCATCTAAATTCATCCAATTAAAACGGGTGGGTAGTTAATTTGATAATAGGAACGTGTAGATATAGAAGTAAGCAACATTATATACAACTAAAACCCCTATCTTTCAGCCATCTATTTTGTTCCTGATTTTAGTTTTGCAGTTAATCTACCAGAAAATCAGGAATTATTATTGGGAATATTGATTATGCTTGATGGTTTTTCCATGAGTTTAATGTGCATGTGAAGATGACAATATATACTCCTATCTTTCTTTGCAGTTCGACATGGCTTTATGTAAACTTTATATGTTTTATTTTGCAGGTACTTTAGCTCTGTTAGGGTCTTTTGCATTTGTTGTGTATTTTTTTTTTGATTTCATATCTTTCTGCTCTTTGTGATTTCGATAATAATCTTATTTTCATTTCTCTTTCCACGTAGTTTGAACTCCTTGAGAATACATGTTTGTCAACCCATGTTCACATTGTCAAAAGAACCCATCACAGGATAAGTTATATATATACCTGCTTATAATGTCATTCATTTGGTTTAGTTTTTTCGTTTCAGGAGTAAGATGAAGTTGATGGTTGGTTGCTTACTTTTTTTGATTTGTAGTTGTTGAATATAAACAAGTGAAATCTCTACCTGCTCCAGATTTACAGTACTCGAGCATTTGGCCATTTGGAAGGCCCAATTGCTTTCAGTGGGTGATAGTATGATGGGGCAAAGAAAAAGATCGCAACATGCAATAGTGATTGCCATGCGTAGACCAGTTTGGCTTCTTGATGGACCTTTATTTGATTCGGATCTCGAAGGTATGAAACTTTTTTAGCAAATGTTTGCCGATCATATGAGACATGGTTGAATAGTCATTTTACTATTTTAGCAACACGTTTACCATTTGAGAATTTACCGTTTTGAACTTCCAAGTTCCACCTTAGTACCATATGTTTTTGTTTTAGTTTCAATGATGATTATTATTTTTTTAAATTTATATTATGTCAGCTGCTCTTATTTTTTCTTTTCTAATACTCGTATTATGCGATTGTATAAAGGATGGACTAAAAAAGCAGAGCTGTTTATACAGGTCAGGTCTGTATAAGCAACTAAAGAAATGTTCCTTCTAATCCTGTTCTACATCTTCTTGGTTGGATTTATGGATACAGTCACGACATAGTTTATAAATATTGACAGTCTGTATGGTGTATGTAGTTCTTTTTTTTTCTCATATACATGGTCACATAAATTAAGATAATTGTATGTTGGCATTTCTAAGCAGATGTGTGGATTATTGACCCTTTTACATGTGAATGGGACAGTTTAAGATAATTTTATCTCTAAAAGGAAAAATAGAAAAAAGCTGCCTTCAGTGTAGCAGCAGCCTTGCAGCTCCGTATCCTCTAATGACATGCCCCTTCCCCTCCTAGCTACAAGGTTACAACCAATAGATGGTACGAGCTTAGACAACGGAATAGAAACGGGTAAGTTGGATCTTCTGTTGAGGGGCTCAACAACACCCTTATGGGAGTGGCCGACACTGCCTTCTCTAATATGCTGGACTTATTTATATACTAGACTAGATTAAAGACAACTGCAACTAAACGTTCATGTGTTCAAGTCTCTTGCAGGTTTCAAGATCGATTGTTCAAGACTATGTTCCAAAGTTTTAATGGAGAGATCAAGCTTCAAAGTTCAAAGTATTGTTTCAACAAAGATCAGTTTTGATTCATTGTAGCATAGATCATAGCAAGTTCACGGGTTTCGTTCTTTCATCTTTCTAAGTTCAGTTTTGAGTCAAAGTTCATACCAAGATCACGGGTTTTGTAATTTCATCTTTCCAAATTTTTATGTTTCAGAGGAAGGCTACCCCTCTTTCATCAATTGTAACGACATTTTGTTCTTTCCTTTCCTTCCTTTCAATGCAAATGATTTTGTTTTTACTGGGTAGTGATAGAAACCTTGAGCATAAGATGCAAACAAATAAGGAATTCCGCAAGGTGGTCCATAAGCAGCCCTGTTATGAGTCTGGCAATTTAAAAAAGATGGAATGGCACCAAAAGGACCAGTCTTATTTAAGTTACCTAACCTTGGAGTTGACATTGGCATGAAATGACCTGCGGGACCAAAGCCATCTTGGCGGAAGTAGGTTAAGTCTAGTGCTGGAGCCATTTGTAATATATGGAGGTCCGATTTTTCTTAAAGTTAGTAAATTTATTTATAACTATTTATATCTCCTAATTTATCATTATATATATATTGCCACCAGTGAGTTAAAATATTTATTTATTTATGTCCATTAAATTGACTTTGCATCGCAGCCATACAAATTCATTTTTTTAAAATCGGATAGATTGTTACACTCATAACCAAGTGTAATAAACGTTTGTTTTATAGATGTATGAATCACACTAGAGCATCACAAAATGCTTATCATATCTTTTGAGGGTCATAGCGCCCAAAGAACCAACCGGTGGGAAGGGCTGTCTAGATCGGATTGGCTTCACACCTTTTCATCATGTTGTTACCATTTGAAATTTGAATGGTCTTTCAAGATAATAATATAAAAAGTAAGGATATGTACAAATTAAGACTTTTTTTTTAAATATGCAGTTCTTTTGTTAAGTAATTTCATTAATATTAGGTGATAGATTATCTACGAGTCAGAAGGTTTTTGGCTCATATTAAACATTTTAAATGTGGGTAAAAAAAAGAGAGTTTTGACAAATTAAAATATTTTTTTATAAGAACTCTACAAGGATTTAGAGTAACGTATACCCGAGCAACGCACGGGTATTGTTTAAAGATATGGTGATTTAAATCTTGGTTGTGGTTTTTTGGTTTATTGATTTTATTATTATCATTACTAGTGAAGGAAATTTGGAAAAACCATGTTTGGCCGGATTTTAGTGATGGTGGAAGAAAAAGGAGGAAGGAAGGAGGAAGAAGAATGTGTTTTATGTAAATGGACGATTATACCCTCACTAACGGTCTAAACTAACGAATGTTAGTGCAAGGGCTTCTGGCAACGAAAATGAAAAAGTCAGGGACCAGTTGCAACGAAAAAAAAACACAGGGGGCAAAATGCGAATGTGACAAACCACAAGGACCATTTGTGACATTTTCTCTTTATTATATAAATTAAAACTTTGAAAAGTAGAAATTCTCACCCCTCTTAAACAACTAGACTAAAAACTCATGCTAAATTATTTACTATTACAAGAGAAACAACATAAGGACCCGAACAGATGGACCAAGTGGGATTTAGTCATGGGGTTTAGAAGTACATAACCATACAAAAAAAAATAAGCTTCTACATGTTCAGTTACATACAAGTAGAAAAGAAAAACTTGAGCCGCAGATCGGTAACCCAAAAACCGTTTTATAACGTTGCTTCCATGGAGCGATTATAAATCCAAAAAAGCCGGCGTAATGTAATATATATTTTTTTTCATATTCATCTCTGATTTTGAGATACATATCTCGATTCTATTGATATGTGCATTTTCGGGTTCATGTTTAACTGTTTACGCATATCATTCATATGTCTTAGAAATATGTTGGTAGATAGACATGTCACATGAATGCATTACTGATACGACCCATGTCATAGGACACGACCCATCTGACTTTGTCAATAAACCCACCACTCATGTGGCAGTTGGTTTCCCATGATGTCAAGTTACCCATGATATAAGTTGTTAGTTTCCCACGTTATAAGGTGAGTATAAAATATGAACAAAATAGTCTAATCAAAAACCCGTACCATTGATTGCCAACAAACCATGAACCCATAAATTGCTCATCCGCCAAGACACCTCAAAAATACCAAGCAAACTCGACACCATTGTGGTGTATCAACTTCAAACAACTTAAAATCAACCAAACCCTCCATTCTTAATGATACAACACCACTCTAGACATATAAAAATGAGAAGTACCCACTAGTAGCCCAAGTTCTTTTTTTCTTTTTTTTTTTTTTTTTTTTTTTTTAATATCCAATCTTACTCTACTAGTAGGCACCCTCTTACAATGATGAACCATGTCTAACACATTTACTTTCTTTTGAACAATCCAACACATTCCCGAATACGTAAACTAATCTACGTCTTCCCCAATTCAAAGCATAATCCAATCAATCAACCACCAAAACTCTCACAAACCGTCCAACAAACCAATGACAATCAATGGCCCCCCAGATTAGACTATCGGTATAGTAAGGTATAGTTAAGTAAAGTTTACATATATAAGTTGATTTATACAAAGGAAAAGGCTAAGTTAAAGGGATGTATAAGTGTGTCATGCACTAAGGATGAATGCAATAAAGGTATACAAAGGAAGGAAAGAAATTGTATGTATGTAAGTATATAGAGTATAGTAAGGGTATGAATATACAAAGGGAAAAATGAAAATAAAGAAAGAAAAGTATGGGTCAAACCTATATGCCAATTCGTCATCCGATGTACTTTTATCACAAAAGTGATCTCACTGCGGTCTCGTCACGATCACAAGGCCAAGTTCTAGCTCAACATATCACCGGCACACTCAAATCAAAGAAAAGAACCCGGAATGGAATAAATTAACCTCAAATTCGCACATCTTAGTGCAGAGTTCGAAATGGAACCCTTACTCCCGAATAAATCCAAGAGCCTAAGAGAGGGACAAATTACAAGGCAATCAAACCAAAACCGTAAACACCTAGCACATCTATATATGAACAATGAATCTCACAACTTTAGGTGTTTGGGAAATTTTTGAGTATGCAAGTAATGTTATCAATCCACAAGGATAAGCCCAATAACCGTTCAGAACACATTTCGCCGATTAAAATTTTTGCCAAGGAAAAATTTGTAGTAAAATTGCTCATTAAATTATTATGAATTAAGTGACAAAAGCAATTTACCACAAGGACAAGCTCAACTCAAGTTTCAAAAACCACATCAACCTCTATTATCCCACCAAATTGACAACACCGATTCCAAACATGCACATCACAGTGAAGAGCTCAAATAGAAACTCCTACCCTTGGATAAAATCCGAAGGCCCATGAGAGGGACACATCAACAAAACCGGTAGAAATCTCAATGGCAAAACAACAAAAGTGATGTACCCGGTAGCTTAAACCTATTTGCCACCCCCCACACTTAAGATGGACAATGCCCTCAATGTCCATATTCGGTCAAACAAAGGTAAATAGGGGTAAGCACAATAGACAGAAAGAATGAGAACACATACCGGATAAAAGAACTGTGTGTGAACAATGTCAATAAAGATGTCAATCAAAAATATAGCGCTGAACTTACTGCCAGCATATGCACATGACATCAAAGTGAGCTACTAACACGATCACACAATCAAACAACTCCAACTGGTCCTCCCCCCACACTTGGGTTCCACTAGGTATTGCCATCAAACGGATAGACCTGTCCAACTTCAAATAGCAAGCACAACCAAATATCCAAACAAAAATTAAACTAATCTACAGTCTCATGCAGAAAATTAAAGAAACAAAAGAAAAGAGTACAAATGTTTCATCACCCCGTAGGGTGGATACCAAACAAACATAAATAAATATCATCCAAATCATAACCAAGCACATAGGAGCCTCATTACGCCACATGATCATCATCACTGAAACTGGCCATGATAGCCATAGGGGAGTCCGGATGTATCAAAAAGATCGGTGACCCAAGTTCGCTCCCCCTCCTGACCAGAACTAGAGGCGCCAACATCCCCTCCAGAAGGTCCACCACCAAAGCCCGATCCAGATCCTGCAACAAAACCAGGCTGAAAAGAAGATGATCCACCAACGAATCCCCCAGAACCACCAGCATCTCCACCAGACGGTCCACTAGTCCATGGTCTCCAATCTGCACTAGTACCTGCATCAACAGAAGACCTGCCTCCAAAGAACCAAACTGCACAGGACCACGAGGAGATCCACCAAGATCATGTGGGAAGAAAGAACCTCCTCCCTGACGATATGTCGGGACATGAATAGGTGGTGGTGAAAATTCAGGAATAGGCGTATCAGGAACAAACGGCTGTCCATGGTACTGAGCGTCCCACATGGGCTGATAATAATCAAGGGTATAGTTGGTGTGGGCCTGCTGCGATCCCATCCAAGTCATATCCTGGTCCATGCGCCGCTGATAATCATCAAAAGCCTGGCGGCTAGCCTGCTGCCCATCCATAATCTGCTGCAGCTGGGACCCTAAATCAGTCAAGTCAATACTAGGACGGCCCCGCCTCCTCTGAGGCTCCTGAGGGGCGTCCTCCATCTCATCATCATCAGAATCCTCCACCTCAGGAGGCGGTGCATCGATAACTCCCGTATCGTCCAACAACCTAGCCTGTTCATTCTTTTTCGGCTTCTTCACTATCTTGGCGATGATCAACTCCTTCTCAGTCAGATGCTCCTGACTAACCGGCAAGGACAATCCCTCATGGCAAACATCAGTATCAAACACCCCCATCCTCTTGTAAATACGGGTGATAAAATGCCCAAGCACCAACCTTGAATCCGAGTGATTCACCATCCTGTCCAGAACAACCATCGGGGCCAAAGCAAACCTCCTCGGTGCCCCCTCAGTAAACAACTTAATCAACCACAAATCTAGCTGGTACGCCTTGTCCCAATGGGTGGACCTTTGTACCAGAAACGTTACAATCATCCTATGCAACATTCTCAGCCTGACACTTCTAATCTTAGACACACTACCAGAGCCGCTAGAGGGCCAAGCGTGTCCCGAAATACGAGTCCAATACTGAGTTATTGACTCACCATCCCCCAAATCCTGCTTCACATACAACCCCTTTCTCAACAATGCCCTAAATTCCTGACTATCTAACTGGTTCCTCGTATACATTCCACAATAAAAACCAAATTCCGGAATAGATAACTTCCGAAGCTGTCCCCCGCAGAAAAAAGTTACTACCCTCTCTTCAAAAATATCGTTGACCTTATTAAGGTCCTTGGTCAACTTCAGAGTAGAATAAAACTCAAGACAGAGTTCACGAAAACATGGTTCCCGATTATGGAAAATGTTATGCCACATATCACAACTAACCACCCGTTCACCGATTGGAACCTCAATACGGAACCACCGACGGATATCCTCCTGTATCCCATAATTTCTAGCAAAAATTGGGTCAAGATATTTAGGAGGGCAAACCACCTGTCGATGTAGGGCAAAGAGATTGTTCAAAAAGTTGTTCTTATGGGGTTGCCTAGCCCCATCGAACGCCAACCATGCGTGTTCTTCGTCCATTTGGTTCTCTCCAAACTTCAAATCAGGTATTTCCGGCTCTTGCCTAGCCCTCTTGGATCCAGTACCGCTTCCCTGACCAACCTCCATCTGCCTTCTCTGAGATGCGGACTGCAATCACAACCATTAAAACAAACAGACAAACATTAGACATACGGAATGCAAACTAAGCGCTCAATAATCTTCAAAACAACTTTTTGGACAGAAAGTACCCACTGCGGCGCAGTGGGACTGGGTGGTCCTCACTGCGTCGCAGTGAGATAATATACAAGTGTAGTCCAGAAGGTTGTCACTGCGGCGCAGTGGCACACATACACCACCACTGCGTCGCAGTGGCCAGGTTACTGGGCAAGATCATGGTGTTCATAATAACTTTCAGCAAAAGTGTACAACCAAACCACCAAACTACTAAATTTCAACAATGTAACAACAACTAGGCTAGCATTAACCTCCCCCACACTTGTCCATCAAAATCCCCAAAAATTTTCAAAACCCTAGTTTAAGTTTATCTCAAATTTCGATGAACAAGTGTAAGAAACGAAAAATTAAACACTACATTGGTATCAATAGCCCATATCTAACACAACCCACTAATTAATTTGAAAATTAAGACCTAAAAATCAAAAATCAAAAATTGAAGAAAATAAAAAGAAAAGTCAAGAAATCTTACCTCTTTTCCCATGATGATGAATGCTAGTAATTTAGAGAAAAAGAAGAAGTAAAATGCAAGATGGGAATTAATGGAAGAATTTGAGAGCAAAATGAGGTCGGTTTTTGAAAAGCAGAGAGAAATATGAAGATAAAAATTTTGTGTGGTGAAAAAGTGACCAAAATTGACTGAATAATAATTCATATAGATCTGGTTGACCGGTCAAAGGGGCCACTGCGGCGCAGTGGGCATATCACCCCCACTGCGTCGCAGTGGGGCAATTTTTGTTCAACTCCAGTCAAAACGACTGCGGCGCAGTGGGATAGTACCCTCACCACTGCGTCGCAGTGAAAACTCACTGGTCACCCCCATTTTTCCTTAGAAAAATTTCGAAAATATACTTACCTCCAACCGCTTGTCCTCAAAATCGCACCTGCACATTTCTTGACAAAACAAAATCAAACTAACTAATAAAATGAAAATAAAATGCAACAAAAATAACACGGGTTGCCTCCCGAGAAGCGCTTAATTTATTTACGAGTCTTTAGCTAGACTCGACTACCTTTCAAACTTCAAATCAAAAATGGGGATTTCTTCGATTATCCCATCCACTTGTTCTTCTTCAAAGTACAACTTCAATCTATGACCATTCACAATGAAAGAACCTTCACCATCTCTCTTGAACAGTTCAACATAACCGGACGGATAAACATGCTTGATTACAAAAGGTCCTATCCACCTAGAGGTAAGCTTAGGTTGCTTGATCTTAAACTTAGACAGAAACAACAAAACCTTAGCTCCTACCTTAAATTCCTTTCTACGGATCCTTTTGTCATGGTAAACTTTAGTCTTCTCCTTGTAAAGCCTTGAATTTTCATATGCACCTAACCTAAGCTCATCGAGCTCATGAAGTTGCAACATCCTAAGGTCACCGGCTTCCATCATATCCAAGTTTAAATTTCTCAAAGCCCAATATGCCTTGTGCTCAATCTCAATGGGAAGATGACAAGTCTTACCATAGAGCAACCGGTATGGCGTGGTGCCAATCGGTGTCTTGTAAGCCGTCCTAAATGCCCACAAGGCGTCATCCAACTTCTTTGACCATACCTTAGGGTTGTCTCCCACCGTTTTCTCCAAAATTCTTTTCAACGCCCTATTGGTGTTTTCTACTTGTCCACTAGTTTGTGGATGATAGGAAGTAGAGAAATAATGCACAACACCATATCTTTTCATGACCTTAGCTAATTGATGATTTGCAAAGTGGGTTCCTCGGTCACTAATTAAGGCTCTAGGGCAACCAAATCGGCAAAACAATTGTTTAAGGAAATCAATCACTACCCTAGCATCATTCGTGGGTAAAGCCTTGGCTTCGGCCCACTTAGATACGTAATCAACGGCAACAAGAATGTAAAGGAACTTGTTAGACGGTGGGAATGGTCCCATGAAGTCTATTCCCCAAATATCGAAAACCTCACATACCTGAATGCTCTGTTGGGGCATCTCATCCCGCTTAGTGATGTTTCCTTGCCTCTGACAAATGTCACAAGTTTCTACCAAGGTTTGAGCCTCCTTAAAAATGGTGGGCCAATAGAAACCTGCATCAAACACCTTTTTACCTGTAACTGAAGGACCGTAGTGACCTCCAGTTGGACCATAGTGGCAAGCATCCAAAATCTCTCTAGTTTCAGCTCCAGCTATACATCTTCTCACCATCCCATCTGCACAAACACGAAATAAGTATGGGCTATCCCAAAAATAGTATTTGGCATCGGAGATGAGCTTCTTCTTCTGTTGATGCGTGAAGTCATTTGGTATCTCACCTGCAACCAAATAGTTAGCAATGTCAGCAAACCAAGGAGCATCATCAGAATTAGATATAAACATTAAACATTCATCAGGGAAGTGATCATTGATCTCCCCATCACGAAGTTCCTCCCGGTGAGGATCTTCCAATCTACTCAAATGATCAGCAGCCAAGTTTTCAGCCCCTTTCTTATCCTTGATCTCAATATCAAATTCTTGCAACAACAAGATCCAACGGATAAGCCTGGGTTTAGCATCTTGTTTGGAAAACAAGTACTTTAGGGCTGAATGGTCCGTAAAAACTATGGTCTTACTTAAAACAAGATATGATCTAAATTTATCAAAAGCAAAAACCACGGCAAGCAGCTCTTTCTCAGTTGTGGTGTAATTTTGCTGGGCGGGGTTCAATGTTTTGCTAGCAAAGTATATGGGCTTGAAATGCTTATCAACCCTTTGCCCCAACACGGCTCCCACAGCAAAATCACTAGCATCACACATCAATTCAAAGGGCAATTCCCAATCCGGCCCTACCATGATAGGTGAATTGGTCAACTTTTCCTTTAGCACCTGAAAAGCACTTAAACACGCATCATCAAATACAAAAGGGACGTCCTTCTCCAACAAGTGGGTCATCGGACGAGTAATCTTAGAAAAGTCTTTAATGAAACGGCGGTAAAAACCGGCATGTCCAAGAAAACTCCTTACCCCTTTCACATTGGAAGGCGGGGGTAGTTTGGCTATCACATCAATCTTGGCCCTATCAACCTCTATCCCGGCCTTAGACACTTTGTGACCTAAAACAATACCTTCGGTCACCATGAAGTGACATTTCTCCCAATTTAAAACAAGTTGTGCCCTCTCGCACCTTTCCAACATCTTATCTAAGTTATGCAAGCAAGTACGAAATGAGTCCCCAAAAACCGAGAAATCATCCATGAAGACCTCCATGGAGGTTTCAAGCATGTCCTGGAATATAGCAATCATACACCTTTGAAAGGTGCCCGGGGCATTACATAGACCAAACGGCATTCGCCGATAAGCAAAAGTGCCAAAGGGGCACGTAAAAGTGGTCTTTTCTTGATCCTTTGGATCAATGGGTATTTGAAAGTACCCGGAAAACCCATCAAGGAAACAAAAGTACTCATTACCTGCTAATCTCTCCAACATTTGATCAATGAAAGGCAATGGAAAGTGATCCTTTCGGGTGGCATCATTTAGCTTACGGTAGTCAATACACACCCGCCAACCCGTTATAGTCCTGGTAGCCAAAAGTTCCCTATTCTCGTTCTCTATAACCGTCATACCCCCCTTTTTGGGTACACAATGAACTGGGCTAACCCAAGGACTATCAGCAATAGGGAAAATAATCCCTGCATCTAACAACTTAATAACTTCTTTCTTGACCACTTCTTTCATATTAGGGTAAAGCCTCCTTTGTCGCTGGACAACGGGCTTAACATCATCGATAAAATCAATTTTGTGCTGACAAAAGTTAGGACTAATACCTGGAATGTCGGTAGTCTTCCAAGCAAAAGCCCGCTTATGGGCTCGAAGCACGGTCAAGAGAAGTCCTTTCTCGTCACTCGATAAGGAGGACGAGATAACCACTGGTAAAGAAGATTCACCTACCAAGTAAGCATACTCCAAATGGGCAGGCAATGGCTTTAGCTCCAAATCTGTAGGTGGTACATCAACTGAATTAGGTACCAATGAGCTTCCATCAGCAACAACTCTCTCAAAGCTCTCATCCACTGGAGGTGTCTCCTCTAAGCTAAGTGCCATAACCTCAGCAAACAAAGCATCATCAGAAATTTCTCCAGCTCCTAGATAAGCAATCTCCTCATCTCCCATATCGGTCCATCAACTCCTGAAATTCTTGGTCCAAAGCATCATCATTCACATCAATCCTGAAACATGACTCATCATTAGAATAAGTATGCTTAATAGACCTCTCAACATTAAAAACAATCCTATCAGTACCCACTCCCAAAGAAATCTCCTTATCCTTCACACGGATGATAGCATCCGCGGTATTTAGGAAAGGTCGTCCAAGAATAAGGGGTACTTGAGCATCCTCCTCCATCTCAAGAATGACAAAGTCAACTAGGAAAACAATATGACCCACTTTGACTCTAATATTTTCAGCAATCCCCATGGGATACTGAAATGAGTGGTCGGCAAGCCTAATACTCATGCGAGTCGGGCGAAGGATTCCTAAGGCCAACTTACTCCAAACCGAGTAAGGCATCAAATTGATACTAGCTCCTAAATCGGCTAAAGCCTTACAAATAATGGTTCTAATAGAGCAAGTAATCAGAAAACTCCCTGGGTCTTCAAGCTTAGGAGGTATGCGGTTCTGCAAGATAGCAGAACACTCGGCATTTAGAAAAGTAGCTTTTGCCTCCTCCATCTTTCCTTTATCCGTCACAAGTTCCTTGATGAACTTGGAATAGTGAGGCATCCCCTGTATCAAATCAACTAAAGGAACATTAATATGAACATTAGAAATCATTTGAACAAATTTGTTATATTGTTCCTTTAGTTTAGCTTTCCTGAACCGTTGTGGAAATGGAACTTTTGGTTTATAAGCCTTAACCTCGGGTTCCACAACCGGTTCTGGTGGATTGACCGGAGTCTTCACGGTCGGATTCTCCTCCATCTCAATCTCCTCATCATTAGCTCCTGAATCCTGAACATCTGAAACAACCACATTAGGCATAGTAGGAGGGTCATAAGATTTACCTGTACGAGTTGTGATGGCCTTGGCTTCCTCATTACGGGCTTGAGGTGGAGTGTACTTCTGCCCCGAATTATGTCCTTGATTCGGTCCCATGCTAAACTGAGGCTTAGGATTCTGTTGAGTATTGCTAGGTAAAGTACCATGAGGCCTAGAAAGTGCAGCCATCCTACTCTCAAGATCCTTAAAGTTCACACATTGATTTTTCATGTTTATCTCAACCTTACCATCAATCCTATCCAACCTCTCATGCAATGCCTTCGTGTCATCCCTAATCATCTTAATACTAGTGTTGGTTTCAGCCTGATTACTTACCAATTGTTTCATCATCTCCCTCAACTCGGCATTTGGATCGGCATTAGAAGAAGAAGAAGATCCAGACCCTTGTCCTTGTTGAGTTTGATGTTGTGGCTGACTTTGAAAGTTATCCCTTTGCCATCTATTTCCTGAAAAACGAGAGTTGTTAGTAGGAAAAGAAGAGTTATAAGTAGGATTACCTGAAGTGCGGTTTTGGAAACCGGTATTGCGTTGGTAGCTCCCTTGTTGTTGATTTTGGATGTAACTCACATCTTCGGGTCCCCGATTGGGACACTCATCGGAGTAATGCATGTCACCACAATGGTCACATCCATCCGCCACTACCTTCACATCCCGTTCAATAGCTCCAAACCGACTCTCTTGCATAGCAAATCCCTTTTCCATGCGCTCCGATAGCGCTCTAATCTCTCCTATCATCCCCGAATCATGACTAGCCTCAACCTTCGCAACTCTACCTTGGCTAGTACCTTTCTTCAACCTTCTCTCATTCTTCAAAAATCTATCGTCATCCATATTTGCATTGTCCTTAGCCATGGACTCCAAGATTTCAAAACCCTCATTTGGTGTGATCTTGTTAAAACCACCCCCAAACGCATATCCTAACTCCCTCTTAGACTTCTTATCGAGGCCATCAAAGAAGAGCTCAACATATTGCTCCTTAGTCATGTTATGGCCCGGACAATTCCTTAACATCTCCTTGAATCGGATCCATGCATCCACTACATCTTCATCTTCATCTTGGGCAAAAGACCTTATCAAGTTTTCCAACTTCCTTTGAGTTCTAAGTGAGTAGAACTCACCAATGAAAGCTTGCTTCAGTTGGTCCCAAGTTGCAATGGAATTCTCCGGGAGATCATTAAACCAAGCAAGAGCATCTCCGGTAATAGACATTGGAAATGTCTCTAATTTAACGGCATTCATTTGGTTGTTACCATATTGGTATAACCGTGCCAACTTCTCAAACCTTTCCAAATGTTGATATGGATCCCACTTTCTTTTACCGTCGAATTGTTGCTCCTCGATACTCTTAAGATGATTTCCTTTAAGATTGAAATCATGACCAATGGGTGGAGGTCTTATAGGACTACCACGGTTGGCAGGAATAGTGCGAACCCTCTCGCCATACCGTATATCATTCGGGTCCCTTTCTTCGTCTCCCATTGTCTCCTCTAACTTAACTTCAAGATTGAAAAATTCGTCCAAATAGAAACCCTCCTCGTCTGAATCAGGAGTGGGTCTAGCAATAGGTGAGAATGGTGTTGGTGTTGTGTAGTTAAACCTACGTCTTGTTGGTGTTCTCAAAGGACTATTAAGAGGTAAACCAGAAGACCGCAAGTTCATCAACTAGAAGTAGACCTGCAAAACACAACTAACCAAACACGTCAACTGCACCTGTGATAAGATAAGAAAAGAAAAACTAAACTATTAAAGCAAGTAACTTCCTCACGCATGAGGAAGGATCAAACCACTAAATTAACAACTAAAACAGCGCACAATCCCCGGCAGCGGCGCCAAAAACTTGATGTGCTAAATCGAGTTTAAAATTATAAACTAGAAATACCTCAAAACTCACTACTACACACTATCGGGCAGTGGACCCGATCGTATGCAATATAGTCAAAAAGTAAGTCCAGGTTCGTTCACGGGGATTGGTTTGAATCAATTGTTTAGTAAAATGGTTTGGAAAAAGGGTGTTGCTTCAATTCTCACTTTGACAATAACTTTCAAATACAAAACGCATAAAGTAAAGGTAAACTCGAACAATAATGGTAAAGATCATCCACCTTGACTACGCTAGACTTCAAACATGATTGCTTTCAATTAAGACCAAATTCATAAAGAGTTGACAAGATAATCGTGAAAGGATAATATGCTCGCGTGGTACCACCAACCGCTCACAAATCACCCAAACACCTAAGTTGCTAGTCTAATTACCCAAGCCGGTACCACCAATGCCTAGACAATCTTACCAACAATTAGTTTGTTTGACTATCAAATTACCAATTGCGCCTATGTGAAAATAACGTGGTACCACCAACCGTTACAAAACACGTTGACAAAATTATTCCTTTTATTAAATTGACATTCACTATCATACCATGAACTAGTGATAGTTGCTCATAGACAAGCAACCGTAGAAAATCACATATGCATTCGACTAGTACCACTAACGAAGAACACACATGCCACCAATATCAAATTAATACAAATAAGGAATTAAATCATCAAGATCACGACACAACGATAATTGAAATCAACTCTTTGAATTAAAATATATAGCAATCACATCATTCGTCTAGTTTCATCAAGGTGGACAATTGAAAGATTAGCCACTCATGATTAAAATGAAATTACAATCAAAATCAAAGAAGAACATGATTTACCAATTGTTTGAGGAAAAGAAATTGCAAGACAATAAGGTAGATACGATCTAGATGGGTGCACGTGAATCTTCAATGAATCGGGAGAAGATGAAATCTTGAATTGATCCTTTGAAGTATTTCCTCTTAGTGCAGCTCCTAGAAAGAGTATTTGATACTTTGGAAAATAGGTTGTGAAAACTATTTATACCCCCTGTAGTCTGATGCAAAAACTGGCCAAAAACCCTTCAGACCGTCCCTCACTGCGGCGCAGTGGGCGAGTAATGCCCCCACTGCGTCGCAGTGCATATACACTGCCACATATGTTCTTTTGTCACAGCCGACTGCGGCGCAGTGGGCACATGCAAATCCCACTGCGTCGCAGTGTATATACACTGGCTTGAACTCTCCCTTGTTCCACTGGCTGACTGCGGCGCAGTGGGCCTGTCCACACCACTGCGTCGCAGTCCATTCTTACTGGTCTCGATGCTCATCTCCATATAGGTGACTGCGGCGCAGTGGAGGCTGTCACCACCACTGCGTCGCAGTCCAATAATTCTGGTCTCAACTGGCCACACAACAACACATGAAGACTTGCATAATCTCTAACTCTTTTCACGTATCGAACTCTCCAATCAACTTTATGGCCTCAAAATTACTCGAAATTGCACCAAATGGAAACGTCACCTGTTTAGAACCTGAAACCACTAACAAAACCATAAACGCGCCAAATGCCAGCAAAATCGACTAAAAACATATAATAAAAAGGCCAATAACGATGTGGGCGATGGGTATAAATTGGTCACATCACGACTCGTTGTTGATAAGCTGCTATTCTTATCTTGGTTCTTTCTCGTAACTCCGTTACAGCTTCCAAATCTTCTAGTAACAGCTCCTTATTCTTCTCATAAGTCAACAAACTAACTCTGGCAGTAGGTAGATCCATCTCAGTGGGTAGAACTGCCTCAGCTCCAAATACAAGTGAGAATGGAGTCTGTCCAGTAGCACTCTTCGAAGTTGTTCGATCAGCCCACAAGACAAATGGCAATTCTTCAGCCCATTTTCCTTTGGCTTGTCCCAGTCTCTTTTTTAGATTATTCATAATAATCTTGTTGCTTGATTCTGCCTGTCCATTAGCTTGTGGATGGACTGGAGTAGAAGTAATCATCTTAATTCCCCATCTTTTACAAAAATTTGTAGTCTTCTTGCCGATAAATTGTGATCCATTATCACAAATTATCTCTGCTGGAACTCCAAATCTTGTGAGTATATTTCTTTTGATAAAAGATATGACATGAGTTTCTTGTATCTTGGAATATGCTTCAGCTTCAATCCATTTTGAAAAATAATCCGTCATGGCCAAGAAATATTTCTTGCCAGCTGAAGATTCTGTCATTGGCCCAACAATATCCATCCCCCATTTCATAAATGGCCATGGTGATAGAACTGGATACATGGGTTCTGCTGGTTGATGATAAATGTTGCTATGTCGTTGACAAGCATCACATTTCTTTGCATATTCTTCAGCGTCTTGTTTCATAGTTGGCCAATAATAACCTGTTCTCAAGATCTTCGAATATAAAGATCTCCCAGCTGTGTGATTTCCACATTCTCCTTCATGTATATCCTTAAGAACCTCATTGGTCTCGGGATATTCTAGACACCTAAGATATGGTCCTGCAAGAGATTTTCTATACAAAATACCATTTATCATAGAATAATGTGTTGTTTTCATACGAAAGTTCCTTGGGTTTTCCTCTTTAGGGATTGTCCCAGCATTTAAATATTCTATTATTGGTTTGGTCCAGGAATTTTGATTGTCCCCAGAGTTTTTAGTTTCTGTATCTTGAACAGCTAAGATATTGGTCGATTCTATAGCAGGATGTAACACATGTATTATAGGAATCTTAGTTTCTGGTGACATCTTAAGTGTTGATCCTAGATTCGCTAAAGCATCAGCTTCAGTATTTTCTTCTCTAGGCACTTGTTCTATATCAAATAAATCAAAATTCTCGGCCAGTTTCTTAACTATCTCTAAATATTGCATCAATTTTTCACCTTTTGCAGCATATGTTCCATTAAAATGATTGGCTAAAAGTAATGAATCTACATAAACTTTAAGGTTTCTAATGTTCATGTCTTTAGCCAGTTGCATACCAGAAATTAAAGCCTCATATTCTGCTTCATTATTTGTAGCTATAAAATGACAATTCACTGCTTGGGGTATAATATCCCCTGTGGCGATTTTAGTACGATACCTAATCCTATTCCTTTAACATTAGCTGCACCATCAGTATATAGAATCCATTTTTCAGTAGCTTCTTGTAACATTTTTACTTCTAAGTCTACTTCAAATTGCAAATCAGTACTAAAATCAGCCACAAAGTCGGCTAAAGCTTGAGATTTTATAGCAGTCCTAGGTTCATAAATTAAATTAAAAGCACTTAGTTTTACAGACCACTTAGCCATTCTACCAGATACTTCAGGTTTTCTAAGCACACATTTTATAGGATAATTAGTTTTAACATGTATAGCATGCATTTCAAAATAATGTCTAAGCTTAGTAGATGCCATAACTAATGCAAGTATAAGTTTTTCAAGATGAGAATACCTGGTTTCAGCATCAATTAAACTTTTACTTACGTAGTAAACAGGATGTTGTAGACCATCTGCTTCCTTTACTAGGACAGCACTTACTGCATTTGATGATACTGCCATGTAAAGATATAGAGGCTCACCATCTTCAGGCTTGACCAGCAACGGTGGAGTAGAGAGATATTTCTTTAATTCTTGGAAAGCTTCTTCTTGCTTTTCTCCCCATTCGAATCTTTTGTTCTTTTTCAAGATGTCATAAAACTCTTTGCACTATCAGAAGATCTTGATATGAATCTGTTCAAAGCTGCCAATCTTCCGGTTAACCTTTGAACATCTTTAGCATTAGATGGAGACTTCAAATTCAAGATAGCTTTGATCTGTTCTGGACTTGCTTCTATTCCTCTTTTAGTGACCATATATCCCAGAAATTTTCCAGCTCCTACTCCAAAATTACATTTCGCAGGGTTCAGCTTCATGTTGTATTTATCCAGGATGTTGAAGGCTACTTCAAGATCTTTCAGATGATCTTCAGCTTTCTTCGACTTCACCACCATGTCGTCTATATAGACTTCCATCGTATCCCCCAGTTGGTCTTTGAACATCATATTCACCAACCTTTGATAGGTTGCACCTGCATTTTTAAGACCAAAAGGCATAGCAATATAACAATAAATACCTGTTGGGGTCATGAAGGCAGTGGCTTCTTGATCTTCAGGCTCCATCTGAATTTGCTGAAATCCAGAAGAAGCATCCATAAATGTGAGCATCTCATGTCCAGAAGTTGCATCGACCATTGCATCAATATGTGGCAGTGGAAACGGATCTTTTGGGCAGGCTTTGTTAAGATCAGTGAAATCTACACAAACTCTCCATTTCCCGTTCTTCTTCTGTACCACCACCACGTTTGCCAACCATTCAGGGAATTTTACTTCCCTAATCATTTTTGCCTTTAATAATCTCTCCACATCTTCCTGGATAATTGCATTTCTTTCTGGAGCAAATTTTCTTCTTTTTTGTTGAATTGGCTTGAAACTCTTGTCAATTCCAAGCTTGTGTGTAATCACTTCTTTAGATATTCCAGTCATATCTTCTTGCTTCCAAGCAAAAGTCTTCATTCTAGCTTTCAAGAAACTTGTAAGTTCGACTTCTAAGTCTTTCGAAATCTTTTTGCCTAATAATACTTTGATATTAGGATCTTCAGGGACCAGAATCACTTCTTTAACATCTTGCTCTTCTGGTTCATCAACGTCGAAGATCCTCTTCTGTAATTGCTATTGCGATGTCGACCTTGCTGCTGACTTCATGGTGGATGTATAGCATTCCCTAGCTTCTTGTTGATCTCCTTTAACAGTGATCACTCCCCAAGGTGTTGGCATTTTAACACATTGGTGATATGTTGATGGCACCGCCTTCATTTCGTGAATCCAGGGTCTTCCTAGAATTATATTGCAGCCTGGAAGAGTATCGACCACACAAAATTTCTGCATGGAATTAACCCCTCCAACATATACTGGCAGTTTTATTTCACCAACAGTATATTTGGTCTCGCCACTGAATCCAATTAATGGCGACGCCTTGCCAATAATATTATCTTCAGAAATATCCATTCTTCTCAGGGTCTCTAGCTTGATAATATTCACCGAGCTTCCGTTATCTATTAAAATCCTGCGAACATAATGGTTAGCAATAAAAAGAGTAACGACCAAACCGTCATGATGAGGCTCCATTATGTCATCGAAGTCATCGTCTTCAAAAGAGACAATATCAGAATCAGAAATTGAAGCTTTCTTTACGCCTTTCTCTCCTTTATCTGCTTTGCTTTGCTTCGCAAATCTCTTGGCTGCTGAGTATGTTGTCCCACATACTTCTGATCCACCAGAAATAGTGTTAATTACTCTTGCGTCTGGAGGTGGAGAATCTGCTTTTTGAGTCGAATTTGGCCTTGCAAATTCTACGCCCTCAAGATCCTTAGCCTTCTTCCTTCCAAGGAGTTCCTTAAGATACCCTTTGGCCAGAAGAGTAGAAATCTCCCTTCTCAACATCTTGCAATCTTCAGTAAGATGACCAAAGTCTTCGTGATACGCGCACCATTGGCTAGGATCCTTCTTTTTGAAGTAAGAATCATTTTTCTTTTGTGGCCATCTTACTTTGTCCCCAAGATCTCTGAGCGCCATTATAATGCCAGGTGTTGATACTGAAAAGCAGTATGTTGAAAGGGCAGGATACTCAACCCCATCATCTTCTTCGACTGCATTCACTTGATTATCAACATGTCTTGTGTAGGGTTTATTTCTTGGCTTAAATACTGGAGTTTCTGCTTTCCTATTTGGACGATCATATGACAAAGCCTCCAGTTTTGAAGACGTCAACTCATTTTCTTCAAGTCTTATAAATCTTGCAGCCCTCGCTTTAGCTTCATCCAGGTTTCTGCATGGCGTCATTATAAGATCTTCTTGGAATTTGGACCCTTTATGGAGCCCTCTCTGCAAAGCTTGTATGGCAGTTAACATATCTAATTTAGGAATATTAAGAGATTCTTTCGTAAATCTAGTCATAAAGTCCCTAAGTGATTCGTGTGGTTTTTGTATAATTTTATAAAGATCGTCAGTCAATTTTTCGAAGGTTCTACTGCATGAGAATTGACTATAAAATAAATTAGTTAAATCAGCAAAGGAGTTAATAGATAAAGGAGGCAAACTCTGCAGCCATTTTAAGGCTGATCCTGAAAGTGTAGATCCAAAGCTTCTACATAGGCAAGCTTCTTTCAGATTGGATGGAATAGGCACAGTCTCCATCTTTTCCAAATATAGCGCGATATGCTCTTGAGGGTCAGTAGTTCCATCATATGGTTTCATATTTGGAACCTGGAACTTCTTTGGGATCTCTACATTTGCGATCCTGTCACCATATCTATTAATAAGATAGGATGCAGGGTTGACCTCTGGAATTGGATTACAAAATCCAGGAACGCTAGAGATCATGTCTTTGAGCCTCTGGAATTCTCTTGCAATATATTCGTTTGATCCTTGTCCCTGCGATGAGTTAGCAAAAGCAAATGATCCATTATAATTATTAGAATTATGCAAACCTGCACCCATAGTGGCAGACGTTCCAGCAGCATGAGTATTTTGTGGAATATTGTTCCCAAAATTCTGAGTTGCAGTTGGGAATGACGTGTTAAACGGCGCAGATCCAGGGGCTACAGATGCTCCTGGAGTGGAAAACAAATTCCTTGGTGTGATTGGAGGTCTATTTTCTGTAATTCTGGATTCCAAAATTCTGAATTGAGCCTGATTGAATTCTTGATTCGCTGCAACAGTGTTAGTTAATTTCTGCAAAATAGAAAGTAGATTAGGGACTTCTTCATCGTTGATGTTTTGAGCAGCTTCCTTGGATCCAATATTATATGGATCATAGCCTTGATTGTTGAAAAAGTCCGATCCTCTCGCTAATCCAGATCCATCATAAGTTTGAGACGGATTTCTTGCTGGTGTATCGCCAGTGATATTGAATTCGTCACTTTGATCAGCTGGTCCCTTGTCTTTGCTTTGATTTCGAGCAGCATTATTCTTGTTCCTTCGATACGAATTATTTCCTGGAGGAGGAGGCATCATAGAAGAAGAAATAGCAGGAGTGTTTTGTGAAGAATTAGTTGGTTGAGTCGACATTATCGGAATTAATTTCGGAAAATCAGTTCTTATAAAAATCAAAAGAGTTTTTAATCGATCGAAAGCACCTTTTGCCCCACGGTGGGCGCCAAATTGTTTTGGTCAAAAATTAACTAAGATAATTTACGTAAAAGACTTAGATCAATTATGTAACCAAACTTTCGTTCGTGAGGTTAAGGGCTTGTAAAATATGTTTGAGATTCAAAGATGCGTTTAATGAAAAAGGTTTAAAGAACGATTATGTCGACTAAACAAAGAATAAGAATGCTAAGCAATAAATATCAAGATTATAAATATCGAAGTAAGTAAAATAAAGGTAAATAATACTGATCAAAATAAATAACTAGTAAGTAATGCGATTAAAGTAAAGAGTAAAGAGCAAGAACACCGAGATTTGTTGACAAGGAAAAGCCCTTAATCCTTTGAGGATTGCCGGCATAAAAACCCCGGGAGGAAGCAATCGTCCCTGCCTTTGTTCTTTTATTAATGATTGTTAAATGTTTACAAATGGTGGAATTCGGTTGATCGATGTATCTAAGTGTAAAGTAAATGAGAGCAAGTGTGTGTGAATACAAGTGTATAGTGAGCAGAAAATAAAGTGAGATTGGATGCCTAGATCGATCAGCCTCATTCGTTATTTATAGACCTAGGATCTAACTAACTATCCGAAGTTGTAGGGATCTTCCAGGTCTTCCATAGTTGAACGTTGGAGCGTATCTTGACCAGTCTTGTGGACGTTGTAGTCATTTTCCTCGTGCAGAATTTGACTTGAACTCCGAATATCTTGGCAGACCAAGTCTTCTTTGCGTGTAGAAGTTTTATCCCATGTGTGAATTCTTCTTTTTACCGTTAGAGGTATTTTCCTTAGCTTTATATCGAATATTCCAGAACCTGCATACTTATCTCACGTGGAAATAACAATAATACTTGAAACATATCGTTAGCAAAGTATTAATATGTAATCAGAATATTCTACTAAGTCAGGATCCTGAGACGTCAAGATCTTGGACCTTCAAGATATTGACACCTGAAATTTCACCCATAACAATTGCTCCCTCTATTCTAATTCTTGACGAGCAATCCTAACTGCAAATTCTGATTGTGCCCAGATTGCCCTAAATTCAAGGAGTGGCTAGCTAAGAAAGGTAACTTACTTCATGTAATATTTGATTCTTTTACGTTTGATGTACCTATTAATACATGTGTGGGTGACTTTGGTTCTATGGTCCATGTGACCAACTCAATACAAGGATTTCATACAATCCAGAAGCTATCAAAGGGCCAAAGAAAGCTTAGAGTTAGTTAGAGTGATCTCTTAGATGTCAAATCCATGGAACTTATAATTACATCTAAACACTGGAAAGTGTATTAGACTAGTAGATACCTTATGTGTACCGAGAATTTCTCGGAACCTTGTATCTATTTTTCTAGTCTAAGACCTTGAAGGTTATGTAATAATTCATGGTTGCGGAGAGATTGCCATTACTCATAATAATGAATTCCTTGGTCTTAGTTTCTTGGATGGATTATTGTATAAGTTAGAACTAGACCATAATTTCTCACAGTCTTTGTTGTCTCCTAATATTGATGACATAACTAAAACAAAGACAAAATCACCTAAATAATTAGAGAATTCCTCCATGTTGTGGCATAAACATCTTGGCCACATCTCACGAGTTCGCATGATACGACTCATAAAGGATGGAATATTACATTCTCTTGACTTTAGTGATTTTGAAACATGTATTTAGTGCCTCAAATGCGAAATGGCTAAAGGGAATAAGAAAGGATCCACTAAAAGTTCCAACATGTTGGAAATAATTAACTATGATATTAGTGGCCCCTATCTCGCATCCATCTCACGACATACATCATTTATTACATTCATTGATGATTATTCGCGTTATATGCACCTATATCTGATCTGAACCCTTACTCACTTTTATTGATCTTAAAACTTTGGTTTAAAACCAACTTGATCGTAAAATAAAAGTTGTGAGATCAGATAGAAGAGGTAAGTGTTATGGTAGACATACTGATATTGGTCTGGTCATTTCCATAACTTTTGCAAGGAACATGACATAATTATTCAATACACCATGTCTGGTTTTCCTCAGCAAAATTATGTTGCTAAAAGGAGAAATGGAACCTTAATGGACATGGTGAAAAGTATGTTTGCCAACACTAACTTACCTTTCCTTTGGACTGAGGCCTTAAAAACAGCCGTTCATATACTCAATAGGGTTTCATCAAAATCTGTCCCTAAAACTACTCATTAGATCCGGACAGGTAGGAAACTGAGTCTAAAATATATGAAAGTATGAGGTTGTCCTGCCAAAGCATAAGTCTATAACCCTAACTTAAAGAAACTGTATCCTAAAACTCTTACATGTTTCTTTATCGGTTACCCTGATAACTCAAAAGGTTATCGGTTTTAGTGTCCTTCTCACACTACTAGCATTATTGACACGCATCATGCCACGTTTCTCGAGAACTCAGAGATCAGTGGGAGCACGACAAATCATAACTTGATTTGCAAGAAGTACAAGAAGCGGGGGGAACCACTCGTCGGTTATTATTACTCCTCCTATAATTCCTCTTGTACCCAACGCTGCTCCTAATATCACTTATCCACCTTCTCCTAATTATCCAAACCTGTAGGTTGTAAATGGATCTTCAAAACCAAATTAGACCCGAATGGAAACGTCAAACGCTATAAGGCCAAACTGGTTGCGAAGGGCTTTACTCATAAGGAAGGAATCGATTATCAAGAGACTCTTTCTCTTGTCTCTCATAAAGATTCCTTAAGGATCGTCATGGCATTCGTAGCTCATTATGATTTAGAGTTACATCAGATGGATGTCAAGACCACTTTCCTGAATGGAAACTTGCAATAAGACGTATACATGCGGCAACCTGAAGGATTCATTCCAGAAGGTAAAGAGCACATGGTCTGCAAGTCGAAAAAGACCATATACGGGTTGAAGCAAGCATCACTAAAATGGTACCTTAAGTTTGATGAAGTCATAAAAGGACAAGACTTCCTAAAGAATCAAGTGGATCAATGCACCTATCTCAAGATCAGTGGGAGTAAATTTACAATCCTTGTTTTGTATGTGGATGTCATTCTACTTACAAGTAACAACTTGGATATGTTGCATGAGTTGAAGCGTATACTTTCGCATAATTTCGACATGAAAGATCTCGGTGATGCCTCTTATGTCATAGGTATCAAAATACATCGGGACAGGCGTAATGATGTTCTGGGTCTTTCTCAAAAGGCTTATATTGAACGCATCTTAGAACGCTATAACATGCAACACTACACACCCACTATAGCTCTAATAGTAAAAGGAGACGTATGTGATTGTTTCCAAAGTCTGAGCATTGAGATTGAAAAGGAGCAAATGGGGATGATACCTTACTCATGAGTAGTTGGGAGCATTATGTACGCTCAGGTTTGTACTCGTCCGGATATCGCTTACATTGCCGGCTAAAAGGTTCTGAGATATCTGCAAGGGACCAAAGACTACATATTAACTTATAGAAGAAGTGACAACTTAGAAGTAGTAGGATGTTCTGATTCCGATAAGAAATCTACTTCTAGATATATATTTATGATTAGCTGGCGGACCTATCTCTTGACGGAGTCATAAACAGAACTGGCTGCAACGTCCACGATGATGGCTGAATACATTGTTGTTTACAACAACACTTGTCATGGGATGTTGTTAAAGAACCTGGTCAGTAGACTCGAAATCGTCAACTCCATTACCAGACCATTGAAGCTTTACTGTGATAACTCAGATGTCGTAACTTTCTTGAACAGTAACAGTTCAACTGGCACTGAGCTGTATCTCGATACAAAGTATCTGTTTGTACGCGAATGGATTGAGGAAAATGTTCTTTGTATTGAGTACATAAGTACACATAATATGCTAGTGGATCCAATGACCAAAGGTCTTCCTCCTAAAAATCTTCGTAGGACACGTGTCGAAGATGAGGCTTACTAAAGGACCTAATATAATAGCATGTTGTACTTATTGGTCATTATTATTATCTTAATAAAATTTTTCCTCTATATTCAGATTTTGTTCGTCTATTAGTTACACTTTGAGCGCTCATGATGGTGTATAGACATTATATAACAAAATTTGTCTTAGTCAATTGATCATTGCTTATTAGTTTTAAATTTGAGTCATAGTTTGACTAGTGGGGGTCCTGAGTTGATGTTCTTCTCTACGATTGTACTTATTGACTATGATTTCAGTTTAAAACAAAATGAGTATTATCCCGGCCGGACTTATTGAATACTCATAGATAAATGATCGCTTGGTCAAGTGGGAGAATGTTGGAACCATGTTAAATGTGACCGTCACTGATCGTTTATCATTCGTGATATGATAATTGACGATAACTAAAATCCCTATGTCTAGTAAATATACGATGGGTGTATTTACTCTTAAAGGCATATTATAGGGTTTCCCATTAGATGATTGGAACTACGAGGACTTATATTGCACATACTAAACACCAGGGGCTAAAGTTGTAAATGCTCTCTCTATAAATAGAGAGTCATTTCCAACCATTTAACCCTAATCTTCCACCTTATTTTGTGTGTGTTTTTTCTCTCCCAAATTCATACCCCATCTAAATACAATCATCTCATTTTGGGAACCCGCAATCAATGGCCAAATATGCTTAAACATCTTACAGGTTCTCATAGATAAATGATCGCTTAGTCAAGTGGGAGAATGTTGGAACCATGTTAAATGTGACCGTCACTGATCGTTTATCATTCGTGATATGATAATTGACGATAACTAAAATCCCTATGTCTAGTAAATATACGATGGGTGTATTTACTCTTAAAGGCATATTATAGGGTTTCCCATTAGATGATTGGAACTACGAGGACTTATATTGCACATACTAAACACCAAGGGCTAAAGTTGTAAATGCTCTCTCTATAAATAGAGAGTCATTTACAACAATTACCCTAATCTTCCACCTTATTTTGTGTGTGTTTTTTCTCTCCCAAATTCATACCCCATCTAAATACAATCATCTCATTTTGGGAACCCGCAATCAATGGCCAAATATGCTTAAACATCTTACAGGTTCTCATAGATAAATGATCGCTTGGTCAAGTGGGAGAATGTTGGAACCACGTTAAATATGACCGTCACTGATCGTTTATCATTCGTGATATGATAATTGACGATAACTGAAATCCCTATGTCTAGTAAATATACGATGGGCGTATTTACTCTTAAAGGCATATTATAGGGTTTCCCATTAGATGATTGGAACTACGAGGACTTATATTGCACATACTAAACACCAGGGGCTAAAGTTGTAAATGCTCTCTCTATAAATAGAGAGTCATTTCCAACCATTTATACCCTAATCTTCCACCTTATTTTGTGTGTGTTTTTTCTCTCCCAAATTCATACCCCATCTAAATACAATCATCTCGTTTTGGGAACCCGCAATCAATGGCCAAATATGCTTAAACAAAAAAAAAAAAAAAAAAAAAAAATAATACAATCATCTCGTTTTGGGAAAATCAATGACAAAATATGCTTAATCATCTTACAGGTTCCTCAGGATCAACGGGTATGTTTTCTATCATGTTTTCATTATATTATTCGATACGAATCATAATTATTCCAACAAGGTTCAAGTATGAGCAGGTTTACCCCTATTAATCGTCGTGCTTTCGGGCGGATTAGTAGGGGGTTTCCCCATTGGGTATATTGAAATAGGCATTTCTACTTCGAGTGAGCTCTCTAACACGGACCCGGTTAAGCAGGGCGTCTCATGGTTTTAAAGGCTGTTCTATACTAAAATAGGCCCTATATTTTAACAATCTTAAAACGTAAGTCATGATTGTTATGTTATGTTCGAACGTATGTGCTTAAGAATATTGAAGAAAAAGGTATTGACAATAGGCTAAATATAACACTTTGTAATATCCTATTCTGTTTATTCATATATATGGTTGAACCAGCAAAATTTTAGGTCTCTATAAAAAATTGGGCCCTGCTCGTTTGCGCGGGTTGCACATGCCTAGATCCGGTCCTGAAAATGACAACGTATGTTAGACCTCTCGCTGTCGAATCGCGACACAAAATTTCAAACGAAATTCTCTCTTAAAAAAAAAAAAACAAGAACTTATTTTCAATAGTCATTAATATGGTCAAAATGTCCGACTAGGCCCGTGCCCTTGCCCAAGGTGGGCTAACTGTTTGGACCAATCTAGGCTAACCAACAAAACCATTTCAAAGTTGTGTAATCTTATACTGATTCCAAATGTAACATTACAGCCTTACAGGAACACCAATGAAGCATCAAATCATAAGCTACAACAAAGATGATCTACAATAAATATAACAAGATTCTCACTTTACCAATCACTCATTGTCAAATTCTATTCTTTCTTCTCGTCTTGCCAAGTTGCTTGCCATTGCTTATCGTAAAAAGTTGTTTCATCAATCAGTTTCTTTAAGGTATCAAGATCCTCATTCTTTCGGATCAGAAGAACACCAGCTACTGCTACAAATAATAGTGTTTTGCAGAAGAAATTTCCCATTTGGTCAACTAGACCAACCCCAGTTAAACTATCCACAAAGTAAGCCATGAAGAACCCAACCATTGCAGCTCGGCCTGCAAAGTAGCATTAAATGTGTGATGGATGAGGAACACATAACTCAATTTGTCGATTCATAATTGAAACCACAACAAACATTTGATGCTTAGATAATTTCAAGATTTTTATTGGATATATCCTTATGATATTTAATGCTTAAAGTTGCATAAATCCAATGATTTACTTCAATTAAGGTATACCTTTGGTAGAGGATTTCAGATTCATCTAAGTTTCTACGTAAGGTGTCAAAAAGAGCTTCATCCTATATAAAAGACCACTTTGAAACCCAGAAAGATATGAATCTTTCAGACTAACGATCTATGATATGCCTAAAGATATATGTAATCCACTCAATACATGACACATGACTAACAGATTTGTTCTGTTACTTTCAACTTTGATTTGACTACGTGGTTTAATCTCTTTATCAGTCGTACTCTTAGGCACGAATTTTATGTTTTCTTTCATATAACATTTTGATTGTTTCACTTGGACTGCCTCCTTCTTACATCAATGTGATCTCAAGAGCTCTATAATTCTTCTTTTTAGCAAAAATAAAAGAACAAGAGATGATGGGCTAACCATTGAGTAGTTCAGCTTCAGGAAGATGGAACCGCTTCATCCATGCCCACCAGGGAATAATGGAGGTGTCGAAAACTACAGGGAAGTCATTGTTTGATGATTCTGGATTATCTTCAAGCCATTTCCTTCTTTTAACCTCTGCAAATCAGTAGCCAAAATTATCATGTTAAACGACCATCAATATAGCCAAGCAAATGACCAAAATGAAAAAAAAACTGTAAATATATTCCGTGCTTAACCGAGCATACTTAAGCGGTTAAACACTTAAACCCTGGGCGAAGTCTTGACTATGTAATATAATATCATCTTCAAAGAAAGGCATCTCAAATAGTTCAGAGTTTACGATCAATATCATCTTCAAAGAGTTTAACAAGTAGATAACATATGATTCAAGCAAAAACTATAAAAATTTCATAAAAAGATAAGTATACACCTCATTACGGAATGTTTCGGATTACTGCTAATCTACTTACTCCGTATTTTATTAGGAATAAACACAATAAGATACCTGCTTATTTTAAGCAGATAACCGCTTTAAAATAAGCAAATCCCAAACACCCCCAAAGTACAATTTTTATGGCCTAAAGTTGGAATTGAAGCTAAATTTCAATATTGGGAGCATACAATTCAAGGCATGTTAATAAAATTAAGCAACTTTAATAAAATTAGACATCCTAAAATAAACCTTAAATAAACAAGAACTTTAATTTAGACATTTTATCAAACATATGGAGTGCAATATCTCACCAGCATCAATAACAGCATCCCAATCAGTAGCTCCATTATTCTGAAATTGCTTCAAATCCCAAGTACCCGAAAGCCACTTCGGATCTTCAAATTTCACAACCACTTCCTCAACCGCTTCAGCAACCGGAGCTCCATTTCCAACCGGACCCTCTTCTTCAGAATCTTTCTTTTCCTCAACAACAATGGCAGCTGCAGCTCCAGACCCATTTTCAGTACTTCTAACAGACACAAAAAGCAGCTGCCTTTGTGGCTTTAGAGACAAAAATGGGCTAATTGGGAAGTGGGTTTTTGATAAAGATGAAAAAGAATGAAGATTTGTTGTTGGGGTTGATGAAAATAAAGCCATTGAAGACGACATCGTTTTGCAATTTTTGTAAAAGAAAGATCAGAGCATTGTGTGTGTGTGTTTTTTAGTGTGGGGAAGATATCTTTAAGGCTGAGAATTGATGGGTTGAAGATATTGAGAAATTTGTTTACTAGGGACACTCGTCTCTCCACTTTCTTCTAAGGTTAGGGCTGTAAATGAACCGAACAGTTCATGAACAGTTCATGAACCGTTCGGCGAGAAGTTCGTTCGTGTTCGTTCGTTTAGTTAAATGAACGAACATGAACACGAAAATTCGTTCGTTTAGTTAAATGAACGAACATGAACACAACCTCCGTTCGTTCACTTATGTTCGTGAACGTTCGATAATGATGTTCGTGAACGATGTTCGTGAACATCTGTTCATTTATGTTCATGAACATCCATTCGTTTATGTTCGTGAACATTTCATTTTGCTATATATATTAATATTAATATTAATATTAACATTAATATCTAATCATTTATATACTTAAAAAGAAAATTAAATACAAATTATAAAGATAAATACTCATTTTATATCAAACCGTAAGATATTTTCACTTTTTAAAGTAGGAAAGTTTTGTAAAATTTTTAGCCGATCAATAATTTGTAACCTTGAATATGAAGTCTAATATTTCTAATTATATGTTTGTAAATATTTTAGTTATATGTTTGTTCATTGGTGTTTGTTTCTGTTCGTTCATTTGTTCGTTCGTTGTGTTCGTTCATTAGTGTTCGTTCGTTTGTGTTCGTGAACATTCGTTCATGAACATAAATGAACGAACATGAACAAGCCATTATGTTCGTTTATCTGTTCGTGAACACAACATTATGTTCGTTTATCCGTTCGTGAACCGTTCGTTAAGTTAAACGAACGAACATGAACAAGCTCGTTCGTATTCGTTCGGTTCGTTTACGGCCCTACTATGCTTTCATAAGATCCATAGTATTGTTTTTTCAAACATTTAGTCGATTGAGACTAAAGAAATGGAAATGAGTTATTTCACTTGTTTGGTAGGCAAGCGAATTAAAAGAGCGGAGAAATCAGATTTCTCAGAGAAATCCATCCTTTGTATTTTGATTTCCATCACATTTGAAAAGAAATGAAATTTGTTAAGAAGATTTCTCCGTGTTTTTTCAAGGGAGAAATCAGTTTAAGCTTAAAAAGAGGGGGTATAAATTTGTAAGTCACGTAAGTCACATTCCCCACCATGAGATCCCCATATATGGAGCTGTTCAAACCCTAGCCTCAAGACACAGGATTTATCATGTGATTTGTGCGATTTTCATCTTCAAATTTCATCCTCAACTCACTCATTTATTTGCTGCGATACTACATCTCATCCTTCTTCTCGGTGTTTTTTTGCTATTCAACTGGTTTCTTCTCTCCCAAGTCCCAACTGGCTTTGGTTTTCTTTTGAAGTGTTTGAAACCCATCTTTCTTCTCTTACTTGTGGTTATTCTTTGGAGCTTTTGTTGGTCGGTTGTTGCTCGTAAGCGCTCTCCTTGTAACAAATCTTTAGTTATTATTTTTTTTTCATTGGATTTGTCTCAGTCAATGTTCAATTTAAGTGTTTTTTTTTTGAAAGTATGGTTAGTCTTATTTGGAAATCAATACAGTGGCACTTCATCCAATTTAGTGTTGCGAAGTGATTCACTGAACTTAAATATGAGTTGTAAGTCGGTGATTCAATTGTGATAGCTGCTATCTATAACTTTGCAAAAGGATGATTATTTGTTATTTAGTTTTTAATCAATAATTATGAGATTTGAATTGCAGCATTGTAGTCGATTTGAATCATGATTAAAATTTTCATTTTTTTTATTTTTTACAAACATATATTTTATTTCTTCAGATCAATTTCTCTGCTTACCAAACAAAAGAATTCATTGAATTTCTCAGTTAATTTCATTTCTCTCTATTTCATTTCTCTGTTAATTTCATTTCTCTGAATTTCTCCCTACCAAACGTGCCCTAAAATGTATAATGGTAAGCCTTGCACGTACCCTAGACAACGAGATATTGACCATGTGCCGTTACAAGTATTTAGAAGGCAAAACCCCAAGGTTTGTCATCCCTAAGGATCGAACTCAAGACCTTGGGTAAAACCGAAAGTGCCTCTGACCAACTGGGCTAATCTTCATTGGCTATTATACAAGGAGAGTAGAGTCTAAGAAATGAAATGTATATGTAAGACTTAATGCCTTTTTTCACGGGTTTTATGCTCCAAGATGGTGTATGTAGGAGGTTGAGATGTAAAGAAACAACACTAATTTCGGTTGACGATGTACCCCTTCGAGTCACCATACGAAGGATATGCAGCACGAAGCACCCTCACGAAGGGCACAAGCCCGGAGGTGCTTAAACCGATCGAATAGCTAAAGGATTAACACAAATCCTTTCCAAAGATAAACATATCTCTGCCTAGTTCGATCTCCTTAAAGGATAAGCTCCTAAGGAAACTAAATCGGATAAACATGGCAAGTAGAGTTTGATTCAAAGAAGGAAAGGGGAAAACCCTAACCTTCTCCTCCAAGAAACCTCCTCCTATAAAAGGAGGAGGATTTCTCCATACAAAGATACAATCATACGATCACGGATCGACCAAAACCCTAATCAAAGTCGAACAAGCTTCGACATCATACACTGTTTGGGGTGGAATTTTCACCACTAGGATCCTGATAGAATTTACACTTTAGACCTTTAAAGATATTTACTTAAACGATACTGTTTAGAAGGATCCTTAGTTTTGCTTAATTTATTAATTTTGCCTGTATTATCCTATTATCTCGACATGACAGGATCTTGATATTGTCAAGATCTATGATTCTGCTAACGAATATATATCTAGTACCATGGATATCATATGCAGGATTAAAGTTTGAGGTTACAACATGAAGAAAATGTGTTTCAACGGATAGTTTACCATTTCAGCCACAAGAATCGGGATTGATAACAGTTTTACCATGTGAAGAAAAACTCTCAACGGTCATCTATGCCATTTCTTCAGCGTGAAGAGCAAGTCCAGGAGATCCCAGATATTTCGGAGATATTGTTCAACGTCTAGCTCTATAAATAGGAAGAGATCTTCTGCAGAAGAACACAAGTATTCTACACATAAGCATACAACTCGAGAAAACATTCAACACACCCACAACAACTTTATCTTTAATATTTGTAAGTGCACGTCTATGTCAATAGCAGTCTAGATTGTTTGGGCTTATATTGTAATATGTCTTTGTAATGTGATTGTCATTAATGAACTTCGTATTATGCATAGAATACTAGATTAAGTTTAAGTATTGAATGTGTAATAAATCTGCTAAGTGTGAAATGCGACCTCGCATTTCACATAGGAAATACGACCTCGTATTTGCAGGGACAAATACGATGCCAATCAAGAAATGCGACCTCGCATTTATGACGGGCTGGGCTGGATTTGCGAGGCTAACTCGCTGAAGCCCATGTCGAGTTGTTTCCTATAAATACCGAACCCTAACAGAGATTAGGGTTGAACATTTGTCGAAATATCAAGCATAGTTGTGCAGGTTAAGTCGTCAAAGGTTGTTCCGCTAGCCTGAAGAAGATCTGCGAGGCAGCAGATGATCTAGAGGCTCGTTGTGAATCACCAAGTTATTGTGAGGGATTCCGCACCTCAAGATAACTATAACAAACTATTGACGATCCGCGTCAAGGGGTCCTACAAGTGGTATCAGAGCCTCTTGGTTTAATACCGGAAGGTTATAGTTTGTTGGTGATAGACAACATTGGTTTAGGGTCATTTAGACGTGATTCTTTCACGAGTTTATGACCGGAAAATTGTATTGTGACCTCTTTTGGTATTTGCAGCAGTCGAAGGTGTTATATTGGGTGTTAGGGTTTCGAATTCAAGAGATTTAAGGGTTTCAGCATCGTTTGCGACCTCGCGGGCTTGTATTACCTCATTCAGCTCGATTTACGACCTGGATAGCTAATTATGACATCGTAAGCTCAATTGCGACCTCGTGTTTCGTTTGCGACCCCGTGAGCTCTTTAAGACCTCGCCAGTTCAATTACGACCTCGTAATTTACGACCTCGTTTATTTTTGAACAGTTCGTGAACTTTGCTAGCTCGAAGAAAATGACGTCTCAGTTACCCGCAAACTATCAAGCTTTGCTGAATCAATTAATTCTGATGGATCATGAGACCGGAAAGGCCAATTCACCGCCCAAGTTGATAAGCCTTGATAGATATTTCAGTTGGAAGGGCAGATTCGAGTCATATTGCAGACTTATGGATGTAAGGACGTGGATTTGTATTGTCAATGGTTATGTTCATCCTACAGTCATTACGGTAGCAACTGACAAGGACGTTTCTGGCTCAAGCGTTTCGAGTGGTGGAAGAGCAGCTACGTATGAGCAAATGAATGTTGATCAGAGGAAAGACTACGAGGCTGAAAGTAAAGCTCTAGGATCACTCCGAATGGCTCTCCAAGGGGAATTCTTGCACTTATTTGAAAAGTATGAAAGTACAAAAGGCTTATGGGATGCACTCAAGGAGCATTGTGAAGGTGACGAAGATCTCAAGAAGAGGAGAAAGGACTTGTTGAAGAAACAGTACTATGTTTTTACAAGTTTCAAGGATGAATCTCTTGATGAGACGTTGTCGTTACAGTCATCTGCTAGTTGAGTTGGCATATTTTGGGTACAATCCTGATTCCAGAAGAGTGATCGAGAAGTTGTTGGATCTCTTCCAGCTAAGTGGGAAGGGTTATTACTTCAATCCAACAAAATCCCGAATTCAGTATTTGGATACTGGATCAGATCATTCGAAAGCCGAGAGGTCAAGATATGAAAAGAAAGTCGAAGGAAGCAGGTGGCAGTGATTTTGTTCAGCGTCCTGAACTTTATCATAGCAAGTCAAGCGTTCCTTCTGTAAAATCTTCAAGTGGAGGGATTACTGCCTTCTACAGTGGAGATGATGAAAAGTTGAAGATGACGATGGATTCTGACAACAACTTGATGTATGTAACTTCTCCGGAATCAGCTATGGTTATCATAATGGGAATCAGAAAAGTAGTTCTCCAAGCTCGGGTTACACAGGGATGCCGATGAGCATAAGATATGCTGAGGGACATTTGGGCATGCTTGCTTCCTTTGTGTCTGCTCATGAGAAGTTAATTGGAGGAAAACTGACTGATCTTGATCTGGTTAGGGAGGATTATAAGCAAGTTGATCCAGATGATCTGGAAGAAATGGATCTGAACTGGCAATTGGCTATGTTAACATTGAGAGTTCAGCGATTCACTGATAGAACCGGAAGGAAGGTTATAGACGGCAAAGTGGGGTTTGATAAGACTAAAGTGAAGTGTTTCAACTGTGATGGTTTTGGACATTTTGCACGTGAATGTCAGAGGCCAAGACGGGACAACAATTCAGCTACAGGCCGTCAGAACTTCAATCAGGGTGGTTCTATTGCAAGTCAGAATTCAGGGCGTCAATATGCTAATACTGGAACCGAAACTCAGGAGAAACGGACAACTCGAGAGCTTTGGTTGTTCAAAATGATGGTACTTATAATTGGGGTTTGACTAGTGCCGATGATCAGAATCATGCATTCATGGCAGAAATTCAAGACTTTGATGGAGGAATGAACGATCTTGTTGATAATTCATTCGACTATACTTTGTATGCCAGCACGGATGATCATGATAGTTTTCATCAGAAGGTAGAAGAGGAACCTGAACCATCAGAACCAGTAAGAGCTGAAAATGAAGAAGCTTCCACTGAAGCTAATGAAACTGTGGAAACTGAGAAAAAGGGTAAAGATGTAAAGATTGAGATACCTGACAATCTGAGTACAGAAGAGCTCGTGAATTTTGTTGCTAATCTTGAAGCACCAGATCAACAGGTAAGTTTCTCTTTACAGTCCTTTATTAATGTTTTAAACATAGCATAGGTTTGTCTAGCGAAGTAACTGTCCTTAAAAAGGAGATTGACTCAACAAAGACCATTTTAACTAATGCTACTAGTGATAGAACTAAGTTAGCAACGGACGTAATGGTTTATAAAGGTCATGCTAAAGAATATCTTAATCGGATAAAATCTGAAGAAGATAGGTTTGAGTCACTTAGAGTTGAGTATGCTCAGTTACTAGGCAGAAAACAAATGCTTGATGAAGATTTTGAGAGGGTAGTAAAAGAAAGTGCTAATAAAGATAAGGAATTAGCAGATTCTAGGGTACAAATTGTTGAACTAAGTGGCAAACTAAATAAAATGAGAGACATAGGAACTATGATGGGTCACCTTAGAGATGCTAAAGTTAAAGGTGAACAACCTAGTTTTGTCAAGGAATATAATGCAGTTCCGCCACCTTTTAGTCACAATTATGATAGTTTTCAGAAGCTTAGTCTAGAAGAATCTGATAAAAAATCCTGAAAATGTACCCAAGACTACCCCTCCAGATACCAAGACTAGTGATGTTCCTATCCCTAAGATTCCTGAGTCAGAGGGATCCGTGAACAAGACTAGTGAACCTAAGGCTCACTCAAACCCAAGTGAAGCCAAAAGGACAGTGGATAGCAAGTTAAAAGGAATTGAAAAAGAAGTCAAAATGGAAACAATTGTCTATTTAACTGTAAAAGGTAATGATAAAGTGTTTTCAGCAAAAGAGTCAGATTTAAACGGTAAGTATCCTAAAAATATTGATCAAATCTGGAGCATTGATGAACCCGTAAAATCTGAACATTTGCCAAAACCTGTTAAAAACAAGAACTTTAAAGATACAATTTTCAAGAAAGGTTTTGTTCAAACTTCTACAATGGATGCAGAAGGTTCAAGTGTTCAAACTGAAACACCTGAACAATTTGCTGAAAATAAGCTAAAGGAGATGTTATCCATAGGTCCAAAGGTTCAAACCGTCAAACGGTATGCCAGTCCTATTAAGGCACCAAATACTTGGGAAGAGGCATATGCAATTCTTGAATACATAGATGAGTTAAGAGGTCATGGAGTCCAAGTGCCTGAGATAGTTTATGGTGATCTACCAAAGAAGGTTTCTAAAAGGTCATGTTTTAAATGTCGTGAAGTGGGTCACGTATCAAGCTGTTGTCCTTATAAGAAAACAACAAATCTAGGGTGTCACCTGAAAAATCTAGAGGTAGTATGGATTCTAGTGAAAACAGTGGGTCTTCGCATAGCATATCCATGAGAGATTACAGAACAAATATTATGAGGATTATGCTAAGAGAAATCCGGATAGTCTAGCTGCTAAGAATTATCTAAGATTCAGAGATTTTGAGAAAGACAACAGGACTTAATAAGCCTAGAAGTGTCTCTTTTAGAGAAGGTTCTAGTGTTCGAGTCAATCAAGTAGTTGGAGACAAAGTCTCCAACAGGGTTAATCGAATTATTAAATTTATTAAATAATATTAAATCTAAAAAAGTTATAAAAAGTATATGACATCAACATTTTGATCTAATGGTTCTAATTAAAAGTTGATTTATCCAAGGGTCCAAACTTCTTCATTTTAGAATTAAAGTTTCTCTTTTATATATATTTAGAGATAGGTTTTTCAGCTAATAATAGTCACATTCAACTCGAATGATAGTCAAATTCTTCTAGTTATTACTTTGACTATTATTACAATTTATGGTATGTTAAATTCAGCCAGAAAAATCAAATAAAATTAAATGAAACAATGATACACATAAATAAATATTAGGTCAAAAATTATAGAGGACTTCTATAGTTTTATGTAAACGTGTGCATGTTATCTGGGTGCGTGCAATCAAAGTTTTTAATTTAAGAGAATGAGTGGTATACCTCATAACCTCGATCAGATCGGCCGTAACCAATTCCAAAAGGGAATTTTATGTTATCTTCACTTCGGCCAATAAGAGAAAATGTGTGTTTTTGTTTTCTTGCGGCCGAATCTTATTTAGGGTTTTAATATTTTGCTGATAACGTATTGTAAAGAAATAAAATAGAAAGAGAAGGGATTAATCTTTCATTAACAATAGGGAATATATATATACAACTTAGCTAGAGTAGGCTCCAAGAAAATAAAGATTAAGGAAACCAAATCTCTTTATAAAACATCCATAATGTATAACTAATTATTTACAACAATTTATAATTGTTTAATTATTTTTGTAGGGTTCATTACGGTATTCGAAGGCCACAAAAGACAACCAACAAATATTTGAAGTTCTTTTAAAAAAACATATAATACATGAAACTGAAAAGAGAGAATACATTTATTTTAGTTTCAAATTGATATACTTATTCGAGCCTATTGTTGAAAGCAGTTCAAAGAGTTTAGTTTAAGTTTACGGAAAAAACATAATACATTCCTGACTTCAAATCAACTTTTTACATTTTGCACCGCCCATTCGGTTTGACAATTTTCACATCCATCACGAAATAGTTCTCATAGTTATATTAGTAGCTATTGAATAATGGGATATCTTATGTAATTGCATAATAGTACATACAAGCAAATGATCCGCACTCGTTTACAACAACAAAAAAGCATGGTACAAGCAAATGATTCTCCATGGCCAATTTTGATTAACACAAGTTATTATAAATGTCGATCAATGTTTATAGAGGATTTCAAGTTTTGTTTGGTGTTTAAGCTTGAGCCAGACTCGAACGAGTAAGAGATCAAGCTAAGCCGGAGTTAATCGATAAAACCTAGACTCATACGTTTAATGACTTGAACTACCACCAATCAAATTCAAATTGTTCAAATTATGATTACTTGCTGTATTAAGTGATGACATATACCTCCTTCGGTACGAAGAGGGAACATTAGCACAGTACAATACGAAGACTCTCTGTAACGAAGGATTGCGCTGAAGATGGAAAAGATAAGAATTGTTCCCTATAAAATCGGAATTTGTTTGATCTAATTGGGCCGGCAAAAATGGATACTGGACTCCTGGCCCTTTATCATAAGAAACCCTAAAGTCTTGATTGTATCTCCAAGTCGAGTCTCCCTTATAAAAAGGGAGACGTAAGACATATGGGGGTATTCACTCTTCTCCTAAAAATATATGCACACATACAACGTTGATCAATAACACGATCAGCCAGCCAACAGAGTTCGCTTGCAGGGACAATCATTTGATCGGTTTGTTCTCAGATTGTAACACACGATTGAACGAGGTCAAACCTGTAATCATTGGCACGATACCAATCGGCCATATCAATCATATTTGTTGGCGTAAAGAGATCTCTACCTTTTGGGAATCGCCAACAAACGACCAAAAACACTCACCATCCCTTCTTCTAAACCCAATCTTGGTTTGGTGCACAATCATTTGGCGCCATCCGTGGGACCAAACTCAAAATCAAAAACCCGCGACAAAGATTTTTGTGCATTCACGCCGCAAGAAATGGTGAAAAGAAACAAAAACAAATCTCTGAAAAACAGGAGATCTGCCCTGGCGATCCATCAGGTAACAACCGATCACTCAGATCCGACTAGAGTTAAATCAGAAGGTTTTTATTTCCCTCCTTTGGGGGAAAATAAGCCTTCCAACGACCCCCTCATTATCCAAGCCACGATATTTAATATCGAGGTACGAAGAGTCTACATAGATAGCGGAAGCGAATGCGATGTCATCTTCGAACATTGCTTCCTCAAATTACCAGACGCCCTACGAGCTCGAAAATCGGATTCCCGGGGTCCCTTAGTTGGCTTTTCGGGAGAGCATGCATGGCCGCTGGGAGAAATTGACCTAGACATCACTATCAGTGATGGAATACACGAGAGGACTGAAACCTTAGACCTCTCGATAGTACGATCTCCTTCGCCCTATAACATTCTTTTGGGAAGAGCTGCGATGCAGCGGATGGAGATAGTACCCTCAGTGATCCATAGGCTCGTCAAGTTTCGATCCGAAACAGGGATAGGCTCGATCTGCTCATCCTATGAGCCAACGAACAAATCAACGATGTGAAGAGAATAGAAGACGGAAGTTCCTCCACCCCGAAGGAACCGCAGAGAGAAGAGGATACAACGCAGATCGTGGTCAACCCAGACTTTCCAGACCAGACGGTCTCGGTAAGTATCCACCTCTCAGATGAGTGCAAATACAAGCTCCGGAAGCTGCTACAGTCAAACAAGGATATATTCGCATGGGAGTACAAGGATATGATTGGGGTCCCAAGGACCCTCACTTTGGAAGGGAAACCCTTCGTGACGGAACACCGTTTGAATGAACGAAAACATGTAGAGCCGGTTCACCAGAAAAAACGTAGCCTCTCCGCTGATAGAGACGAGGCTGCTAGGAAAGAAGTAGAGGAACTACTGAAAGCCGGGATAATAAGAGAATCTGCCTACCCGATTTGGATCGCTAACCCAGTGATGGTAAAGAAAGGAGATGGGGGGTGGCGAATGTGTGTCGATTTCACTAATATAAATAAAGCATGTCCAAAAGACTGCTACCCCCTACCTGAGATTGATTGGAAGGTGGAATCGTTAACGGAACACAAGCTGAAGTGTTTCTTAGACGCATACAAAAGGGTACCATCAAATCCAGATGGCGGAAGAGGATGAGGATAAGAAAACTTTTTACACAAGCAATGGAACTTATTGCTACCGGAAAATGCCGTTCGGCCTAAAGAACGCAGGGGCTACGTACCAAAGGTTAATTGACAAGGCATTCGCCACACAAATAGGAAGAAACTTAGAGGCATATGTCGATGACATGGTCATTAAAAGCAGAGACGAGGAAGGCCTCATAGAAGACATTCGAGAAACCTTCGGAAATCTCAGAAGAATAAACATGAAGCTCAATCCTAAAAAATGCTCCTTTGGTGTAGAAGAAGGAAAATTCTTGGGATATTATATCAGCAGCAAAGGTATACATGCGAATCCCTCTAAGGTGAACAAGTTAAAACAAATCTCAGCACCAAGGACGATCAAGGAGGCCCATAGCTTGAATGGGAAACTTGTCGCGCTAAGCCGTTTCCTTTCTCGAGGAGCTGACAAACAGCTCCCCTTCTTCAAAATATTGAAAGGTTGTGTCAAGAATAAAGACTTTACATGGACGGATGAAGCGAATAAAGCTCTGGAGCAAATGAAGGAATACATCGCAGACCTACCAACACTAACAGCCCCAAAACCAAAAGAAACACTTTTCGTATATCTGGCAGCTTCGCCCGAATGCGTCAGCGCAGTGTTGGTGGCCGAAAGGGACAGGCAGCTTCGCCCGAATTCGTCAGCGCAGTGTTGGTGGCCGAAAGGGACAGGCAGCAAATACCAATCTACTTCGTAAGCAGAGTTTTGCAGGGCGCAGAAGCCAACTATCCAGAATTAGAAAAACTCACCCTAGCGCTGGTTCACGCAGCACGAAGGTTACGAAGGTACTTCCAAGCACACCCTATTGTCGTGCTATCTGATAAACCAATAAGACAAATACTGTTGAAACCAGAAAAGTCAGGAAGGGTGGCTAAATGGGCCATCGAACTAGGGGAGCACGACATAGAGTTCAGAGCCAGACATGCAATTAAAGGACAGGTGTTGGCCGATTTCATTAGTGAAGTCCACGAAGGAAAGAATTCGATGACACATTCTGTGTCACTGGAAGTAGTAGGGAATGTCGAAAGCAACACCTGGAAACTATATACAGACGGAGCCGCCAGCTCCGATGGCTGCGGGGCCGGCCTCATGCTAATTAGCCCAGAAAAAAAGAATTCACCTATGCATTAAGATTTGAATTTGACGTAACCAATAATGAGGCCGAATATGAAGCACTGTTAGCGGGGCTTCGGATCGCAAGGGATATGAAGATCCGAAATATCCAAGTATATGTTGATTCCCAATTGGTAGCATGCCAAGTAAAAGGGGAATATGAGGCAAAACAAGACACAACGAAGTCCTACCTGCGGAAGGTACAAGAATTGATAGAATGTTTCAGCCACTTCGAAATAGAACACATTCGAAGGAACCAAAACAAAAAAGCGGATGCCCTGAGCAAATTAGCTTCCCTCACGTTCGGACATCTGGGAAAACAGGTCCTGGTGGAAGTTTTGAAAGAAAGGTCAATCGAAGAAAAACAAATATCGGACATTATTGAGGGGGAAGGAAAAAACTGGATGACTCCCATTTATGAATTCCTACTAAGTGGGATACTCCCAGCAGATAAAGACGAAGCCTGGAAGATAAGGGTTAAGGCTCCGCAATATAAAATCCTTGATAAAAAATTATACAAAAAAGGATTCGTCACTCCGTGGCTCCGTTGCAGGGCCCAAGCAAGCAGAAATGATTATCCGAGAGATACACGAAGGAATCTGCGGAGCTCATTCGGGAGCAAGGTCTGTCGCTACGAAGGCAATGAGGCTAGGGTATTTCTGGCCAACCATGCATCAGGACTCCGCAGCACTGCTCAAATTGTGAAGCATGTCAACTACGTGCTAACGTCCCAAGACAACCAAAGAATGATATGACTTCGGTTATTTCAGCATGGCCTTTTATACAATGGGGAATCGATCTCGTAGGGACACTCCCTGAGGCTCAAAACAAGAAAAAATTCTTGGTGGTAGCCATTGATTATTTCACTAAGTGGGTTGAAGCAAAACCGCTCGCTGCGACGAACGGAGATCAAATAAAGAAATTCGTATGGGAGCACATCATATGCAGGTTTGGGATACCACACACAATTGTATCCGATAACGGACCGCAATTTGCGAAAGGAGCCTTCCCCGAATTTTGTAAACAACTGCAAATTAAGCAGTCATTCACATCCGTCTACCACCCTCAAGGAAACGGACAGGTGGAGGTAACCAACAGAGAAATAATCAAAGGAATAGAAAAACGGATGGGGCGAAGCCACAAGGGGTGGGTAGATGAGTTACCATTGGTCCTTTGGGCTAACAGGACAACACCAAAGCGAAGTAACGGAGAAACTCCGTTCAGCTTGGCATTCGGAACGGAGGCCGTAGCACCAGCAGAGTTCCAAGTCTCCACTTACAGGGTATTAAATACCGATAGAAATTTAGAGGAGTTAAGAATAGACTTGGACTTACTGGAAGAACGAAGAGAGATAGCAGCTATTAGAGAAGCCACTTTAAAAAGAAAATTGAAGGATACTACAACAAAAGAGTAAATCCCACAACTTTCAAAACCGGAGATTATGTGCTACGGTTAAACAGCGCAAGTGAGAAAGAGTACACAGGGGAAGTTGGGCCCAACATGGGAAGGCCCATACCGAGTACAGGCATCCTTCGGGAACGGAGCATACAAGCTAGAAACTCCCGAAGGGGCTCCAGTCGACAGGACTTGGAATAGTTCGAACTTGCGAAAATTCTATTGCTAAGTATTCCCTCCTTTCTGGTAATATGAATAAACTAAAATGCTTTTTTTTGAAGCATTTAATCAAATATAAAAGACCAATAGTCTCAAAAAAGACCAATAGTCTCAAAAAAGACCAATAGTCTTAAAGAAGACCAATAATCTTGAAAGACCAATAGTCTTAAACGCATAAAGGCCATACGCCTCGAATATTTAACAGTAAGCAGAAAGCCCCATGAGGGATAATGCATTAATAAAGGGTAGCAACCTCAAAAAAGGGAATAAACTGGCAGGGACGCCTGAACAGATGACCCAATATACGTAAAAATATGCACCAAAATATGGAATACAATAAGGACGATAAAGTCTGATACATGAAATTCCATAAATAAATAGTTTGAAAATAAGAACTAATCAAAACGGGGCTTCACGACTAAAAAGTCATAGGCCCCGGAGTTACGAAGATGAGTAATATCATAAATATAGTTGCTGTGATAACTTGCCAGTTTCAAGATAGCCTGGTCAAACACTTCCTTTGCCTCCATATACTCGGGAGAATGCTCAGAGTGGGTAGCAGACAATACGCCTTTCTTCTTAGAGGAATTTACCACAGCGTCAACCAAACTAACCGCCTGTGGACCCGTAGCAAGAGTCTCGCACAGGTGCGGGATGACCTTCTTCGCAAACGCTTTCACTTCTTCCCTGAGTTCAATATTATCCAGATCTCTCTGCAACAGTTCATCATGGCGCCTTTCTAATCCAGAACGGAGGGCCTTTATCTCCACATCTTGCTCCACCGACCGCTTCTCCAGATCAGCAATCCTGTCAAGCAAACTTCCAACCACAGATTGGGACTCTTTTAACATATCTTGAGAATACTCGTATTCTCGACACAAGCCACGGACCAAGATATTTTTCCGTTCACTCATATCTTCAGAAAGTAATTCCTCTTCCATAAACTTACGAGCAGTGTTGCCGGAAAAAGAAATAGGAGATACATCAACAAGACCTTTCCCCTTTTTGGAAATAAGATCTTCACCAGGAGCAGCAGAAGATCCAACATCTGTTACCTTCCTCTTGGACGCCATAGCCAGAGCGATAATGAAGACCTAGTACAATAAAGCAAAAAGAATAAGGAAAACATGACGTGAACAGTAAATGGCGGCGGTCCAAAAGGAAAAAGGAAAAAGAGGGCTTACAAAAAGGTAGATGAAAAAACTACAGAAGATTAATGATGATATTCAAAGATAAAGATGGATTCTACTATATATTGGAGGAAAATTAAAACCCCAACCGTCGATTTGAACACCTTGGGATGCGAGAACTGACAAGCAAATACTTTTTGGATTCTATTTTTCACAACGCACCTCCAAGAGTCAGCAACTTAACAGTACTAGTCCGAGGCAATATTTACTTGGCAGAAAACATCCCCTCGGACTGGGGGGCTTGATGACATATACCTCCTTCGGTATGAAGAGGGAACAGTAGCACAATACGAAGACTCTCTGTAGCGAAGGATTGCGCTGAAGATGGAAAAGATAAAATTGTTCCCTATAAAATCGGAATTTGTTTGATCTAATTGGGCCGGCAAAAATGGATACTGGACTCCTGGCCCTTTATCATAAGAAACCCTAAAGTCTTGATTGTATCTCCAAGTCGAGTCTCCCTTATAAAAAGGGAGACGTAAGACATATGGGGGTATTCACTCTTCTCCTAAAAATATATGCACACATACAACGTTGATCAATAACACGATCAGCCAGCCAACAGAGTTCGCTTGCAGGGACCTTGATCGACTACACCCCAGATCGTAACACACGATTGAACCAGATCAAGCAATCACACATCTCAATCGGCCATATCAATCATATTTGATTGGCGTAAAGAGATCAACTCTACCTTTTCGGAATCGCCAACAAACAACCAAAAACACCCATCACCCCTTTTCTAAACCCAATCTCGGTTTGGTGTACAATCAGTCATAATCCATTAATTGTATTATGCCCAAAAGACCTATCCTTTTGTATCTATATATATTCCTTGTAATCAGGCCCGGCCTTTAGCAAGTGTCATCGGCACAATAGAGCAGGGCACCCAAATTAATGGGCACCAATTCTCTATATAGATACGTTTAAATATATACAGAGACATAGAGATTAAGTTTGGTAAATTGGTGTGAGTGTCTTAGTGTAGTCAAAGCCCAATTCTAGCTAGTCAAAGTCCAATATATTCATTTACACAAACGTAAGTATTGAAATCAAACATATATTCATTTACTTAACTTGATTAAATTCTTTTTTTTATTAGTTCCTATTTAACTATTGAAAATAAATATTATGAAGAGTTGATCAATTATTTTGGTTCCAGAAACCAGAAGAATGACACTATTCAAAGCATAAATTAATTATGATGCATTTAACAATTAGTTAAAGAGTTTTGCTAAGTTTTTTTCGTTAACAACATTAGAATAGTGCCCGCGCGTTGCGGCGGTGAGATGGTGGGGTGATAGGTCAAATCATAGAGTATGATAGCCAAATGCCTTAGCCGTACGGGCTCCTCCCTCGGATTTACAAATTCGTCGAAAGTATATCGAATGACATCTCTAATGAAAGAGCATGAAATTTTAAGAACACCCATATAATTTTATAATTTATCGATGTACGGTTTTTGAGATAAAAGATTTTGAATGAATTAGAGGAATAAAATGATTTATGGAGGAGAGAGAAAAAATGAGTGGTTGAGATTTGAGGAGAGAGAGAAAATGAATGTTGAGATTTCTTAAGGGTATTATAATAAGTGACAGAGGTATTTTGGGGTTTTTCAATTACTTAAATTTGAAAAAATGGAGGAACAAACTTTACATTGTAGTAGAGATAAATTATAGTTATTTTGATGCTCTTATAAATACGTACTTATTAGCTTTTTTTATTTTTAATGAAATTTTTGACGTTTAGTGGGCACCATTTATATTACTGAAGAGGGTACCTAAAATTCATGGGACGGGCCTGATATTTATACAACAAAGTTAGCCATCTACAACAAGTACAATTATAATGCACAGAATACAACTATGCAGGATTTTTGTAATGTCTAATTTTTGTTGTAGCAATATCATTTCCCATAAAATTCATATGAGACGGTCTGCTGGTAATGAGAATGACAGGAGAATTTACATGTCTAATACTTACTTCATCGACTGCGAATGTTAGAAAATTATTAAAAGAAAAGTCATTCGGAGTATTAATATCTTTTAGGCACTTTAAATAACATTTTCCATAACATCACGATACTAACTTCACAAATGGAACAACCTTTCAAGCATATTTCAAACCGTTAAACATACCAAAGCTAAAGGTTGTAGTCCGTCCCCCAAAAACCCCCTCAGCCATACTGTACGTAGGAACATGTCAAACACAGGAAAGGTAGTGGCAGAATTCGAATTCAGTGGCGATCTTGAAAGTTTTAGCGGTGGGGGCCAAAAATTTTTTTTTGCCAACTTTATGTTCCGAGTATTATATTAGTCTCGTGTAATTTACTAATTCGGGTCGGGTCAAACAAAAATAACACTAATAATGTAATTTTGTTTGTACAGCCGATTAGGTTAAGTGATTTAAGGTTTGTTAAGTGATTTGGTGGCGATTCCCTGTTGGTAGGAGTGTTCCTCCCTTGTACGCCGATTTAATGTGTCTTGGATATTTAGGGTTTTTCCCTCATGATGCCCTTTTTTTCTTCTTTCCTCCCCTTTATAGTTTTTTCGTGGGGGATAAGTCTTCATACGCGGTTTTGGCTCCCTTATTTTTAGCAACGATCTCCTCTATCTAAGGAAACGATATGATAATATCTTCCTTGTTCTTATCTTCTTTAGCCCAGGCTGCGTATAACCTCCGTGATATTTTGGGATTTCCTTTGGTCCACAGCTTACCTTGGATGTTATCCTTGGTAGGACTCCTTTTAGTGGTAGCGGGTACGTCATCAAGCCCCCAGACTAATAGTATGATATGCCAAGATCATATTATTAGTCTCTGCCAAAAAATCATCCCCTACATCCCTGGGTTCCGGTTATCTTCTGGAAGGCCTTAGAAGGGGTAGTTTTTGAACAAAATACAGTCTTAATGGGCCTTCTCGTAAATTGATGGTAGTGCGTCTCGTATCTCGATATAAGTTTGACAGCAGATCTGGCTTTTGTTGTGGAGCACTTGTCTTTTATATTAGCCGCCTTTCCTTTTTCTTCTTAACTCTCCAAATTGATTTGATGGGTGGGGTTATCGTAAAAAGAGGAGCGTCTTCTGTAAACACGGCCGGATAAAAACAATCGGTCAAAAATTCAAGATTGGCGCTAGTTCATACTTTGATATGATAAAAATCCGTCGATTGGAATCAGATCTGAAGGCGTTAAAGCAGCGTTTTGAAGATGTGGACCAGAAGAAAAGTCCCGTCGTTGAATCTGCCGTTGATGGCCGGTCTTCTGATATTCAAAGTTTGAGGTGTTCTCTTGATATGAAGGATATCCAGTTGCAGGTCGCTCGAGATGGGTTGCTGGAGAGAGAAAATCGATTACAATTTCTCCGATATGAGGTGTCTTCTCTTCAAGCCAAATATAGAAAGGTGTTGACCGATGTGATTCCTTTTGTTCATCATCTAACTATTGTGAACTCTCGTGCTGGTAAATCTCTTGTTGATGAAGCTGCTGGTGAAGATTTTGATATTTATAAGTTATGCCCGGATTCTTCATCCGGGTCATGATTCCGGCTACTGTGGCCGTTATGTTTAGATTTGTACTGAAGGGTTGTTACCCATCCTTTTTCTGATATGCTAGGTAGGCGTCCGCACCATTTTTAATATTTCAGGCCTGTATTTCGAATAGTGCACTTTTATTAAAATAGAATGTTTATTCATTCGTTTGTAAAAATTGCAGTTTTTTTTTAACAGTAAAACTTACGCAAGTTTGTTGTGTTCCATGTCCGGCTAACGGGCTTGTCATCCGTTGTGGAGAGTTTGTAAGCGCCATTTCCGATGACTGTATCAATCTTGTATGGTCCTTCCCATGTTGGCCCCATTTTTCCTTGGTATTCTACTTGACTTGCACTATTGAGTCGGAGGACATAATCGCCAACCTTGAAGCTGTCTGGGTGGACTCTTTTGTTGTAGTATTTCTCAATTCTTTGTTTGTACGTGGCCTCCCTAATGGAGGCGATTTCTCTTCTTTCCTCCAGGAGGTCAAGGTTGACACGCATTTCTGTATCGTTGTCTTCTTCTTTATGTTCGACGTTCGACATGTCGAGACTTGTATTTCTGCTGGCAAGACAGCTTCTGATCCGAATGCTAGGGAAAACGGAGTTTCTCCGTTGCTCTGCTTGGGCGTTGTACGGTGTGCCCAGAGTACTAATGGTAATTTGTCTACCCAGCCGTTGTGGCTGTGGCCTAGCCTTTTTTCCATTCCCTTCACAATTTGCTTGTTGATCGCTTCGACTTGTCCGTTACCTTACGGGTGATATACGGATGTGAAAGATTGTGTTATATTTAGGCTTTTGCACATCTCCGGGAACGTGCCTTCTGCGAATTGCTTTCCGTTGTCTGAGACAATTATTTGTGGTAGTCCGAACCGATATATTATGTATTCCCAGACGAAGTTCTCGATTGCCTTTCCATTTATTGTTGCCACTGGTTTGGCTTCTACCCAATTTGTGAAATAATCAATTGCCACAATTAGAAATTTTACCTTTCCCGGCGCTTTTGGTAGTGGCCCTACTATGTCGATTCCCCATTTTGTAAAAGGCCACGCAGATGTTACTGATGTCATGTCGTGTTTTGGTAACCTGGGGACGTTTGCGTGCAACTGACATGCTTCGCAGTTTTGTAGTAACTTGGCTGCGTCTCGGTGCATTGTTGGCCAAAAATACCCTAGGCGCAGTGCTTTTGTTGCTACTGACCTGGGTCCTGCATGTAATCCGCAGATTCCTTCGTGGATTTCAAAGATTATTGTCTCTGCCTGCTTGGGTCCTACGCAGCGGAGCCATGGGCTCAAAAATGCCTTCTTATAAAGATTTCCTTCCATCAATTTATATTGTGGGGCTTTTATTCTGATTTTTCTTGCCTCATTTTCATCTTCTTGGAGTATTCCACTTATCAAATATTCTGTTATCGGGGTCATCCAGTTTTTGCCTTCTTCCTTGGCCAGATCATGTACTTGTTTCTCATATATAGACCTTTCTTTTAGGACTTCTATCAGCACTTTCTTCCCCAGATGTTCGAATGTTAATGAAGCCAGCTTGCTTAGGGCACCGGCTTTCTTGTTTTGGTTTCTTCGTATGTGCTCGATGCTGAAACTTCCAAATTGTTCAATTAATTCTTTTGTTTTTTCCAAGTATAGCTTTATTGCCTCTCCTTTGGCTTCATATTCTCCTTTCACCTGGTTGGCTACTAGCTGGGAGTCCACAAATGCTTTGATGCTTCTGATTTTCATATCTTTAGCTAGGTTTAATCCCGCTATCAGTGCCTCATACTCTGCTTCATTGTTTGTTGTATCAAACTCAAATCTTAGGGCGTATGTGTATTCTTTCTGATCTGGGCTTATTAGCCGGATTCCGGCTCCACAGCCCTCCGAGCTTGACGCTCCATCTGTGTATAATTCCCAGGTTTCAGAATCTACCTCCCCAGTTACTACAAATGACGTTGAGTGGGTTACTGAATTCCCTGTTTCCTTGATTTCAGAGATGAAGTCTGCGAGTATTTGCCCTTTGACTGCATGCCTGGCTCTATACTCGATATCATATGCTCCTAGTTCGATTGCCCATTTTGCCATTCTCCCAGACTTTTCTGGCTTTGTTATTATTTGCCTTAGTGGTTTGTCCGAGAGTACCACAATTGGGTGTCCTTGAAAGTATCTGCGTAGTCTTCTTGTTGCGATGAACGAGGCTAACACGAGCTTTTCCATTTCTGGGTAATTTACTTCTGCTCCTTGTATATCCTGCTTACAAAGTAAATAGGCATTTGCTTCCTATCCCTTTCCGTGAGCAATACTGCGCTGACACATTCAGTGGAGGCTGCGAGATATATAAGCAAGGTTTCCCCTTTCTTGGGGGATGTCAGGGTGGGTAACTCTGCTATGTGCTTTTTCATTTGTTCAAATGCTTCGTCAGCCTCCTTTGTCCATTCAAACCCTTTCTTCACCCCACAGTTCTTTAATGTTTTGAAAAATGGCAGTTGTCTGTCAGCTCCCTTTGAAAGAAAGCGACTCAATGCTGCGAGTTTACCGTTTAGGCTTTGAACTTCCTTCACTGTCTTCGGGGCTGGGAGTTCGAGTATCTTATTTACCTTTGATGGGTTTGCTTGGATTCCTTTATTTGTTATATAATATCCTAGGAAATTCCCAGCCTCCATTCCAAAAGAGCATTTCTTGGGGTTGAGTTTCATATATATTTCTCGCAGGGTGTTGAAAGTTTCTTGGATGTCTGCGAGTAGCTCTTCCTCCGTTTTGCTTTTGATGACCATGTCATCTACGTAGACCTCTAGGTTGCGTCCGATTTGCTTGTGGAAAGCCTTGTCTACGAGCCTCTGGTATGTTGCTCCCGCATTTTTTAGCCTGAATGGCATCTTTGTGTAACAGAATGTTCCTTTGCTTGTGTGAAAAGATGTTTTCTCTTCGTCCTCCTTGGCCATTTGTATTTGATGGTATCCCTGTAGGCATCTAGAAAACATTTCCATTTGTGCTCCGCCAGGGATTCTACCTTCCAATCTATTTCTGGTAATGGGTAGCAGTCCTTTGGGCATGCTTTATTTATATAAGTGAAGTCTACGCACATTCTCCAGCCTCCGTCTCCCTTTTTTTACCATTACCGGGTTTGCAATCCACGTAGGGTACGTGGCTTCTCTTATGATTCCTGCTTTTACTAATTCATCCACTTCTCTACATGTTGCCTCGTCTATTTCATACGATAGGCTTCGCTTCTTTTGCCGTACTGGTTCCATGTTTTTTCTTTCGTTGAACCTGTGTTCCGTGACAAAGGTGTTTCCCCCTAGGGTGAGTTTTCTAGGGACCCCTGTCATATCCGCATATTCCCATGCGAAAATGTCGATGTTCTGTTGTAACAGTTTTTGTAATCTCTTTTTGAAACTTTCTGGTAGTCCTTTCCCTATGGTTATCATTTGATCAGGAAAAACTGGATTTACGAGTACCTTATCATTATCTTGTACTTGTTTGGTCTGGGCGGTTCGTTCCTCTTCTTCTAGCGTTTCCTTTGCCTTTTTGACCTCGCTTATTTGCTTTGTTTGGTAATAACTTGATTTTATCATTCCTATGCTTGCGCTTGTCTGGAATAACACCATGGCGTGAACTGTGGATGGCACCATTTCCATCCGTTGAATTGCTGGTCTTCCCAAGAGGATGTTGTGTGGTGAGGGTGCTCGTACCACAGTGACGTCTAGGGTTTCCGTTCGAGAAAACGGAGGATCCCGAGTGTGACATCTAAATCTATTTCCCCAAGGGGCCATACGCGGTCTCCAGCGAATCCTGCGAGTGGGCCTGTGGGTTTTGTCATTCTTGCCTTGATCGTTTTTGGTAATTATAGGAAACAGTGTTCATAGATAATATCACATTCGCTTCCATTATCGATGTATACCCTTCGTACAGAGATATTGAATATCTGTGCTTGTATGATTAGCGGATCTTTACTGGCTTTCGTTTCCCAAAGCGGGAAAACACAGATCTCTTGACGGGATCTGTGAATCTTCTGGATCCTTTCGTTTGGTAATTGTTTTATTAATTTCTGTTGCGGCGTACATTTTGGGGATTGAGTCTCGCTGCAGGGAATCTAAAATGCTTGTTTAATGAGATTTTTAGGAAGAGAAATTTTTTAGGTTTTGACCTTTTCGGTGTAACTTGTGATGGTGGATAGCGGCGGTCCCGCGGATGGCGCCAATTGTTTGTACAGCCGATTAGGTTAAGTGATTTAGGGTTTGTTAAGTGATTTGGTGGCGATTCCCTGTTGGTAGGAGTGTTCCTCCTTTGTACGCCGATTATATGTGTCTTTAGGTATTTAGGGTTTTCCCCATGATGCTCTTCTTCTTTGTTTCCCCTCTTATAGTGGTTTTCGTGGGGGATAAGTCTTCATACGCGGTTTTGGCTCCCTTATTTTTAGCAACGATCTCCTCTATCTAAGGAAACGATATGATAATATCTTCCTTGTTCTTATCTTCTTTAGCCCAGGCTGCGTATAACCTCCGTGATATTCTGGGTATTTCCTTAGTCCAGTAGCCTTCCTGGGTGTCATCCTGGGTTAGGATTCCTGTGTGGTAGCGGGTACGTCATCAGTTTTCCATTAAATTTCCAACAAACAAAAAACTACAAATACTTATGAAAATACCAAGACAAAAGGCGTGTACTAGGTACTAGAGTTACAAGTCAGCGTTACGATCTTTAAGCTCTTTGAACAAATCTACTATCCAACTCATGTATTTGTATATCCAATGTGGCTGTAAACAAATCTACTCGGTAGTAATGTTCAAATGTGACATGAAGATATTTTTACGAGGCCGAAATCGAGTAGATGTATATGGAGCTTTCATATCCGGCATCTCTACTTGATGCTTGTTACATAAAAAGGTCACTTCGTCAAGTAAAGAATCAAACCCACTATTTCTGTAATTATTTAGACTCACCTTAGTTGTTGAAACTCAAAAAATGGGACAAAGACAAGGCCTAAAACATAAAATTATTAATGGGCTAAGTGAATTGTAGGGTATAAAAACTAAAAAGGTAAATTTTATTGGACTATTAAATTCATTAAACATATCAAAAGTTTTTAAAAAAATAATCCCTGGGGGCCGACTTAATATATATAAATTTTGTCGAACGAAATACGGCTATATTAGACACTACTAAGCGAAAAAACGGCGGTGGCCCGGGCCCCCACTGGTCCTTAAAGAACCGCCCGCTTAGAAATGGCAACTTTCATAATTAAAATGTATTCGATACTATAAACTTTTAGATGCGTTTGTGGTATTGCTTTAAATAAATATATATTTCATATGGTAAAAGTTTTAAGCTAACATATATAGCGACACATCATAGTAACAAAATGTAATCACAATAATTGACTCTTACAACACTCATATGAAGGTATCATTTTTCAATTAAGTAAAAAAGGGTAATGGGGGGAACCCTAGCCCCGGTACCACAATTGGATACCCATCGACCCACCCCGTATGAGCCATATGATGCCGGTAAAATACCTCCATCCTAATCCCCACATGATCTGGGCACCCCGAAGGATCGAACCCGCGTATTTAAACTTCACATATGGGTCTAGGCTTCATTGGTAACGGGTACCTTAAAGGAATTATTTTTTGTCCCCAGCGGGATCGAACCTGAGACCTTAAGGTCACCAAGTGCTTGCCTTACCACTAGGCTAATTCCTTGTTGGTTATTTCATTATATGTATAAGCATAGTAAATATGTTATATATATATAGGGGAAGTGAAGGTGGTGCTGTTAGGCACAAGTTGGGTGAAATCCTCTCACATGCTAATTTTTTAATATGGGAAAATCAGGGGGGCCATTATTTATGATTATATATTTATAGATTAAAAAATTAGTATGTGAGAGGGATTTCACCCAAGTTGGGTGGTGTTGTCTCACACCTTCACTTTTCCCTTATATATATAATTATATATATATAATATATATATATATATATAGAGGAAAGTTATTTTTAGTACAAGGGTTTGAAAAAGTACAAAAAGTACAAGGTTTTTCCTCTTCTTCTTCCTTCTTCCTTCCATCTCCGACCACCACCACCACCACCATGATCATCTCCGACCACCACCATGATCCTCCGGCGACGGCGACCATCTCCGGCGACTTACACATGTGTAAGTACAACTTTTTAGTAGGGCTTCGCCCGTACCGTAGCAAACCGTCACCATCTCTTGGATCGCCGCCCATCAAATCCATACGATTCCCATATGCGTCCCTTGACGGTCAGTTTAGAACGGATAAGGGCCTCTGGCCCGTACCGTATCCATCCGAAAACGAACCTGATTCTCGCCGGAAAGTTAACTTACACATGTGTAAGTCGCCGGAGATGGTCGCCGTCGCCGGAGGATCATGGTGGTGGTGGTGGTGGTCGGAGATGGAAGGAAGAAGGAAGAAAATGAGAAAAAACCTTGTACTTTTTGTACTTTTTCAAATGCTTGTACTATAAATAACCCACCCCTATATATATATATATATATAAATTACTTAAATATAAATTATATATATATATATATATAGTCAAGATAAAATGATAACATAAAATGTCGAGAACCATGAGAAACAATCTAATCCATTAGATTAACTAAATCAATGGTTAAACTTATTCAATGTCATCTATGTAATTATTGTGACTAGTTTTAAATTAAAATTTAAAAAAAGGGCATAATCTTTTGGAAGCTTTTCAGAGCTTTAGCTTTTAATTTGAATAAAAGCTCTCTATATTAAAAGCATGGTCTGGTCTGCAGTGGCGGACGCACGTACATGGGAGGGTATGCAATTGCATACCCTGTGGAAGCTTCAACCAATAGTTAAAAAATTTGATTTCCATGTAACTAGGAATGAATGGGTCGGGTCGGGTGATGCCAAACCCGAACCCGATAAGAAATATACCCGAACCCGACCCGATACCCATCGGGTACCTTATCGGGGACCCCATCGGGGATAAATAGTGCCCAAAACCGACCCGATACCCGATCCCCATTTTAAAACCCGAAACCCGACCCGAATTAAGCAAATTTTCTACTATATCAAACAGAATGTTGAGTGTTGCTGTAGCAAACTAAGAGTATGAGTTAATACCAAAGTATGAGCTATCAACAAAGGAGGAGCAGTTGGTACAATACTACAAAATAAGTACTTAATTAAGATGGAAGACGAAGTCAATGGAAGAATCAAATTAAAATCTATTCAATGAGACATGAAACATATTAAATTCATTTTATACTCCGTAAACAATAATAGGAAATCCTCATTTTGTTATCTTCTTGAACAGCGAAACAATAAAAACGAGCGAGAAGATCGGATTTGGAAATATATTCTTTCCTGATAGCTATTGATATTAAGTGTGAATGCTATCCATATGTTGAAGATGACAGGAAGATGTAGAGTATTAGAGTATGAAGATGATTATAAGATTTGGAAATTGGAAGTGTGGATTGATATTTGAGAAGAGTGAAGAGCGGATCTAATGATCTATTATTGTTTTTTATTTTGAAAATGGCAGATCCCTAAAATATATATGTCATAATATACTATTTATTTATAATATAATATATCGGGTCGGGTCGGGGTAAGCATGACCCGGTCCCTGCCCCAAAACCCGATAAAAAACCCATTAAGCGCCCTGAAACCCGACCCATGACCCGATAAGCTTGCCCCGACCCGACCCCAAATTTTCGGGTATCGGGTTTCCCCGTCGGGTTCGGGTTTTATTGTCATCCCTAAATGAACGACAACATTTATAAAAATTATTTTTCAGATTTTGTGTACATCTAAGCTTGCGTGCATACCCTGAAGAAAAATGGGGCATACCCTTTTTGAGAAATACTATAGTCAACGTCAACCTATTCTTTTCCATTCATACAAAATCTAGTTAATTGTTGTCACAAGCTTATTAATACATATACTGAAAGCAAATTTATTATTTGCTATCGTTAAAATAACTATTAATTAATTGTCATAAACTTAGTGGTAACATACTAACATGTAAGACTAGTTAATTTATGTATGAATCTTTCATTATTTTATACTTCCTTGAAAAGGATTAAAAGTCAATATAATGGATAAATATAATATCATTTGGATTCTTTAATAATAATACTATTATCTATATATTTCTTGGTAAAAGTTATATTTTTTTTAAATAACCATTATAAAAAACTTATATCATCTATATGGAAACTCCACCACTGAAATGTATGATAAAGTACAATTATTTTATACACGTTAATAAATGAAGAACTTATTGTTTTCATAGTTAAAGGTTTAAGTTCAATGATTTATCACAATGCATTTGGTGAACACTCATGATTTTAAAGAGAGGTTATAGGTTTGATCCTAACTCTTTATAAGGCTGGAGGTATGTTAGGTCGAACTTGCGTAGTATCTTTATTAATGTTAAAGTTTTTGATATTTTAATAAATTAAAACTCTAATAAAATTGACATTTCTAATTTTTATAGCTCAATCCACTTAGCTCAATTGATTAATAGTCCATTTTTTCAAGTATTTTAGTTTTTGTTTGTTAAAGACTATTTTTTTCTATGTTGAATGATTGAAGAAAACTTAGATTTTGTGTTATTTGAATTAAGACCTAATATAATACCCGAAACATAACGGTGACAAAAAAAAATAAATAGGCCCCTCAACTAAAAGCTTCAAAATCCGTTAATGTGTACATCAATTTTAAAAATGCATACCCTTATTTAATTTTCAACACCTATTATATGCAGGCCCGTCTCCGAGAATGCTTTAAAAAAATTAGGCCCAAGGCACACAAAAAAAATGGGCCCCTAAATTTATAATCTATAAATTAAAAAAAAGTCAATAATACAAATGTGGAAAAATAAGCAAGGTAATCATTCATTCTTTGTATCATCACTATTATACAATATGTTATTATCAAAGAAACCTACAAAGAAAGAAGTTTGGAATTATAACTGAGACTCAAAAATACGAAAGATCCGGGCCTGCATACTCATTTTTCTTTTACCTTTCCAGCCTTTCTTTTTATTAACCAAAACACTAAAACCCATAGCTAGCGAACTAATTTTTTTTTGGGCCCCTTTAAATTATGGGCCCTCGGCTTGGGCCTAGCCTGCCTAGCCCAAGAGCCGGGCCTGATTGAATTAGATGTTTTATTTTGATATATCAAAAGCTCTAATATCATCAAGCGTTCAAATGTAGATGTAGCTTTTGATGTTCGAATTTACACAAACACCCTTATTTTGACTCCTGCAATACCCAACGACTCTTCAACAGGGTATCATCCATCTTTTGGGAGTTTCATCTTTTTTCTGATACGCATTGTTCATTCTAACAATCATCATTCAATAAAAGCATCACACATCATAACGAGTTTCTTTTTTTCAATCATATCATCTTGAGAAAGCATCTAAAGAAAGAGTAGATTAGTTTTTACCGTTCTTTTTCTTCATTCACCTCATCTTGAGAAAGAAAGAGTAGTTTAGTTTTTTCTTTCTTGTTTGTGTAGAAAGAATGGCTAAGAAAAAAAATAATAGATCAAATTTTTTTGTTGTTGGAGAAGACAACTTGTGTGGATAAGAATGTGTGGATAAATTTTTATCAGTTTTTTTTTTTTTTTTTTTTTGAACATTCAGTCGGAACACGACATCAGGGAAACCTCACCGTAAATGGTGAAGCCTTGAACGTACCCTAGACAACGAGTGTGTTTGTTTCTATGCATGTATAGTATAATAAAATAAAATATAATATAATAGCTTTATGTACAAATTAACAACACACAAATATTGTGTAAACAAAAATTGGTATGTTTCATAGACATGCAATACATATGTTATAATGTATTACGCTTATTATACATTTTAATTATAGTAAACGGCCTAAATCGTCCTTGTGGTTTACCCTAATAATCAAGTTTCGTCCTTAACTATTTGAAATGACACTGACAGTCCTTTTGGGAGGATAAGGATCACATCCGTCCTTTATGCAAACGGACGTTTTCTCCCATCCGTTAACTCTCTCATGTTGTACATGTGAGGGTAGTATAGTATTTTCCACTTCTAAAGGGCCACATGTGACATTATGGGAAAACCTTCTGAACATATACACACAAACAGATCTAGTTTAGATCCAATGATTCAATCTGCAAATCCAATTATTCATCTCTATATCTAAAATCTCAAATACATATATCCATCTTCTTCCAAATACATATAATCTATACATATATTTGCAAATTCATTTTACAACTGAAATCACAAATCACATATATGTGATAAATAAAAAACAAACATATTAAAAGAAATCGGTGGTCTCCTTTGAAGTACAAATTATTCCTTGTAAACTACATTATTCTTGAATCCAATTAATTTCTTGCGGCCATTGTAAATTAATTCGAGAAGTACAAATTGTAATTCTTATTGAGTGGGACGGTGATTTTGGTTACTTTTGGCGAGAAAGTTCATTTTTTCTGAATGTGATATTGTAAACAGCTGGGCCCCCCCTTGATAGTCTCTCCTTACAAATTTTGTCTGACCGCCAGATGGCCTAGACCGAAGATAAGGGTTTCAGGTGGTCCAACCCAGATTTCAGATCCAGATCAAACATGTCATGGACAAAACCCAGGGAGTAGATGACCCCGACGTTGATACAGCGGTGGTGGCGGTGGAGGTTTGTAAGGGGATAAAGATAGTGTGGTTTAGACAGTGGTAATGGCTGGTGGTATTCCAGTAGGTTGCGAAAGTGGGGTTACGGTGTGGTTGGGGGGGGAGGGTGGTGGTCGATGTTGGTGGTGGCGGCCATATCTTCGTGGTGGTGGCGGCATATCTTCGTGGTGGTGGCCCGATGTTGGTGGTGGCCGGATTTCTAATATAATGAATGAAGAGAGTTAATTGATATGTGATATGTGTGTGATGATATATAATAATATTTCCATGATTTCGGTATGTGATATGTGTGTGATGATATATATAATATCTCCATGATTTCTGATGTGATGTGATGTGTGTGATGATATATAGATATATAAAGAGAGTTAAAATGATTTGTAAACTAATCAAAAGGATTTTATCTAGGTGGGTTAGGGTTTGTTGGTGGGGAAAGAGAAGATGATGATGATGGTGGTGGAAGTTAAGAAAATGTAAATTTTAGTTTGTTTTTTTTATTATACTATACTCCCTTATAAAGAGAACTGGATTAAGTAATTCAGAACTTGAAAAGTCTATATTACCCTTAAATAATTCAGACCCCCCAAATCTATACACATACAAAACATACATGGTTGAAACTCTTTTCTCGCAAATACATTTCTCATCTGTCACATCTCCATCTCCGGTTTTCGGCCGTCATCTCCATCTCCATCCACCGCGTCATCTCAGATTTCAGTCCATCTCAAATCAGACAATCACACCGGATAATTTATGGGTTCATCTCCATCTCAAAACAGACTTCAATCATCACCTTCGTCGCCACCAACACTCTTCAATCATCACCATCCACCGCCACCAGAACCGCTTATTATCGCCGGTGACTATCACGCCGACCATCTCGCCGGAAAACGAAATAAACAATTTCTGGGTGTGTTTTGATTTCACGAAATATTCGGTCTTCATTAATATTGCGGTATTTGATTATCTTTTCATTCGGTAAGAGTTGTTTGAATTCTCTGATACAAATAGGGATACATACATGTTTTAAGTTTTTATGGCTAAATCTTTTTCTTTTGGCAGAGACATGTTATTGAATTTTTCATGGTACTAATGCATTCCAAGTGTTTGATGAAATTCCCCCAAAAAAAATCTTTACATTACTTCAACGATATGGTATTGTGGCTAAATCATATCTTTTTATTGGTTTTCAGGTTATTATTGCTAGGCAAAAGGCCTTTTGGTTGGAATTTAGTTATCATCATTCTAAAGTTGCAATCATGAATATTGGCAAACATTGGATCTTCAAGCAAGAAGTGGTAAGGCTTGAATACCAAGTTGTTCATTTTAGCAAGGTTTATATCAATAAGCCGTCTATATTTCATCTTCAAAAATAAGTCTTGAAAATGCACTTGATTCACAAGAATCATATGATGGAAAAAATAAGGCTCCCAAGTTATCACCTCATATTCAGGCCAATCCATCCACATCCATTTCCCAAAATTTGCCTATCTTTTCAGGTAATGCTTAGTTTTTATGTATTTCGGTAAAACAAATATTAAGTGTAAATAATTTTTTTTTAAATGTGACTTTTTTTGAAGTCATTGAATAATATTGGTGGGAAAAGAAAAATCAGTCACCAAATGCCACAAGGAACAGGACTTGATTGCCAAATGTAAAATCTCAAAATGTGAGTACATTAGCAATGGGATCAACATTTGGGAAGTGTTTAACTCCTCGAGTTTAGTTTAGTTTAATTGAATTGAGTTATAATACGAATTGCGAAGGAAATGGAATGTGCTATGTGCTTTTTACTTGAATGATTAAATGATATAGAATGCATATATGTGTAGAAACTGCAAAATTAAATTTGCATTTTCTTGAAATTTGCTCAAAATTTGATTCATTGTATTTATGTATTTGAATAAAAAAAAATTCAATTTGAAGGCAAGTCAATGGAGGGTGCCCGCGCGATGCTAATTTTTGAACTTGGAATCTTTTTTAGGTTGTGAACAAAACCTACAGATTCGAGTTCCACCTGTTAATCTCAACTCATGAAACTTGATATTGTTCTACCTATTAATCTCAAAGGTTGAGATATATCTCTATTGTCTGTTTTCAGTTAATGTATATTATCTGTTATAATAGTCTTCAGCATAAACTCATTGTTTCTTTGTACATATTGTTTTAGGAGCGGCCGAGCGGGGACTGTGGACCGGTCATCATTTCTGGTAATCAACGTTGTGCAAAGTAACACCCAGCCAATTAAAGTCGTTAATACTTAATACATGTTTTCTATTTGTAGTGATGTTGACGACGTTATTGCAAAGTTATCATGTTTTATGTTAATCCTTATTTGTATACCCGTGAATTTTGGGTGATTCAGGTCATCGAAGACTGGATGGAAGCCGAAGGCAACTAATAAGAAGATAAAAACAAAGGTAACTTGCAAGTTGATCTGTAATTATAGTCAGCTACTTTTTACATCATGTTCTAATATGCACGAAAATAATTTTTTGTGTCTTTTGTTGTTTTCACATATGAAGTGATCAAAACGTACCTCAGTCAGTACTCCTACGATCGCCTGAAAAATCAGAATTATTTTATAAATTTAATGGAGAGGTAACAAGTTTCCACAACACATAAACATTAGATGTCTATATGGTATGCAATATTGTTAGGACATTGTATGCTCAATTGAATACAATGCTAATTTCATATGGTATGCAATATTAGTTTTGTACTTGAATTTAATTTGTACCAACGAGGCTACACCTCTTTGCTTGATTATTTGTCTCACTTATTAAAGATTTTCAGTTTTCGTGTGGGGTTAGAAGTGGCAAAATGGGCAGGTTTGGTATCGAGCCAAAATGGGTTTGTCTAGATAGGATAATGTTTTGGTAAAAGTTGGAAAAAATCATTCATCAGTTGGTTTTATTTTCTTCTTATAATTGTCTTGATCTAGCAGTTTTTTGTAGTTAAACTCACGAGTTGGTAAACCTATCTATTGAATGATCTTTTTAAGTTGTTCAGTTGCCAATTAGAATGAGTAGTGTGACTTTGGTTGCCACATTCATAAATAAGCATGTTCAATTTGATGCTTATTTTTGCAGTTCATTTTTAATGTTATGTAACATTTTTTATTTTAGCTGTTTATTCTATCTTAAGTTGTTAATTAAAGAAAATTTGTTTTGCAGTTTAAGCAATTTAACGTTCAGCCCAGTTTGGGTCAAATGGCATCCCTATATCAATAGCTATGATGGTCGTACTATTTGGTATCTGGACCCTCTCATCAACGCCAATAACACCATCAAGGTCGGCTTGGATTCAAACAAGATTGTTGATTTCATCAAGTTATGGCAACTGGTGGAAGGAACACAGGTCGTTTTAAGAACCGGAAAAAACATAATGGCATGGAATCTTTTAGACCTCAAGCAGATGGTTCTTTCACCTTTTGACATGTTTTGTGCATGTGTTTATGAATGTCCGTTTTAATTTATTGCATCATATTTTGATTTCTAAGTAACACTTATTGTATACATTATCTTTTAAGTTGCTAAAAGTGTATCACTACCTAAAAAACTTCTATATTTAACTTGTAACGGAAATTAATTATGTCACGAACGCGCGTAAAATTGTTGCCGCTGCACGCGCGGTGTACTACAGGCTATAATACCTTATAATACAAACTGAATTAAGTAATTCAGAACTTGAAATGTCTATATTACCCTTAAATAATTCTGACCCCTCAAATCTATACACATACAACACGGTTGAAACCCTTTTCTCACAAATACAACATCTCCTTCCACCGCCGTCCCCACATTTCTCATCCAGTCACATCTCCATCCCCGGTTTCCGGCCGTCATCTCCATCTCCATCCTCTCAAATCAGACAACTACACCGGATAATTTATGGGTTCATCTATATCTCAAAACAGACTTCAATCATCACCTTCGTCGCCACCAACAGACTACAATCATCACCATCCACCGCCACCAGAACCACTTATTATCGCAGGCGAAAATCACGCTAACCATCTCGCCGGAAAACGAAATGAACAATTCCTGGGTATGTTTTGATTTCACGAAATATTCGATCTTCATTAATATTGGGGTCCCTGATTTATAAATCACTCCTTTTTCCGGCCGCCATCAACGCAAATCATCATCTCACGATTTTTATTCGTTTTGTTAGAGTTCCATTCAAAATCTAAAAGGTCAGCCCCCATGACCATCGGTTTTTTAGGGTTTCTTTTAGATCTTTTGTTTCAGGTACATAAAACCTTGACAAATTTTTGCTCATCTCGATTTTAATTACCAGAATCTTGGTGATTATTTGTAGCATTATTTGCTTTAATATTAGTATTTTCTTGATATATATTTATATGTGTGTATATTAGCAGATGTGTATATGTATATATATGTGTTTGTGAGAGGATATGTTCTATATTAGTTGGTTAACGTTTCCCCTGTTTTCTTTCTTCTTTGGTTTCGATGATGAACAAGGTAATTTAATTTTCTTTTAAATTTTTTGTTTTTTTTTATTGTTATTGTTATAAATTATTATTTCCATATTGCATTTTGTGTATATTTCGATCCAGGCCAGCCCATCAAAATTCCGATCCAAAATACTATTTTTGTGATTGAATGGCATCGGATCAGATAATACCAGATCCCACCAAGAAGCGACAACAATTAGACGCTGTCAATCACAAGGTAATTCAACTTTCTTTTAAATTTTTTGTTTTTTTGGAAAGGATCAATGGCAACTTTAATACCCTGCACTTCATACTGGTAGCTGATTGATTTCAATTTCTTCATTGCAGCTTAAGGGAACAAAACTACCCGAGTGAATACATAACTCTTCCGGACGGGCAGAAGGTAGTAACTAACAAACTACTACTGTATTAATTTCCTTTTCTATGTGCAAAAATAAGTCTTATTTTCATTTTCATGAGAGCCAATTATCTTCTTAAGATCGATAGATGTTGTAACTTGGTCCAAGTCTGGTATGTTAATATGTTTAAATAATGTTAGTGACAAAGACTCGCTAATAGTCTAGACCTGTATTTAAGAAATAAGTCTTAATTTCATTTTCATGATAGCAAGGCAATAGCTTTTGTTGTATCCGACACTATAATTAATTTTGTTGATATCGCATTTGACTCATTATTGAGCTTTTGTTTTAGGGGTGTAAATGTGCTGCCGCTAAATCCTACCATGGGTAGTAGTTACCAGTATGCAGGTGAGTATTTATATGCTTATAAAGTTTGTGTAAATGTGTAATTCTAAGTTTTGCACTAAAGCAATGGATTTTTTGGAATTAGTAGCTTTTCAAAATGGTTCTCAAATGGCCTGTACTTCCTTATGTATGTGGCTAACTGTCTATTGGCATGATATCAAATTGTAAGGATTATCACTCTTTTATCATGGTTTGCTTTCTGCTTTATGGAATGTAAACGTGTAATACCAGATCTTATATTGCTTCCAAACTATGTTTGGACTTCGCCTTAGTACGTGGCTCATGATGGCAAACTATACATCTTTCTTGAGATTGTAACCAAAAGTTTGCTGGCAAGTCTCTACCAAAAATATGAACTGCGGGATTCCCATGTATTGGCGTATACCAGGCAGATTTTGAGTGGTTTGAATTACCCACCATGAGCCTAACATGGTTCATAGGTAAACCTTCTTTTGGGTACTAATTTGAAGTTACGGATATATCCTACAGTCCTTTCTAACGTGACATAATTTTTTTTTTATAGGGATATCAAATGTGCTAATATATTGGTTGATGCAAATGGATACATGAAACTTGCAGATTTTGGATTGCGAATGTATGGCTATAAATAGTACAATGGAATCTAAATTGTTACACATTTTGCTTATGATAGGTATGAAAAAGCATTTGACCCGATGAAGTTTTTTTGCAATATATCGAGCAAAACAAATCAATTGATATACTTTTTCTTTGGTGATGTATAATTGTTTGTTACAATGAGACATTATCTACATTTATTTTAGAAAAATTATTGACGTATCACGTGTGTATTTCTGTTATACCGTCAAGTAACATAAAAATACTGCAACATTTAACCATCACTTTTCAAGCGGTACCGCTGTAACGCGCGGATACCCTTCTAGTTTCATGTAAAAAGGATGTCGACGAGCTAAGTCGTTCATAATTTTTATTCTCAAAATACCCCTAATTAAAAATAAATTCCCATATGCTTATTTCCCCTGGCTGCCTAATCATAACACGCACATAAACAAATATACACGCCCTCCATCTCCACGCCGCTATGAACACCATCAGCGCCATTCATCACCGTCGCCTTCCATCTCCACTGCCGCCGTCCATCATCACGCCCTCCATCACCGTCGGCAGATTTAAGGAATCAAATCATCACCGCCCTTCATCACCATCAACATTCAATCTTTTTGGATCTTATGCATTTGAAAAAGTAGGTGAATTCGTTATGATTTTATTTTCTTTGATCGATTATATATCATATAATGGTTAAACTGTGATTTTTTTATATATATGTTTAAATCTGATTGTTTTCGGTTGATAATTATTGCAGGCTAATCTTCGAATCCTTGGGAATCAAGGATCTTTACGGGTAATTTTTCATTTTTGTTCAAATTGAGTTGGGTTAATTTTTCATTTTTGTATTTTTGTTTCTATTTGTTTTTTCTGTATATATGTTTTCTATAAATTTTAGGGTTTTTTTTCGTTTGAATACAGAATTCATTGAATAATTAGGAGTTTTTCCAGCATATCTTTTATATATAAATTTTAGTGTTTTTTTGAAAGATTTTTAAATCTTTTCTTTTCGCCTTAATGTTAGAATTCCTTTTGAAGTTTGCTAGATTAATAAAGAAGCTAAAGCATGTAGTGGCTGACAAGATGTGCCATCTCACTTTGTAAGAGTTCTTGCTTTAGGTTACACGATGTGTACTTTAGATAAAAATTAGGCAGCAATGCAGCATATAATGTGTGTGGATTTTTATGTTCATAGTTTGCTAATAGTCATTCATTCTTGCCAAAAAGTAAGCATGATCCTAAATATATTGTTTTCTTCATGGATTTTAAATAAGAGAACCACTACCCGACCCACTTATGTTGCAAAATAACTTCGAGGTAAAATATAAGGCTCCAACTAATTGGGTATGTTGCCAACTGTTACAAAGGAGGAGCTTTTGCTTGTGAGCTTCTTTGTACTTTACGCTTTAGATGGTCGATCGTTTTCTTGAGTCTAAAGTTACATTTGCTAATTCACTTATACATTTGCTGTTCGCAGATCTTTCCCACGGAAAGTGAGCAATGTGGCTCCGTGGATCCTAACAGTTGGTGCTAGCACGATCAATCGTAAGTTCAATCTTATATACTTCTCGAAAATGTGAAAGGGTTGAAGGGTTTTGTTGTAAACATTATGCCAGATCATGGGAAACAATACGGTTTGATATCTGGTGAACTAGCAAGGATTGCCGGTATGGGAAACACGTTACAGACTTGATATAACCTGAGCTAACTTTCCTGATAGAATGGGAAAAACGTTACAAAGCTAATATACCTTTCATCTCACTCCCAAATATCTTTCTGGATTTACCGGCCTTGGATCTTGAAACTGTTTGGTGAATGTACTCCCACTTGCTTATGTAAAATCCTATAAGGTTTTACAATGGGTGGTTTGATAATAAAAATATGTGAGGTTTTTATGCATTTTTTATACACGCTGCAATGACTTTCTACCTATTTGACCATTAAGAAGATAGATGAAACATTACATGAAAAGTTGAAAACTACAGTGACACGAATGATTTTTGGTTTAACGAAGTTTGGGATTACAATAGACTGAGCTTTGACAACAATCCGAGTTCAATAGCATAGCTTGGACTGCGTTATACACTTATACCATCAAAGGTAGAGGCTTTAACTTTACATGAATGTTTGCAAAACTGTTTGTTTGCCAACACTTCCGTTTTTAATTTATGTTTTTCTGATGTAAAAGTTTCCGTTTTTCTTAGACAATAAAAGATTGATTCTTTAGCTTCACTCAAATCACATGTTCATGACATTTTATCTATTTTTAGTCACATGATTTAGGTGGTGGCTCGGTACCGGCTCCCACGAGTTACCAGCGAGCTCTTACTTCTTCGTTGATCTGGTATATGATTTCTATCTACATTTTAAATTCTTCCTTGATAAGTTTAACCCAAACGCGAATACATTCTGTAATATCATTATTTTGGTTTTCCTCTAATACGACTTATTATGTATCATGTGAAACAGGTTCGTTGGCAGGCAAGATTCTTTGGAGTACCTGGGAATCATCTTGGACAACACAGTTATATTTTTGTTAGCCTTATGGACCTGTAAGATTTCTTTCACTTGCCAATAGCCCAATATAGTCATGTAATTTGGCACCTCATTTTATTGGGTTTTGAAGATTAAAAAATCATCACTTCTCTTACCAGCCAGAAGCTAGCATCCATTATTGGGCAACAAAAGTTTCATCATCTTCAAATGTCATTACTATGGTGTAGAAAGTTTATTGCTTTAGGAAACATCAAAATCCCTTTTTGAGCATAGGTACAAAATGTATTTGTTCATGACTGATATTATTATGAGAGGATTCTTAATATTATTATGACAGGCTTCTTTGCAAATATTAATTCTATGAAATCGTAGTAACAATTGTCTATCGTTACCATTTAAGTGTAGGATCATGCCTTGCATTGCAAATGGAGGGATCTAATAAACACATATTTATCTAAATTTTATGTAATTATTTACCACATCATCATCATGTTAATTTTGACACATCTCTATTATGGCACCTCGCACCCGCTGCAACGTGCGGGCATCCATCTAGTACAAGAAGAAAGGAAAGAAAGAAAATTATATCAAGTTTGGTCCTTTAGCTTTGAAAATGACTATAATACCTCATGTGCATGGCACGTGAAAAAGAAAACGGATGGGAGAAAACGTCCGTTTGCGTAAAGGACTGGATGCGATCCTTATCCTTCCCAAAAGGACTGCCAGTGTCATTTCTAATAGTTAAGGACGAAACTTGATTATTAGGGTAAACCACAAGGACGATTTAGGCCGTTTACTCATATATAATAAAATTTATGCTTTACCATTATGGCATTATATTGTGTAGAGAAATTATAAAACTTAAAAAACTACGAAGTAAGTAAGCATATAAGGAACTATAGCTAATAATTTTTGTCCTTTTTAGTCATTTTATACTTTGAAGTTGCAGCTACAGCTAACATGCCAAACACCTCTAATTAACAAAAGCTCTTGTTAACAGCTTTGATTAAAAAGCTACAGCTTACAGCTCTAACTAAAAGCTACAACTACAAGCTACAACTTACAGCTACAGTTACTTTTGCCAAACATACCCTAAGTTGTTAATCCTATGGTTCATCACTTTTCTTGCCCATTGCCAAAGCCCTTAGTTTTATGAAAACCAACATTTGCAAATTCTGTTTTATTCAAGAAGTATACAACGTCAAGACCGTCGACTGATAAACATATTGAATTAACCCTTTACTCATGGGACTTATATCATTAAAAAAATCCCTTATTGCTGAAAAATAAATAAATAAAAGTTCTCAAAGTTGTCAAGTGTGTTTTAAATTTTTGATTGGATAAGTAGATTTTATAAAATGAGTAACATAAATCAACCGCTAATATTATGAACATATTAAAAAAAGAGTAAATTACACTTTTCGTCCTTAAAGTTGACACGTTTTGCACTTTTCATCCCTTAAGTGAAAAAATTACAATTTTGACCTTAAACTTGGCAGAATTTTGCAATCGACGTCCCTTGGCCATACGACGTTAAGTTTCAGCCGTTAAGTCCCACACGTGCAAAACACGTGAGGGACTAAAAGTGCAAAAGGTGACTAGTTCAGGGACGAAAACTGAAATTTACATTATATATTGTCATCATCTTCATCTTCTCCGGCTGAGTGGCCGGAAAATTCGCCGGAAAACTTAAAATGCCGATATCTCACTCGTTTCTTCGAATTAGACCACGAAACCACCACCAAACTTCTCAAAATTAATTTCCGCACGAATCCTAACCAAAAGATTTCAGATTCAACACTTGCCGGAAAAATCAAAATCTCGCCGGAAAACGAACTGCCGACCAAACTCAACGAAATGAAGAAATCATCACATCAACATGCTCAGAATTCTATCGCGAATAAAACCTTGTGATTTCCAGATCGATTTGAGACAGAAGATCAGTAACATGAAACCATGACGATTTGTTGCTTGATCTAAATCCAATGTGGAGTGTATCACTAGACTTATGAGAGTCTTTTTTCTTGTTTTGGGGTTAAAAATCAATTTCTACAAGTCTAATCTTTATGGAAGCAGTGTTGATGACCCGAAATTTCTGAGCTAGCGGATAAACTACATTGTAAGTCATACTTTTCCTTTCACGTATTTGGGTCTTAAGGTATTTATTCAAGAGTTGGAAACCAGTATTTGATTTAGTGGAGGCACGACTCTCGTTATGGAAGACCTCGGTTTTATCTAATTGGAGGGCGGGTTACTCTATTACGCTCGGTTTTTGTGACCACGGTATTTTGAGTTTTCCGGCAAGTGTTGAATCTGAAATCTTTTGGTTAGGATTCATGCGGAAATTAATTTTGAGAAGTTTGGTGGTGGTTTCGTGGTCTAATTCGAAGAAACGAGTGAGATATCGGCATTTTAAGTTTTCCGGCGAATTTTCCGGCCACTCAGCCGGAGAAGATGAAGATGATGACAATATATAATGTAAATTTCAGTTTTCGTCCCTGAACTAGTCACCTTTTGCACTTTTAGTCCCTCACGTGTTTTGCACGTGTGGGACTTAACGGCTGAAACTTAACGCCGTATGGCCAAAGGACGTCGATTGCAAAATTCTGCCAAGTTTAAGGTCAAAATTGTAATTTTTAAACTTTAGGGACGAAAAGTGAAAAACGTGCCAAGTTTAGGGACGAAAAGTGTAATTTATCTAAAATAAGAATAATGTTATCATCTTATGGTGTGCATAGAACTAGTTTTGTTGGTACTCTTCTTGATCCCAAAGTAGGCATGAGCACGGGTCAAAACCCGGCCCGGACCGAACCGGACCAGCTTGACCCTAAACCCGAAGTGGCAAGAAAATGAAACCCGAGGCCCGGACCGATATGGTGTCGGTCGGTTCGGGTCGGGTCCGGGTTTCTACGGTTCGGTTCCGGGTTTCTTGAGTTTGGACCGATATGGGCTTGGCTATTAGACTTGAGGGGCTGCTTCAAATTGAAGAGGAGATTGTCCAGGTCGTGTATATATATATACTTACATATGAAACATGAAAATTATCTTGTGACTGGAAATATATGATTGAAAATATCTTCGAATGGTTATACATGACTGAAAATATCTTGTGATCTAGAAGAAAGAGATAACAATTTTCCGATGATGTTAAGTTGCAGGAGATATCTTGAAAAGCTTTTACGTAGTGTGTTTTTGTTTGTGTGTGTGTAATTGAAAAGTTGGTTTGGGAAATGGCAGTTCACGTGATGACCTTTTTTCTTGTATTAATTGACTTTGGAAGCCTAAATGGTTTGTTTTTTTAGTCATATATTATTATTTAGTTTATTTGATAATAAATAGTCATTTATAATTCTAAATAAAAGTAATAAGGCTGTGGCAGGTGGTGGTATTGTCATATCATAGTCTAGAGCTAGAGCTTGTTCCATCACATCACAAAAATACGTGCATCTTATTTATAGATTTAGACAAATGTTATATTACAAAAATATTGCATTCCAACCCATCTTTACTAACAACTCTTCCCCATATTTTCCAATTTTCTCACTGAAGACACCACCACCTGCAATTCAATTCATCGCCTCCTCTCTCTCGCTCTAAACATTACAACAATTCTTTGTATCTATCTTATATCTTCTATCGATTTATCTTTAAAACTCAATTTCACATGATCTATCTATAAATCTTTCCTGATTAAACATGGAACTGATCTACGTGGAAGAAACTCAATTTCACATGATCTATCTATAAATCTAAACTTCGGGTTTTTCGGGTTAAACCGGTATTTTTCGGGTTTTGGACCGAACCGACCCGAAAAGACAGAAAACGGGAACCCGAGGACCGGACCATACATGTCTCGGTCGGGCCGGATCGGGTCGGGTTCGGGCGGTCTTGGGTCGGGTCTCGGGTTTCCGGGCCAAAAGCTCATCCCTAACATGTGAACAACTATAACTTTACGTGAACATTAGTCGAGTACACATGTGAAAAAAAATATGATTTCTATGAATATATAATTATCAATTGTGTACACTTTAATCATGTTTACATTATGTTCACATGTGACGCCTTTACTATATTTTCGTTATGTACATAGGTGCACATCTAATTTGCACATGTAAACATATAGTTTTTTTTAATTAAAAAGCTTCAATAAAAATGTGAGATGTACACATGTGAACTAATAACTTTTACATATTTAATTTTTCATAAAAAATTATCCAAATAAAAGATACAAAATTTCCAATGTTTCATATCAGCGTGAATTAATTATTTTACAGTTAAACAAAAAAATAGCTAAAATAAAAATTAATTCAATAAAAATTGTATAATAAAGAGAACGTTAGATTTAATATGATAATAATCAATATAAAATAAAATAGATATTTAGAGATTGATAATGGTTATGGTTGAACGTCGGTGAGAATTAATTCTTCTAAAAGGCGATGATCATAATTTGAAGTTTTACGGTTATAATAGTGATTATATGAGATGAGATATTTATGGGATTTTTTATTAATTATATTTAAATTGTATATATTAAAAGTACAAAACTACCCCAATGTAAAAGAGTTCTCGTAGTTCTCGACAAATTTTTGGTTCTCACAATAACTTAACTCTCTCTCTCTCTAATATATATATATATAACACATATAATATAAGGCGGTCCGGCAATTAAGCTTAGTGTGGAACCCCTCCCATACCATGTTTTTAGTAGTTTTTTATTTAATGAATACATGCTTGCCCCCCCCCCCCCCACCCACCATGATTTATTAATTAAAACGTTCCTCTATTTGAGATTCCACACACCTAGCTTAGGTACCCGACAGCCTTATATACCTCCCGTACTTTTTGTATTCTTACTATATATAATTAATGCAACATATATATATATATATAGGGAAAAGTGAAGGTGGTGTTGTCACACACCTAAGTTGGGTGAAATCCCTCTCACATGCTAATTTTTTAATCCATAAATGTATAATGAATAAATAATGGGCCCCATGTTTTTTATGGATTAAAAAATTAACATGTGAGAGGGATTTCACCCAACTTATGCATAACAGCACCACCTTCAAACATACTTATAGTTTTCCAACACTTAGATATACACAAACATCAGAGTTTGCGCAAAAGCGTGGTGGACAAGGAAATTTAGAATTTTTAAAATCACAGAATAAAAGTTCATCTAAAATAGAAAATGAAACTATAAAATTACTTACAGAATTTCTTTCAAATGAATTAGAAAAAGGAAAAGATGTTAGTAAAAGCATAAATTATCCTATAATTTTTCATCTAGAAAAAATAAGATTAATAGGAGAAGATATTAAAAAATCTACAGTTAAATATACTTGTAAATTTAAATAAAAACCCAGATATTATAATTAGAACAGCAAATATAGAATATAGCCCATTAGATAAAAAAGAATTTCAAAAACAAATACCAGAAATGTTAGAACAAAATCTAATTAGAAAATCAGAAAGCCCTCATAGATCAGCAGCATTTGTAGTAAGAAATCATAGTGAAATTAAAAGAGGAAAAACTAGAATAGTATATAATTATAAAAGATTAAATGACAACACAGAAGATGATGGATATAACATTCCAAATAAAGATAGTTTGATAAATCTAATACAAAAGAAAAAGGTATTTTCAAAGTTTGATTTAAAGTCTGGATATAATCAATTACAGTTAGACGAAAGTTTTAAACCATGGACAACCTTTACATGCTCAGAAGGACAATTTGAATGGAATGTCCTTAGCTTTGGACTTAAAAATGCACCATCAATTTTTCAACGATTTATGGATAGTATTTTTCTTAAATATGATTTTTGTCTTGTTTATATTGATGATATTTTAGTTGCTAGTGAATCAGTGCAGGAACATGAAAGACATTTACAACAGATATTCGAAGAGATTAAGAAAAACGGTATAGTAGTTTCTAAAAGAAAAATGGAACTTTTTAAAAGAAAAATATCATTTCTAGGATTAGAAATAGGAAATGGTAAAATAGAATTACAAAACCCACATATTTCTCAAAAATTTAGAGTTTCCAGAAAAATTTGAAAATCTTAAACAGATTCAAGCATTTTTAGGATTAGTAAATTATGCTAGAAAATTTATTCCAAATCTTTCAAAATTAGTAGGACCATTATATAGCAAAACAACCAAACATGGTCAAAGACATTTTAACACAGAAGATATAAAATTAGTCAAAACAATTAAAGAAGCAGTAAAAAAGATAAAACCTTTAAAATTACCATTAGTAACAGATTATATAATTATAGAAGTAAATGGATGTAAAGATGGTTGGGTAGCAGTTCTTCTTTGTAAACTAGATAAATATAGCCCTAAAGATACAGAAAAAATTTGTTCATATACTAGTGGAAATTTTAATAAAGCAGGAACAAATTGGACAAGCTTAGATTTTGAAATACAAGCATTAATTATGCATTAGAAAAATTCAAAATTTTTACATAAAGAATTTACAGTTAGAACAGATTGTGAAGCAATAGTAAAATTTATTAAAAATGACCAAAGTAAAAAGGTTAATAGAACAAGATGGGTAAATCTACAAAATATTATACAGGGATGCGGTTATTTTTTTCTTTTATTTGTCTTTTTGTTATATGGGTTAATTTACAAAACATATACAAGGTTGTGGTTATAAAATAAATTTTGAACATATTAAAGGAAAAAATAATGGAATAGCAGATATGCTATCTAGAAACATTAACAGATTATTTGATGCAGATGGATCCAAAGGATAAAGGAAAAAGGAAACTTATACAGCCTAGACAGACAAAGAAAGATTCATCATCAATGGACATTTGTACAGAAATCAACAGAACAGATAAATTGATGCAATCAAGTATGAATGCATTAAACTCTTTACAAACAGAAAAAATAAACAGTCAACAGAGTACACCAGGGTTAGATGATATAAAAATCTTACAGTCACAACTCCAAAACCCTACAGTATACAGTTATAATAGTCCTCAATTAAATTTGAGAACTAGATCACAATATCGCCAATACAATATCCAAAACTCATAAACCACACAGTCTTCTTCTCATATATCAAAAACCATGCAGTCATCATCATCACATACAGAGTTTGTAGTTTTCTATGGAAACTATGCACTTAAAAAGTGCTTAGACCTTAACAGAAAGTTCAGACCCCTTGTTGGGATAGAGCTTACAGAAAAACAGCAATGCCTATTAGATAATATATGGCATTTACAGACAGCACAGAATGCAGTTATAACAAAAGTACAAATTTTAAATGCTTTAAGCATATACTTTTATGAACAGAGTCAAAAAAGGCCTGAACAGAAAAAGAAAAAATATACCCATTATGTAATATTTCGAGGAACAAAAATCGGATTTTTTAACAAATGGGAAACAGTTATCCAATACATACAGTGTCAAAAACCCTTTTTAAAGGATATTACAGTTTTACAGAGGCATTAGAAGCAGCAAGATCACAGTTTGGAGTAACTCCTTATTATATAGAACCAAAAGAGGTTAAATCCTTTTCAGAAATAGCAAAGACTCATCCTGAACAACTTATTAAATCTCAGGAAGAGACTATTGCAAAACTCTAACAAAGGTTACTTGAACAGAAAACAGATACAGATTCTTTGCAGTTGACAATTGAAAATACATTATTAAAAGAAAAAGAAAAAGTTCTTTTAGAAAAAATAAGAATTTTGCAGAAAAACTTGACGAAGCAGAAAAAGAAACAGGAAAATATATTTACAGAGATCTCAATAGTTAACTCAATAGATGGTACTACCTGAAGACACCTCAATGTCGATGGTGGAGTTACTTTGCAATATAAGCGTACTGAACTGGAGACGACCAGTTACAGGAGTATATACCAAGTTCTAGATAGATTACTTATTTACGTGACAATAAGTAAAGAACAATGCAATAATATAAAATACTTGTAAAGTAAATTGGTGAGACAATATGTAATTTTCAAGTGTAATTTATTTATTAACTTTAAATAAATTACAAGGTTGTTGCGGAACCAAGATAATACAAGTATGTAAATATCCTAACAACCTATGAACTACAATTGATCTACACTTGGAATTTCTCTAAACAATCGAAACACTTAAAGTTGTGAAATGTTCCTTTTAAGATTGAGAGAATATTGCACAAGTTCACCAAGAATATTGCAGGTATGCAAAGTGTGAAGTGTTATATTCTTGTTGTGCAATGACTTGTATTTATAGGCAAAGTTAACATTGGGATGTTAACTTTGGCCGTACAAATATGGTTGAGAACATTTAAGGAATAGCATTTAATTCCTTAAAATGCAGTGTAAAGTTGCAGTATAAAGCAACTTTACATAACCACCTTTATGTACCTTTTAATACTTAAATAATAAGATAAGGCTTATTATCCGGGTAAAGGTACATAAAGCATATAAGTCAATTCCTCGTAATCAGTGTAAAGCTTTGTAAGAGCTTTCCACTGATGGTCTCCAGTTTGTAACTGACTATAATGTCAACTGGGCTTCGCTGCCATTGTCATTCTCTATCTTCCATTTGTTGTCTTCGACTTCAACTGGAATGTTTCTTCAACTGATCAATTCTCAACTGGAGGAAGTCTTCAGTTGCGTTAACTGTACGATGCAACTGGACTTCAATATATTTCTGGACAAATCTTCTTAGTCTCCAGATGCAACTGGAGACTGGCCAGTTTCAGCAAAACTGGTCCTAACAAATTCCCCCTATTTGTCCTGAAATATTGCCAAGTTCTTTTTCAGTTCTTGTATCTATACAAGTGTGAACTGGAGAACTTGTTCGATTAAATCTATCTAAGTTTTCCAAGGCATTTTTATAGATCAGTAAATGCCTTGGGTTTTTCTTTTAAGTTTGTTAGATTCAATCTATTATCTACCTTGTGGTTACAAACTGGTAACTTCATTTATACAGGGAAATGAAATTTACACAAGTTACAGAATGTAAACAAAATACAAACAGATAATGAAAGGAAAATTTATCTAGATGGCCCTTCACCAATCTTCCTTTTCTTGGTCACTGAAGAGATAGGCTGAGTGTCTTCAGGATCAATATTCAACTTGAGCTCCAGATTTTCTTTGTGTTGAATTTTGCCCTTTAAGAAGTTACCCATGCTTTCTCAAACCTATTCTTTTGCCCTTTGCCTCCAAAAAGTTCACCATTTCCACCCATTCAGAGAACCCATATTGCATTGCACCAGGATTGTCAGTTTTAACCAGTAGCCCTCTGGCATAACTAACTTCAACATGAAAGTGCTTGGTGCCTGGCTTGATAGTAACAAACACACCATTGATTACCCCACTGTGTCTTCTGGTTGCCATGATCTGGGAGTAATACTTCTTGCTTCAGATTCATTGATATTTTAATACTCCCAGCTCTAGCAGCCAGTACAGCAGACTTGATCTCATCATTCGATACATCGCCAGTTGGTTCAACAAAAGTGCTAAGGTCAGCATCTCTATGCAGTGGCTTTCTTGGTTGAGGGTTCCTCCTGGGTGGATTCAAAACCCTTTTCACAACCTTTCTTACATTTTCAATCCTTTTCTGAATCCCACTGGCCCTGTTCTCCTTTGCCATCTCCACTGATATATTGAAATTCTTGGCATCTAGTTCAGCTTCATCATCAGGATAGTGTCTGTCTAATTCAATATCAAGCATTTCTTTCAACATGCCACTATCCTGGCATCTCTTTCACTCTAGCATATCCTCCTTAGTGATTCCCAACAAGTGAGCATCACTAATATCAAGCAATTTTTATCTTGGCCAGATGTTGTCTGGCTTCAGCTTGGTTTGCTTGTTTCATTTTCTTTCTTTCTTTAATTTGATTACCAAGTTTAGCCAGTTGTTTGCTAACACTTTCAGAAACTGGAGGAAGTACATCAGCATTACCAGTTTCCAACATGGGTATATCAGTGGCCGGCTGGGCTTCATCAGATGCTAAACCCTTACCCTTATCAACATTCCCTTCCATCACATCCACATTCTCAACTCTTTGCTCACCAGCTTCAGTACTGGTAGCCACAATCATTTCATTACCAGATTGTCTTTCAGTTGGAGTTCTTCCAGGTGCAACTGGTGCAAGGACTGCACTTCTTTCCCCCTTGGCAGCTTCTAGACCTGCCCTTATAGCTTCCCATTCATAAGGGTGAGATGGCAACCGGTCAAGAGGCTGCCATGATTGTAAGTCCTTGCATTGTTTAAAAATACCACACATCATCCTGAAAGATCTCCACAGATGGTTGGTTTCTTTGGATTGGACCAGAACATTAGCAACAACCTGTTCCTGGCCAGTTTTCAATTCATTCAAAACCTTGGAATCTTCATCAAGACCCGAAACCACCTTATCCTTAACCTCTTCATCATTCTTCTTCAACTTTTCAAGTTCAGTTGTCAGTTTGTCAATCGATTGAGTGTGATTGGATACCTGGGTGTTTAAATTCTCAATACTGCCCCTCAACTGGCTGATCTCATTAGTGAGTGGGGCCAGATCAACCTGAGGAGTGGCCAGCTTGGTGATCTCAGACATCACCTTTTCAATCAATCTTGTTTCTCTATCACCCAGCGTATCATTTATCTTCTGACCAACTGAAACAATTAACTGCTGCCCAAGTTCAGTCACATTCAACCCAGGCTTGTCAACCAATTCTTTTACCTGTTTTTCAATCTCCCTTAAATCAACTTCAGAAGTTCTAACAGTGTTACCCAGTAGGTTGGAGATTGAGGTTGTGACTTTGGACTGAGTAAGGTCAAAGGCTTCCTTTAAAGATGTTGCCAGATTGTTGCAGCCAGTGACCAACTCATTCAGCTTTTCAACACCAAGTCTTCATTTGATGAAAACTTGTTAATCCCAGATCAACCACTTTAATATTGGTCAAGTGATCCTTGTGGTATCTGGAGAAAGACTTGGTGTTTTTGTCAAGTGTCTTTTGAATATCCTCCCCCTGGTGAGAAGGTTTTGGATATCGGCTTGAACAGAGACAACTTGACTGTCCAGTGACGGGAGAGAAGGTGTCACTGGACCAGCAACAGTTTCCACTGGAGCAACTGGAGGAGGCAAAACTAGAGAAGCTTCCCCAGTTGACATCGCAGCAGTTGTTGAAGTAATAATAGGAATGGTGGAAGAAGAAGGGACTGAAGTAACAATGTGTTGTTCAGGCTGAGAATGCTCAGGTGTGAACAACGGCGGCGGTGGGGGTGGCATTTCTCGAAGGAGTGAGAACTGCCCAGATGGTGATGGTGCCATACATCTGTTTCCAGACATATAGTTATATGTGGGGAATGGAATATTTGTAAGCTCATCTTCTTGGGATGGTAAAACTGAAATTGAAGTATCTGGAAGCGAGACTTGAGATGAAGGGTTTTGATCTTGTACAGAAGACTCAAAAATCTCCAAGTCTGATGCAGTACCTTTTGAATCCGAAGACTCAATAAGGATTTCCTCGTCATTAACATTCATGTCCAGATCCATGAATGTAACTGAGGGCTGACCAGATGGGTCAGTCTCCAGATGACCTTCACCAGTTTCCTGGTTGGGTACATCTGTTGGAGGATCAGATACCAAGGTATCTTCACCAGGGATAGAGGTCACTGGGGTTGCCTCAGTTATAGTTGCTCTATCCACAACCATAACATCATCGGCCGAGAGTTTGGAACCTCAGTCTCCAGTAGTGACTGGCCAGAGACTTCGTCAGTTCGTGCAATAGAAGTGTCAGAAAGGCCGTGGACACTTTGTGCTGACTCATACTCTAATCTGGGTTGGGGTAGCCCATTTTCATCTTCACCACCCTCTCCTACAGAAATTTCGAGGGTGGCTGCTTGCGGTTGTCCCATTTGACTATCTCCAGTTTCCTGTTGGGAGGAAACTGGAGGGCTGGTCAGGTTTCTACTGTCAGTGGCAAGTGCTGACAAGGTCCTAAGACGACGTGTTCTTGTTGCCTTTGGAACTCCTGAAAGACCTGTTGGGAGGTCTCCAGGGTAAATGGTTGAGGGGACAGACACGCTGGAGCTGGAGGGGTTAGACTGTTGCCCGGGTTCGGCAATGGTCACAATTCCAGCAGACGAACTGGTGGGTCCCTCATTGTTTTTGAGGCCCGCCCAGTTGTCTTTCCGACTCACCTTGGATTGGTGCATCGGTTTTTGCGAATGCCAGCCGCATTCTATTTGGAATCTCGACCTCTCCAGCTTCAGATACTAGAGAGTCAAGATTCCTCAACAAATCTGGGACAGTGTAAAGTGAATCTGTGCTTAAATAAGCTTCACTGCCCAGAATTTGTAGAAAACAAAGAGAGAAACCTGGAGAAGGGGATACATAGTCCCCTGGTGCCCTTCAGTTTTTGAACCAGGCTTCTAAAGAGGATATCAGCAAAATCCACTCTCAATCCATTCCACAAGCAGTATGCCATCTCTGCTTGTGCGGAGTTAATCTGGTCAAGTCCACCAGAACTCCCACCCATACTTTCCACAAGGTGGATGAAAAAGTACCTCCATGAAGGTGTAAGGCCCTTCATGGTCATCGCACCTTTCGTTTTCAAAACCCCTTTCTCCAGGCACTCCTTATGTCCCATATCAAGGAGGACCTGGCGAAAATTAATGCTTGGGGAGATGACAACGGGAGACTCTCCTTGTCTCCAGTAATTGAGGTGTAGAGCATCCCTCAATACATCTGCTGATAAGGTACACTGGATTGTTCCACCTTTTAATGTGAAAGTGATGGAGGAACAATCAGAAGAAAGAGTAGCAGTGTACCAAAACTCACACAAGTAGTCGTGAAACATCTTGCGTGGGTTTAAGAGAATGAGGGTCCAATTGAGAATCCTTCAAAAATCTTTGGATTCTCCCAATAAGGGTATTGGACCCTTGGGTTCCTTGTAAACTCGCCATCGGTTTATTCGGATTTAATTTGATGAGCGAAGTGTTACCAGGAGCACCAGATGCCTGCTTGACACCTGGTGGGGGAACATATGGAGCAGCGAGGAGATTTATATCTCTTGAACGGGATGATTTAGGTGCCATTTTAAATTGAAATTGAAACTTTGGAATTAGGGTTCTTGATTTATGAAGCAGAGAGAGAAACGAAGCAATTTTAGATGATTGGGAAGTAAATGAAAGAATGTAAAGGGAAGTAAATGTGATTGGAGTAAATAAGGGTATTTATATGGAATTCAAGATCCCAATGAAGTACCAAAAATTATATTTTATTTAACAAAATCAATTTCGTAGATATTTTTACAAAATAAGTTTGAATTTTGAAATAGAAACATAATTAATTGTATCAGCATTAAATGCTACGACGGCTTAACTTACTCACGCGCCCACTTTATTTTATTTTCCCAATATAAACAGTTGTCATTTACCAAAATACGTCACATGACGTATCAAGTGGGTTAAAACACTCGAGTACCATCACGTGTCACAAATATTGACCAAGTATTTCTAACGTTATGAAAAAATTAAGACAAGACTGAACCTGGTCACTGGAGGATTAATCCAGCGCCAGTTTCCAACTGGAGAGTTCTCCAGTTGCCATTTTCAAACAAAACGAATTTTAGTCAGAAAATTATTTTGAGTCTTTCCCCCTAAAATGGTGATCCAGTAATCAATTAGTGCCAAGATAGTATCACAAAGGCGTTCGATAGCCTGGCGAGCAAAGATTATCTGGACCTCCTCAACTGGAGAACTCATCAGTGTCACTGACGCGTTCATAATAAAATTCTCCAGTTTTAAGGATTAACATTCCCAGTTCGCTGATGAGATGTTTAAAGGTTTTCTCATCAAGAGGTTTTGTAAAAACATCAGCTAACTGTTTGTCAGTGGGGATGAAATGAATTTCAATGTCTCCTTTCATAACATGATCACGAATGAAATGATACCTGATGTCAATATGCTTTGTTTTGGAGTGCATCATTGGGTTGTGAGATATAGCAATTGCACTGGTGTTGTCACAAAAGATTGGGGTCCTTGTATACTTTTGACCATAATCTAGTAACTGGTTCTTGATCCAGATAATCTGGGCACAGCAACTGGCCAGAAATGTACTCTGCCTCAGCAGTGGACATAGAGACTGACGTCTGCTTCTTGCTGGTCCAACTTACCAGTTTTCCTCCAGGAAATGACAACCACCAGTTGTTGATTTTTCTATCTATCTTACAACCTGCATGATCAGAATCTGAATAACCCATTAGATCTAACCCTGAGCCTTTGGGGTACCAAAGACCAAGATTAGGACACCCTTTCAGGTATCTAAAGATACGCTTAACAGCGTGCAAATGTGATTCTTTAGGGTTAGCCTGAAACCTGGCACATAAACATGTTGCAAACATTATATCTGGTCGACTGGCAGTTAAATACATCAGTGAACCAACCATTCCACGATAGTCAGTTATGTTCACTGGTTTGCCAGTTGGGTCAGAGTCCAAATTTAATGGTGCTGCAATAGGTGTGTTTTTCGATGGGATTGAAATCATATTTGTATTTTCTTAACAAATCTCTGACATATTTTCCTTGGTTTATGAAAATTCCATTTTCAGTTTGCTTAATTTGAAGACCTAAGAAAAATGTTAATTCTCATTAAACTCATTTCATACTCAGATGACATGATTTTAGAAAACTTTTTACACATTGCATCATCAGTTGAACCAAATATAATGTCATCAACATAATTTTGTACCAATAAGATATTACCTCTTTCTTTCAAGATAAACAAGGTATTATCTATTGCACCTCTTTGAAAGCCATTTTTAAGAAGATGTTTAGTTAAAGTGTCATACCAGGCTCTTGGGGCTTGTCTTAGACCATACAAAGCTTTGTTCAGTCTATATACCCAGTGAGGATGCTTCTCATTGATGAAGCCTGGAGTCTGCTTAACATAAACTTCTTCTTCCAATGTTCCATTAAGGAACGCACTTTTGACATCCATCTGGAAGACCTTGAACTGCAGATGGGCTGCATAAGCCAGAAACATTCTGATGGCTTCAAGTCTTGCAACTGGAGCAAAAGTTTCATCAAAGTCAACGCCTTCTGCTTGACAATAACCCTGGGCAACTAATCTGGCCTTGTTTCTTACAACATGGCCATCTTCATCCATCTTGTTTCGGTAGAACCATCTTGTACCAATGGGTTCTTTCTTTAACCCTGGTGGACAAGGAACAAGTTCCCACACATTATTCCTTTCAAACTGGATGAGCTCTTCTTGCATAGCCTCCACCCAGCTTGGGTCTGCCATAGCCTCGTCAATCTTCTTCGGTTCAATTAGTGATAAGAAGGTGACGTTTAAGCATTGCTCACTGGTGGCTCTTCTAGTCTGAACCCCACTAGTTGGATTACCCATAATTTGTTCAATTGGGTGTGCTCGAGTCCATCTAGTGTATTGACTAGGATTATGTAACACAATATCAGTGCAAGTCACCTGGCGATCTTCTTCAGTTGCAACAGTTTCTGGAGGAGGATCAGTCCAAACTACTTCTACATCCTCATCAGAGTCAATGAGGTCACGATTTGCATCATGAAATTCTTCATTAAAAGGCATTTCTTGAAGAACTGGAGAGGTTGGAGTTTGAACTGGTGCTGATATTGGAGTGGCACGTACATCAGATCCAATCACCAATTCTTGTGGTAAGTTGAAATTGATGGAGGGATAGAATGATGTGTCACTGTGCTTTTCTTCTTCTTAACTGGTTCCAATTTGTTGTAACTGGAAACATCTTTTGGTGAAACAACTGACTGATGAACTTGGTCAGTTTCACCAAAATTTATTGGAACGACTGGAGAATTATCAAGGCTTGGTCTCTTGTTGATTGCTTCAGTTGATTCGTCGAATGTGACATGAATTGTCTCATGAACCTTTGGAGTCTATAATTATAAACTCTAAAGGCCTTTCGAATATCTGAATAGCCAAAATACTCCTTCATCAGCTTTTGCATCAAACTTTCCAAGTCTGACTGGAATCGTTTAAGATATAAACTGGACAACCAAATACATGAAAGTATCCAATATTTGGTTTACGATTCCTGAGTACTTCATAGGAAGTCTTCTTATGTCTCTTGATGTAGACTGACCGGTTTTGGGTGTGACAAGCAGTTGCAACTGCCTCAGCCCAAAAACTGGTGGGAAGACCAGATTCAGATAGCATACTTCTGGCTGCTTCTATCAGTGTGCGATTCTTTCTTTCCACAACTCCATTCTGTTCTGGAGAGCGAGCTGATGAGAAGTTTTGAGAGATGCCAGTGTCATTGCAAAATGTTTCAAGTACCTTATTTTGCAATTCAGTACCATTATCACTTCGCAACTGACAAACTTTTCGAGTGTACTTGAGCTCAATTCTTTTGATAAGAGAGATGATTTCAGCAGGTGCATCACTTTTGGATCTGATGAATACCACCCAGCAATATCTGGTGAATTCATCAACCACAACTAGAGTGTACTTCTTTCCAGCTCTAGTTTGAACATTCACTGGACCAAGAGATCCATATGAAGCATGTGAAGAGGTTCAGTGATGCTAAAGTTTTGCCTTGTCTTGAAACTGGCCCTTTTTTGCTTGCCCATCTCACACCCTGGACATGGCTTTTCTTTATTGAAAGAAATCTGAGGTATCCCATCAACCAGTTGTTTGCGAGACAACTTGTTAATATTTTTGAAATTAAGATGGGATAATCTTTTATGCCCAGCCAGTTGGTGTCCTCATCAGCCTTGGTATAGAAGCACTGCTCTTTTGGAGCTGGTTCCATATCCATGATGTACACATTTCCTTTTCTTGGTGCAACCATCACCACTTTCCAATCCTTGTTAAATATGGTGCCTTGTGCAATATCGAACAATACTCCTGAAGCCATCATCGCAAAGTTGGCTGACACTGATCAGGTTGTATTTCAAACCATTCACAAATGCAACTCTTTTGAATTCGACTTGTCCATTATTGAGCATACCATATCCTTCAGTCTTTCCATTTTCATCATTACCAAACGTCACTGCCGGTCCATCTTGGACAGTGAACTCTTCAAGCAGGGCTTACATCCGGTCATAGTCCGGCCAGCTGCGCTGTCCAGATACCAGATATTCTTCTTTCGATCGCCCTTTTTCAAAATGATGTCCACCCATCTTCCAGTGATGACATCTTCTTTTGCCACATGCTGTTGTTGATCTTCCAAGGCCATGAAACACATGTCCCTTTCCTCTTCTTCATCAGCTGATGAGTCATCAGAGTACTCCCATTTTCCCTCAGTTTGCCATTAAGCACTGATCCTTTTTCTTTTCCATGGAAGGAGGGCAATCTGGGCCTTAAGCTTCTTATATTTAGCTTTGTAGCTATCATCAGGCCGATTGAAATTAGGGACAGAGGGACCAGTTTGGTTGTTCATCTGACTAGATCTGCATTCCTTCATAAAATGACCTTTCTTACCGCATTTATAGCAGGTAAGATTGGTTTTATCCAGAGAGCTGGAGCTGGAAGCATTGTTTGGACCATTAAATCTTTTAGATTTATGCTTAAACCTGTTAAAGGTTTTAGCAATCATGGCTACCAGATCATCATCGTCAGTTTCACAACCATCACTGATTTCAGTGGTCAGGCCAGAGTTCAAGAAACTGTTTAACATCTCCTTCATTGAGTGTGCCTGGACACTCTCTGCAGACATTAAAGCAGCACAAGGTCGCTCAGTTACACTAGCAACCTTGGGACTGTGGGCATGGTTCATGGCATCCTGCTCACCCACCAGTCTTGCAGCATTTATCTTCAGTGAATCTGAAGGCTCCATAGAGCGATGCAAGAGTATGGCTGTGCAGGTTTTACCTTGTCTTAAGACAAGACCATATTTTCCCATTTGGAAGGAAGAATATCACAAAACTTCTCAAGAAGCATATCCTTATCCTTCTCTACACCCAAGCCTCTCAACTGATTAATGAGGCTAGAAAATCTGGTGTATGTACCAGTTAGACTTTCATTGGGCAGAGCAAAGAAGGATTTATACTTCTTGTTCAAGGCAACTTTTCTGGTGACAATAGTGTCATCACCTCCTTCAAACTGAATAACTAATTCATCCCACATTGACTTGGCACTGGGAACAACAAGTGTTGGAATTAGATCTTCAGGAACAGCTCTAAGGATCATGTTCTTGAGTCTGGTGTCCAGATCTACAAGTCTACGATCCTCATCAGACCAGTGGTCTTCGAGCTTTTCTCTGGAACCTCTTCTTCCAGTTGGATCTATAAGAGGACTTACCCCAAGAGACATGGGTATATATGGTCCATCCTTAAGGATTTTCCAGCATATACCTCTATCCCACCAAAATGCAAAAGCATTCTAGCCTTCCATGTACCGAAGGTCTCACTGTTTTCCATCAAATTTTGGAACAGGAGTGTTAGAATAATGTACATGGACATGGTTTGGGGCAGTAGGAGGAGGAGGGTTAGTATTAACATTTTGAAGTGGTGGTGTAGTATTATTCAAAGGGTTTTCATCATTACCAGAACCATCTCCACCTTCAGTAGTAGTCATCTAAGCAGATCTAGGCAAGTATATTAGCCTTCTGCTCTGATACCACTTGTAAGTCCCAACTCAATAGATGGTACTACCTGAAGACACCTCTATGTCGATGGTGGAGTTACTTTGCAATATAACTGAACTGGAGACGACCAGTTTCAGGAGTATATACCAAGTTCTAGATAGATTACTTATTTAAGTGACAATAAGTAAAGAACAATGCAATAATAAAATACTTGTAAAGTAAATTGGTGAGACAATATGTAATTTTCAAGTGTAATTTTATTTAACTTTAAATAAATTACAAGGTTGTTGCGGAACCAAGATAATACAAAGTATGTAAATATCCTAACAACCTATGACTACAATTGATCTACACTTGGAATTTCTCTAAACAATCGAAACACTTAAAGTTGTGAAATGTTCCTTTTAACGATTGAGAGAATATTGCACAAGTTCACCAAGAATATTGCAGGTTTGCAAAGTGTGTGTGTTATTCTTGGTTGTGCAATGACTTGTATTTATAGGCAAAGTTAACATTGGGATGTTAACTTTGGCCGTACAAATGTGGTTGAGAGCATTTAAGGAATAGCATTTAATTCCTTAAAATGCAGTGTAAAGTTGCAGGTTAAAGCAACTTTATTCAACCATCTTTATGTACCTTTTGTACTTTAATAATAAGATAAATCTTATTATCCGTGTAAAGGCACATAAAGCATAAAGTCAATTCCTCGTAATCAGTGTAAAGCTTTGTAACAGCTTTCCACTGATGGTCTCCAGTTTGTAACTGACTAGAATGTCAACTGGGCTTCGCTGCCATTGTCATTCTCTATCTTCTACTTGTTGTCTTCGACTTCAACTGGAAGGATTCTTCAACTGGTCAGTTCTTAACTGGAGGAAGTCTTCAGTTGCGTTAACTGTACGATGCAACTGGACTTCAATATATTTCTGGACAAATCTTCTTGGTCTCCAGATGCAACTGGAGACTGGCCAGTTTTACCAAAACTGGTCCTAACAATCTCAATAGTTTCAAAGCAAGAATCCTAGATGTTCCATGGCAACACACTCTACAACCACTTATAGAACAGTTTCCAGAAGTAGAACAAATCATAGAAGACAAAGTACAAAGAGAATTCCCTTCAATTTTCTATAGCAAGATTTAGTTAAAATAGTATTTAGAGAATGGCAGTTTGAAGGTGTTACAGTGGTGGCAAGAAGGAACAATTCAAGAACAGGACATATTCTACTCCTTCAAATTAATTTAGACCAAGACCAAATATGTCAAGATCTAAAAATATTGATTTTTACCCATAATGGTATGATTGATTATTTACAACAGTTACAGTCACAAAACAGAGCTTCTACTTAACAAACTAGGTGAAAAAATAGTGTTTGTAGCAGGAAATATCGCAGCTCATTCAGAACGAACAATTGGATGTAAAATCTTCTCTTCATTCCTATAAGCAGATGGTCACACCTATAGACCAGCAAGAAAAAGAATATTTATCAGTCACAAAGAAGACTCCATATAACAATTAAAAAGAATGACTGTTATACAGATTTTGATATGAATGAATTACTAAACAACATACATCTAGCACAATATGAAGAACAACGAGAAGAATTAAGAAGATCATGGATAGAAGAAGCACAGAAAACACCGTTACTCCCTGCAAATTTCCCTAGAAGCCAATATAAATTAGTAGCAGAAGGACATTACATACAGATTTGGGCACATAATAATTGGGAAATATATCTTCCCTTTGCAGGAGAAAGTGAACTAATAAGCATATGGGATATCAAAAACACAGATGTTGAAGACACACAAGACGATCCTCCATCTCCAGTATCAATCGACAGTACTCACAGAGATTTTTAATCTTCTAGAAGAAATGATGCAAGCAATGACGAATTACAACAATAATTCAAGATTCCAATGGCAGGCATAATACTATTTACTTTACTAAAGTTTTTTGATTGTATTCAATAATGCTGATTCCTTTTGTAAAAAATTTCTTCCGTTGTAATTATTAGATAAGACGTCCATTGTATAATAGGATTTGTAATGCCTATATAAGGCAATCTATGTTTCAGTTGTAAACACACTCAACCATTTTGTAATATATCAAGCTTTTATTCAAATATTATGGCATTCTAAGTTTTTCCTCTCCGACTCTCTTTATCTAAATCCCTTATATCCTTACACTCCTAAGTACTTCATATTATATTCCTTACAAAAAACCATAAAAATAAAAAAACCATAAAAAAAAGTCTTAGTTACCTGTGTGCATACTCTTGCTAAAGTAATCCGCTGTGCATAACTCACTTCTCTCATTGTAAGACCTCTCTCTATTATATTATCTTTCTTATTGTAAGATATCTTTCTTATTATCTTTCTATTCTGTCTATCTGTATTAAACAATATATATGGTATAATATATATGTTGATATATATTAATATAATTATTATAATATATAGGTATAAAATAAATGGTTTAATGGTTTAACGGAAACCTTAAAAATCCGCCATATCCCCCTTAATGGTATGAGCATTTTTAAGGTTTCCGTTAAACCATTAAACCATTTTTTTATAATACCTATATTAATGTATAATCATTTATATATTAATATATTTATATTAATAATAAATATATATATTATACCATATATATTGTTTAATACAGATAGACAGAATAGAAAGATAATAAGAAAGATATCTTACAATAAGAAAGATAAGTTATGCACAACGGATTACTTTAGCAAGAGTATGCACATCAGGTAACTAAGACTTTTTTTTATGGTTTTTTATTTTTATGGGTTTTTGTAAGGATAATGTAACATCCGTGAATTTTGACCCGTTGACTTTTTGTGTAATTTGACTAACAATCTTGTTGAATGAAATAATTGGGTCGTTTGGTGATTTAAATGACAATGTGAATTATTTGGGTCGTTTTGTGAATTAAATGACAATGTGTTATATTCGGGTCGATAATATGTTTTGATCGGTGTTTAAATGTCTAACGATTGTAATTTGGCTTGAGAAGAGAAACGGGTCGGCCCGTGGGTCATCCACGACCCATCAGCCCCCTTGACCCATTTCTCCCCCCCCTTATCCTTTCCTTTGCCTTTCACTATTTCTTCTATCTATTTTCTCACTTCTCTTTCTCTCAGTAAAAGCAAAAACCCATTTCATCTTCAATCAAAGGTTGTAGTGAAAGCATTTTTACCCATTTTGCCATAAATCGGGTTCTAGCTCGGAAAGGAAGTTTTGGTAAGTCTAATTCATCCCATTTACTTCTATTTATGTTAGTTTACTCGTTTCTAGTCATCTCGTACATTTACAGGTTCTAAATCGACTTAAATCTAGTTTTGGGTCAAATTAGGGTTTAACTAGGGTTTGGATCGATTTGGTTGTTTGATGATGTTTTGGATTGATTTGAGGAGTGGGTTAAGTGTAGCTAGGTGTAATGATGTTTAAACGAACTTCAAAACTAGTTTCAAGCTCTTGTAAATCGTTTTGGGGTGATTTGGGTCGAGTTTAGAGGGTTTTGGTTCGGATTTCTGCAGAAAACAAAAACTGTTGCTGCTGGTGTTGGTCTCACTGCGGCGCAGTGGCAAGGCAGGGCCTTGACTGCGGCGCAGTGGTTTCCCCCTGGTTTGAAGCTCACTTCCTGACTGCGGCGCAGTGGATGAAATGCATCCTGACTGCGGCGCAGTCATGAGGCCCTGTTTCGCGCGTCAGTTTTCAAACGTTAATAACTTTTGAACCGTAAGTCCGTTTTAGACATATGACCTATCGTTGGAATCGTGAGAGAGTCTACTTTATCATGGTATAACCCTTATATCTTAAATCCATCATCATTTCCGAAAATGTCGTGTTAAAGTGTCCTTGTTAAAATCGGTTGAACCATTTAGATGCTTGAGAGTTGTGACGAGACCGAATTGAGTCCCAATTACCATCCAAAGTTGATTTACTCTTCTAAAACCTAGATAGGGCTTGACTCGTGATTTGTAATGTGTATGTTAATGTGTATGTATATGATCGATATTTAGGTTTTGGACGCGAAGCGAACATCGAACGACTGTAACTCAACTTTGTATCAAACTTAACTTCTTTGCCGATCAGGTGAGTTTCGTAGCTCCTTACTCAATAGAGATTCGGGCTGAAAAGTGTACATATACGTGTTTGTTGGATTGTTTGGTTGATTTGATTGACTGTCTAGTTAATTTCTGATTGATTGTCGATTGATAGATAGTTTTGATTGATTGTGTGATGGTTTACGAATGTGATTGTGATATTGTAATTTATTAGGATAGAAGTACATACATGGAAGTCGGTTTTACTTTCAAAGAGTTCTAGATGTGGTGGGAAGGCTGCGGATGACCCTATACATAAGCATCTAGAACGTGATGAAAGTAAAATCCTCCGAAGTATATGTACGCGTTGTTTAGAGAAAGCGATGGATCCTGGGAATATGGCTGGAATGGACATATACGTCTTGTTATACTTGATTTGCGTGATACGCACTCAAGTACACCTTTATCTTTGTATTGACGAACTTATGAATTAATGGTTGACGATTGAATGTTTGATTGAGCGATTTAATGATGGGTTGTTGGTTACATTTGATTGATATTAGTGAAAGGGTTGTGACTTGGTTTATGTTTTGGTTAAGTATTTCATTAATATTAGGATAGACGTACATACATGGAAGTCGGTTATGCCTTCAACGGGTTTTAGATGTGGTGGGAAGGCTGCGGGTGACCCTATATATAAGCATCTGGACTCGAAGAAAGTAGAATCCTCCTAAGTGTATGTACGTATAGTTTAATTTAATTTGATGTTGATTGATGCATATGTAGTGTATAAATCCCACTGAAGAGAATATGACATATGTAGTGTATAAATCCCACTGAAGAGGATATGACATGTAGTATAAATCCCACTGAAGAGGATATGACATATGTAGTGTATAAATCCCACTGAAGAGGATATGACTTATATAAATCCCACTGAAGAGGATATGACATATGTAGTGTATAAATCCCACTGAAGAGGATATGACACTTGATTTGAATGGATGTTACGGACATTACTTGGGTATATTTATTACACGTTTTACTTATATTGTGAAATCTTGATGTGGATAATATTGTGTTACTTAGAGGCTCACTGTAAGTCATGTTTCGCCTCTACTCGTATATTGTGATTATTGACGATGGCCTTATGGACCATTACTACGAACTCACCAACCTTGTGTTGACTATGCTAGTACACTTTTCAGGTAACCAGGTTAATCCAGGGCGTGGAGTTGATTGTTTGCTTGCTGTTGAACCCGGACTTGGACTTATATGGATCAAGGATCCATTTGCCTTCTTTTGCATTGTACTTAGAACCGTTAGCCATCTTTTGATGTTCTCTTGTAATCTTTGGTGATGACTTGCTCTTATGTATTTTGATTTGTTTATCTTATTGTATGGATTCACTGAATCCTTTATTTGCATTTAGTTCATGTTCTACATTAATCCCACCTTGTGCTATATGATTCCCGTAATATTTCGAGCCTTGGCTTGGGGTGTTACAGAATGGTGGCCCATGCGTGGTCGTAGAGAATTAGGCGGTTTGACCTAGACTACGGCTTAAGTTAAAACTCTTCATATAGCATGCATGGTTAGGAAAGTTGTATGCAACGTGAATTCTGTGAACCCTAGAAAGTGTATATTGTGAGTTCGTAGTTAAGACCACTTATGTGATGGCTTGAATTCAACGTGATGAATGTGGAATGGGTACAATGTGGTTAATGTGTGCATTGATTGAAATTAATTGTCATTGATATGGATTGTTGTTTGATGATGTTTTGGATTGATTTGAGGAAAGGGTTAAGTGTAGCTAGGTGTAATGATGTTTAAACGAACTTCAAAACTAGTTTCAAGCTCTTGTAAATCGTTTTGGGGTGATTTGGGTCGAGTTTAGAGGGTTTTGGTTCGGATTTCTGCAGAAAACAAAAACTGCTGCTGCTGGTGTTTGGCCTCACTGCGGCGCAGTGGCAAGGCAAGGCCTTGACTGCGGCGCAGTGGTTTACCCCTGGTTTGAAGCTCACTTCCTGACTGCGGCGCAGTGGATGAAATGCATCCTGACTGCGGCGCAGTCATGAGGCCCTGTTTCGCGCGTCAGTTTTCAAACGTTAATAACTTTTGAACCGTAAGTCCGTTTTAGCCGTATGACCTATCGTTGGAATCGTGAGAGAGTCTACTTTATCATGGTATAACCCTTATATCTTAAATCCATTACCATTTCCGAAAAGGTCGTGTTAAAGTGTCCTTGTTATAATCGGTTGAACCATTAAGATGTTTGAGAGTTGTGACGAGACCGAGTTGAGTCCCAATTACCATCCAAAGTTGATTTACTCTTCTAAAACCTAGATAGGGCTTGACTCGTGATTTGTAATGTGTATGTTAATGTGTATGTATATGATCGATCTTTAGGTTTTGGACGCGAAGCGAACATCGAACGACTGTAACTCAACTTTGTATCAAACTTAACTTCTTTGCCGATCAGGTGAGTTTCGTAGCTCCTACTCAATAGAGATTCGGGCGGAAAAGTGTACATATACGTGTTGTTGGATTGTTTGGTTGATTTGATTGACTGTCTAGTTAATTTCTGATTGATTGTCGATTGACAGATAGTTTTGATTGATTGTGTGATGGTTTACGAATGTGATTTTGTTATTGTAATGTATTAGGGTAGAAGTACATATATGGAGTTCGGTTTACTTTCAAAGAGTCTTAGATGTGGTGGGAAGGCTGCGGGTGACCCTATACATAAGCATCTAGAACTATGAAAGTAAAATCCTCCGAAGTATGTACGCGTTGTTTAGAGAAAGCGATGGATCCTGGGAATATGGCTGGAATGGACATATACGTCTTGTTATACTTGATTTGCGTGATACGCACTCAAGCATACCTTTATCTTTGTATTGACGAACTTATGAATTAATGGTTGACGATTGAATGTTTGATTGAGCGATTTAATGATGGGTTGTTGGTTACATTTGATTGATATTAGTGAAAGGGTTGTGATATGTATTTATATGTTAGTTAAGTTGTGAAGTATATTATTACTGTTAGGATAGACGTGCATACATGGAAGTCGGTTATGCCTTCAAAGGGTTTTAGATGTGGTGGGAAGGCTGCGGGTGACCCTATATATAAGCATCTAGGATTCGAAGAAAGTAGAATCCTCCTAAGTGTATGTACGTATAGTTTATTTTAGTTTGGTGTTTGATGATTGACGGACTTGTGATGTATAATCCCACTGAAGAGGATATGAACATATGTAGTGTATAAATCCCACTGAAGAGGATATGAACATATGTAGTGTATAAATCCCACTGAAGAGGATATGACGTATATAAATCCCACTGAAGAGGATATGACATATATAAATCCCACTGAAGAGGATATGATATATGTAGTGTATAAATCCCACTGAAGAGGATATGACACTTGATTTGAATGGATGTTACGGACATTACTTGGGTATATTTATTACACGTTTTACTTATATTGTGAAATCTTGATGTGGATATTATTGTGTTTTCATAGAGGCTCACTGTAAGTCATGTTTCGCCTCTACTCGTAGATTGTGATTATTGACGGTGGTTCATTGCGGACCATTACTGCGAACTCACCAACCTTGTGTTGACTATGCTTAGTACACTTTTCAGGTAACCAGGTTAATCCAGGTCGTGGAGTCTGATTATTTGCTTGCTGTTGAACCCGGACTTGGACTTATATGGATCAAGGATCCATTTGCCTTCTTTTGCATTGTACTTAGGACCGTTAGCCATCTTTTGATGTTCGTTGTAATCTTTGATGATGACAGGCTCTTTATGTATTTTGATACATGTTTATCTTATTGTATGGATTCACTGAATCCTTTATTTGCATTTAGTTCATGTTCTACATTAATCCCACCTTGTGCTATATGATTTCCATAATATTTCGAGCCTTGGCTTGGGGTGTTACAGAATGGTGGCCCATGCGTGGTCGTAGAGAATTAGGCGGTTTGACCTAGACTACGGCTTAAGTTAAAACTCTTCATATAGCATGCATGGTTAGGAATTTTGTATGCAACTTGAATTGTGAACCATATAAGTGTATATTGTGAGTTCGTATTAAGACCACTCATGTGAATGCTTTG
>CM067175.1:89122668-89179569 GCA_034093135.1 Erigeron breviscapus | reverse complement strand
GAAACATCTCCAATCCAGACCCACAACCTGACCGTCCGGACAACCAATACCAAACTTCGGCTCCTCCTCCTTATTTTCCATGGCCGGTCGATGATTTGGAAAGTGTGAAATAAAAACCCTAATTTTCTTATCTGTCCGATCAAACAACTTATATTCCCTTTTTTTTATCTTTTTTTTTTCTTTATTTATTTCAAACCAGTCCTCACTAAATACTTACTTCATATTTTCAGCCCTTAATCTAATCTTCCTGTATATTTCAACTCCCTTGTTGTTTTTCCTTAAACTAAATCTTATCTGTACAAGTTATTTTGATGGATTTATCGTCATTGTTGTGGTGTTTTTTTACCAACACGAGGGATAGTGCCCGCGCAATGCGGCGGCGAAAATTTACAACGTGTGATATGCCGTGATGACGAAAATTTACAAAATGATACTTATTTTACGTTAGTAATAACTTTTGTTGCCGGTTTAAATTAAGTCATATGCCCGCGCAATGCGACGGTATAATTTAAAAAGTTCGCTAATAAAAAAATGTAAATTATATTATGACATGTTTTAATTTCAGTAAATTAGAAAATGAAAAGTTGTGATTAGTTAAATGAAGTTATATCAATTGAATTTTTTTTTTAATTTCAGTAAATTAGAAAATGAAAACACAATCGGTAGCCAAAGATCAATATTTCAAGTTCAAGTCCAAGATATGATCAATCATCTTGCGGGGGCGTATTAAGGAAGTTATCTACAAGTTTAAGTCCAAGATTTCGAGTTCAAATCCAAGATGGGCTTCCCTGACGGGTCAGCCATCTTGCGGGGGCGTATTAAGGAAACCAATTAATTTAGTTAATTATATTTCTTGTTCATAAAGTTAATTAGGATTCTTGTTCATTAAGTTATTTATTTCCTTGTTTAACAATTGTATTTGGCTATATAAAGCCCTTCATTGTATCAATAATATCAAGAACAATTCACATCATAATATTGATAATTCATACCATTCAAAAACATATTATTTTAATTTTGTTAAAAGAAGATAATATATGTTTTTAAACTTGGCCCTTTTCAACATACGAGTAGCTCGTTATAACTTATAACATATTAATAGCCCACATATAAATCAAATGGTCCAGATCCAAATGTTAAGGTGTTAAGAGTATGCAATATAAGCCCAATTTTAAGCAAAACGTAACTCATACAAAACTAAAAAAGTCAAATGGGTCACCCTCTTAAGCTCATGTGGTAGCTTTTTTGTTTTCTTGGATGCACATCGACAACATAAATAAGTCCAAACTATTTCATGCTATGAATTGAATGTGGACTTCATCCCAAGAGGCAAAGCAAATAATCTACTTCGCATATATTTCACTTTCCCGTTATATTAACCATATTTGTAATGATGATATGATTAGATATATGTCGTATATATGTTTCACAAATATAGTATATTATGTCGGATATTTCACCTAGTCATAGACTGATAAACATAATGAAAAGATGAATATATGCTAAGAGCTACACAACCCTACTTGAAAATGCCATGTTGACAAGCCTGTGAACCGTAGGGGCCTACTGCCTACGGACAATAAGAAGACCTTGGCAGTGCCATATGGATTTTAAAAACCTTGAGGAAATTGATCTACTACTCTTTTTCTGAAGTTAACTTTCTTATGGCTGTGTATTTTAAGTACTCTAAGTTCCATTAACTTATTGACTAATATATTTTCAGCATTTGGAACCATATTGCTTTAACCTTTGCGCATTTCATTCCTCACTCGACTTGAGAGCTTGTGGTACTGATCTAATTAATAGCACTGAAGCACTTAAGAGGAAATCATAAAGTTTTCAGGTAATATACTCATATTTTCATGGGAAAAAAGCAACTTTAGCGTACTTGGGTTTTTATCAGGGGCATCCTTGAGCTGGGGCAAGAAGGGCATAAGCCTAGGGCCCAATTTTTATAAGAGCCCAATAAATTAGGTTTTATAGCTTTCGATCATATTATCTTTTATAATCTTTAGGCTAAACAATAAATTTAGTAGCACGACAAGTGGGAGTTCGATCAAAGATATGTAATTGATAAATCAATAACGGTCAAGTTAAATTTTTATAATTTTTGGGGGCCTATGTTTTCATTTTGCCATGGGCCCAACTTTGTAATTTGTATTGTCATTTTTGGAGACGGCCCTGATTTTATAGAATGACAAATAATCTGCTACTCTGCAAATTTACTTTACCCCAAATATTATCCGTTAGTACCCAGGATTGGACCTGGGCTAGGGGTGAAATTCACAAGGTCAATCAATCAAAATCCGTAAACACCAGCATATCTATAAATGAATCAAGAGCTCACATATTTGGGTGTTTTGGGATATAAGTGTACTAGTCATGTTATCAATCCAGAAGGGATCGCCCTATCAATCATTTGAGATTACATTTCCCGACTAAAAATTTGTACCAAAAGGAATTAGCTCAATTACCTACTAAGTACTACTAAACCTATGTTGCAAAAAGTAATCAAACTATGAGGACAAACATTGCAACAGTTCAAAATTACCCAGTTTTTCCTATTTACTTCCCTCCCACAATCAAGTTGTATAATGAACTAAATAAAAAGTATGGGAAAATAGGGAAAATAAATAAAAAGTATAAGAAAAACGAAACTTCCCGGGTTTAGATGATGCGTTCTGATGCTTGGTTGACTTGAAAATCTTCAAAATGCGTATCAACCTTCATTATATTCTTCTATTGCACCATCCTTCTTCTCTTCTTGAACCTGCTCTAACATACTTGAACTAACAACAACAATTTGACTCCCCTCCCCAACTTTGAGCCGAGCATTGCCCTCAATGCTCAAAACTAGAGATAAGTCCATTAGTCCAATTATCTACTTATTTCTCTCTCCCGGGGTTGACACAAATAAACAAGTTAATACAAACCCCACAACCTGACCGTCCGGACAACCAATACCAAACTTCGGCTCCTCCTCCTTATTTTCCATGGCCGGTCGATGATTTGGAAAGTGTGAAATAAAAACCCTAATTTTCTTATCTGTCCGATCAAACAACTTATATTCCCTTTTTTTTCTTTTTTATTTATTTCAAACCAGTCCTCACTAAATACTTACTTCATATTTTCAGCCCTTAATCTAATCTTCCTGTATATTTCAACTCCCTTGTTGTTTTTCCTTAAACTAAATCTTATCTGTACAAGTTATTTTGATGGATTTATCGTCATTGTTGTGGTGTTTTTTTACCAACACGAGGGATAGTGCCCGCGCAATGCGGCGGCGAAAATTTACAACGTGTGATATGCCGTGATGACGAAAATTTACAAAATGATACTTATTTTACGTTAGTAATAACTTTTGTTGCCGGTTTAAATTAAGTCATATGCCCGCGCAATGCGACGGTATAATTTAAAAAGTTCGCTAATAAAAAAATGTAAATTATATTATGACATGTTTTAATTTAATTAAATTAGAAAAATTAAGAGTTGTGATTGGTTAATTGAGTTTAAGTTAGTTGTCTTTTAGTATATACCAAATATACTAAACTACCGAAGCATTAATCAATAAAGTTATGTTTATTACTACTTTCTTATGGTTGATATATCACATTGAGGTAAATACTACTTTATAATTAATTTTAGTTTTAATAAAGAAATAAAATGGATATATTCGGTACATATATTGCATTTCTTTGGCTATGAGTGTATGGCCAATTCATTAAAAAATTACTCACTTGAAAGTTGAAACTTGAAAGGGTGTTTTCACCTTACGTGGTTATTTGATGACCATATGTCCACAGTACTCTTTCAAACGAATTCCTCACACATTGAGTCAAAAAACATCTAATATCTGGATTTGTGTTTTGTTAAGTGGTCATCTAAAAATAAGAGTCATATGCCCGCGTAATGCGACTCCACCATTTTATTGCGGTGTGAAATGGCAACCGAGATCAGATCGGTGAGGGAGAAAGTCATAATTTGTAAATGATAATTTGCAAAATTATATGTAATAAAAAGTTACATATATAAAAATTTCACATTAAACATAATTGTTTTTAGTGGGTTGATCAGTTGATGGGCTTTTTAATAAATAGAAAATGAATGTTGGGCTTATAAAATGAAATGTACCCTAAATTCCAACTGCAATAAGATATGAATTACAATAAAATAAATTAAAAACCCTATCTAATACATACAAACACATACATACATTCACTCAGCCGATCTTTATCTTCTTTTTATGTGCAACTTTCAGATCTCCCATTATCATCACCCAACATTTTTAATTTTCTTCATACATTAAGATTAAGTCATATATAAATATTATCACCAACATCATCACCATCTTGGTTTTTCACATATTTATAGATGACAGTTTTATATTTAATGCAGATCTATACATGATTTTTTTTGTTTTTAAATTATTTCTATTTTTATTTAATATTTTTAATTTAATTTTATCTTTTACTCTTTTAAATCTTTTTAAAAATAAAAAATAACCTTTAAAAATCTCGGGACTACATCTATATACCACACTAGATTTTTTACCCGCATGATGTGCGCGCGGTAGTTATATTGATTTCTCAAAACTTTTAATATTGACATTAACAAATTTACATTTACAATGAGCAACATTTAAATACCAAAGTACTAAATAGTATGCAATTTTAATCTAATAATTATATCGTTTTCTTCAGATCCAAAGAAAAAAAAACATGCATGGATGAACGGACAAAGAGCATATCAAATTAGATACAAAATGAATAGCTAAAACAAATGAGAAAAATAATCTAAAGTTTAAATTTAATTAACACTTAAGTTTTTAAAAAAAAGCAATACGTTGACAAAAATGAAACACTAACAATATAATAATATAATTTATAATTAAAATGCATTAAGATGAGCATAGATGAAAAGAATCATCAAACAATGAAAATCGATAGTTAACAATTATCTATAATATAACTAAAAGAGGGGTTGGGGGTACACTTGGCACCCCTAATCCTCCTCCTTTAGCCTAATACTCCCTCCTTATTAATCCTTAATTTTTTTAATATTCTCAATTTTTTTTAATCATCATTCTAATTACTATACGCGCTATCTCCTTTTTTCTATGTTTTTTTCTATTTTTTTTAGTATATGCCGCTATACGTTTCTTATATATTTCCTTCTCATTTATTTTTTGCCGCACAGCTTCCCTTACCCTAATCTCACAGCTCCACCTTCTTCTTCTTCTTTCTCTCGTGGCAGTGCCGGCCTTGGCTATGGGCAGGCTGGGCTTAAGCCCATAGCAGCATTTGGATTAGGGGCAACAAGATTTCAGCCGAAGCTAATATATATGTTAGACCCAATTTATACTTTTCTATTTGCTCAATATAACCTATAAATTAAACATAACACAAGGCTTTTTACTTTAACAAACAACACACTGTATCCAAACTCGAGCGTTGATCAGATCAATATTTCTTCAAGTCTTAACTTAATACGAGTATCTTATATCATTAATCATCAATTATCCTTCACGTGCAAACTAAAATAATAAAAGTGCTTATCTTTTTTTTTTACCATATGATTTATATGTTCCTTTCTTTAAGAAATATTTGTTTTTGTTTTAACGTTTCTTGAGAAAAGAAACAAACGACATTTGTAGCCTTTTTTTTAGTGATATCTATATAACTTATAGTATCACTTTAATTTAATTTTTAGCTTTTATATATATATAGTCTTTACAAGGATCTTTAAGTAAATATATACAGTATTTAGATATGAAAATAATACTAATGAAAATTGTGTTGATAAACATAATGTTGGGAAGAATAATGTTGAAAATGGAGTTATTGAGGTCTTATTTATGAAGTATTATGAGTCAAGAGCGATTAAATGAGTTTGCATTTTTAAGTATTAAAAGTATGTTTTAGCTAATGTGAAAAGAATATGACAATCGAAGTTTTTGCATCAAAAAATGCACATAGAAATCATTTTAAGTGATTTGTATGCATTAATTTCAATTCAAAGTTTAACTCACCGGATTGTAAATTTATAACTTTTTGTTTATTTTTAAAAAAATTGTGTTGTATTATATATAGTTGTAACACCCGTGAGTTGACCATTTAAACTTTCGAGTCAAAATAAAAATTTTCAGTAAATACGACCTCGTAATTTGGTTTTAGCATCGTAAATTAAGTCGACATCGTATTTTGATTTGGCATCGTATTGTTAATGTAGCATCGTATTTGAGTCGGCCTCGTATTTTGGTGTCCGCCTCGTATTTGGTTCGGCCTAGTAATAAGGCCTTGTATGGAATATTCTATTTCACCCTACATATAAATACTCTTTTTCTTTCACAATTCCTCATTTCCACCAACTTAGCCTCCAAGCAAAACACACACATACTCTTACTACCTCCCTTTTGCTACCCCATCTTTACTACCTCATCTTTACTACCTCACCTTTACTACCTCATAAACATCAAGTTTTAATGAAATCCAACCTTACTTTTGTTTAGATTTAGTGTCAAAAACTGAGTTTCTACCATCTTAACATCATTACAAACATCTATTTTGGTCAGATTTGATGTAAGAATCAAAACCCTTTTTATGCTCTTCTTTTGAATATTTTCGGTTTTTCTTTTAATACACACACTACACCCGCCAAGTATCAAACTTTTTACGTCCAAAACGTTTAGAATCATATAATACAACTTTTGTCAAAGTTTCGTGTGATTTCGTTAACAAAATCTTGAGATATAAGAATTTTGTACACTTTTTATAAACTTTGTTCAAATGGGTTTTCGAGTTTAAGTCCGTTTCAGAGTTTACGACCTTAGTATTGTTTTTCTATCATATTTGTGGGTCTAAAAGTACAATCTGATATTAAAAACACCTTTTAGATCGAAAGAAACGATTAGGGTTTTCTAGAATGAATTTTGGGGAAGAACAGCCCAGTTTGCGACCCCGTCGATTGACCTCGTATTTCCATTTGCGACCTCGTATTTCAAATGTGACCTCGTATTTCAAATGTGACCTCGTATTTCCATTTGCGACCTCGTATTTCAAATGTGACCTCGTATTTCCATTTGCGACCTCGCATTTCATTTGTGACCTCGTATTTGATTTGTGACCTCGTATTTCCATTTGAGACCCCAGATTTACTAGCCTCTCAAATTTAGACTCTTAAATCTAGCCTCTCAATTTCAGTTTTGTCTTTTAGTGAAATAAGACCCCAAATTCAATTTAAGACCTAAATATTCAATTGAGACCTCAGACTTCGATTGCTACCTCGATTTGGTTAACTTTGGACAACTTTAGTCGATTTGGTCAACTTTGGTCAACTTTAGTCGATTTGGTCAACTTTGGTCAACTTTAGTCGATTTGGTTTAGTCAACTCTAGTCAATTTGGTCAACTTAGTCAAACTTGTAATTTGGTCAACTTTGGTCAAACTTGTAAAATTTGGTCAAAGACAAACTAGTATGCTTTTGGACAACATGGTCAACACTTGGCGGCACGTTTACATATAATGAACACATACTTAATTGTGATAACTTGAAACAGATTGTTGCGTGCCGGTTACTTGCTTTCTGATATCTTGCGTAGCTTAATCTTGTTGCTAGAATTCAGGTGAGTTTCATAGTCCCCTTTTTAAAGTTTTTTCTTGGGGCTGAAAGGATACAAAATGTTTTCTTGTAAAACTGTATTTATTTGATGTTGTGACAACCTATTTTGACTACATGATTGATAACATATTTTGGATACATTTTGATAACATGTTTTGGATACATATATGATTTCATAATTTGGATACCTATTGATTTACATTATGGATACATTATGGATGCATTGGATACACGTTTTTGAGCGCGACAGGTTGTTGAACCGTAAGGCCCTACATAGTCAACATTAGCCTGGTACCGTAAGTGCTGTCAACATTGAGAATTCTATGGCAACATTGTGATTTGGCAACATCGTGATTTGGCAACATTGTGATTATGGCAACATTATAATGGCAACATTGAGTATACATGAAATGCATCACGTTAACCTGACAATCTAGACTACAACCCTACGAACTCACCAACCTTTGTGTTGACGTTTTTAAGTATCCTTTCAGGTGCACAGGTTAGAGGTGGCTGAGGAGAGTAGCATGGAGCCTTTATAGCAGACTTTGGACTCTAGGATTTCCTGTTGCTGCTAGGTTATCTTATGTTCTATTTTATGTTAGTATGGCATTATGCCTAACCTTTGATCCCCTGCGTGGGAGTTAGATTGTGCTTTACTTGTGTTTAGGATTGATGTTGAATGTTTGTGTTAATCTATGCTAAGACTTTGAATATTTTGTGGTTTCATTTAGTCTTCCTATGTAATATCCATGACGCGTGTACTATGCGTCGCATCCTGAGTTTTCCGCCTTAGTCGGGGTGTGACAATAGCTTTTGACATGGGCAAGTTTTCTACCATGTAGCCCTGAGCATCCAGATCCTCAGGACCGGCTCTGTCTCCTGGCTGCTGCTGGTGATCTTCTGCCCACCACTGGCGGCTACTATTCTTCGTTCTTCCCTTTTCGCCCACCGTCTCTGGCGCTCGTAACTTCGACAACCACCGCGTATTGTTCTTCTCTTTCTGTTTTCTTTGATTCTATATCATTGTATTGTTATTATCTCTCTTTTTTTCCATTCTTTGATTTTATATCATTATACATTATCTTTATCTCAATAGTATTTTTTTTCTATGTATATTTCAATTCTCGGATGTAGTATTTTCGTAATTTGTAGAATGGGGAACTTAGACATGAGGATCGAGTACGACGAGTGTCTCTACATTTGCTTTGTGAGTTGTTTTGTTCTGTTTTTATTTACATATACGTTTTGAAAGTGAGAGAATCGGATGAAAAACCTTTATGGTTTATCATGTAAAAAATATCTCCATTAACTTGAATAGAATGTTTTATTTTTAAAAAAAAAGAGAGCTTATATCATGTGACTATAGGCATATTAAATTTGGCCAATGTTATGGTTTATTTATTGGATGATTGTGTTATGAATTTATATTCCATTAGATTTAGTACCAAACTTTCGATCTTTGGTTTATTTTAAGAGATTTGAATATGTGATTGCCGAAACTCTTTTTGTTTTGATATTAAACAGATATGGATGGAAAAGAATATCAGTTTTTTCTATATGTCACTCATCGTCTACTTTGGTAATATCAGATTTTTCTATGTCACTCAATGCTTTAGTTTATATGTGTTTCACACAATTGTTCCTTACATGAAGCTGGTAGAACTATTGCCAGCGGTGATTGTGGACTAATCGACGTGATTTCAATAAATGTTATTTTTTCTTGGTCGATCACTGTTACCCAGACTATATTACTTTAATTTGCATAAATGGTTGAAAAATGAATAAGTGTTCCTTGGAGTTATCTTTTGTGTTCTTGAGGTTACTCATTATGGCATGTGTTAATGTGTTATATGTGATATTGATTAACCTTTACGGTATATATAATTCTTATAGTGTAAATGACTTATACATCATAATAATGACCTTGATAATTGTATAATCTTCCATTCCAGTTTATTTGTATACATACATATTGTTATAATATATGCATATACATAAACATATAATCATGAGTAAGCGCAACATAAACATATAATCATGAGTAAGCGCAACGGAAGAAATCGAAACAAATATGCAATCAAATTAATTAACAAAGAACAGAATTAAGTTGTGTACCTTATGCAAAGCTCCAATAAATATAATAATAATAATAGTATTATTATCAAGTAGGGTTTAAAGCAAAACCCCTCTACGATCGCACACTAGACACCCCTTAAACCGTATGCTAGTACCCCGATCACGAACCGAACAACCCTTTGTTACTATCCCTAAACCTTAAAGCCGAAAACCCCTTTTGGAAGAGAGGGTCGGCCGAACCAAAGAGAGAGGGAGAAAGAGGAGAGAAAACTTATGTGAAAGTATGTGAAAACCCTTGAATTAAGCCCTCTATTTATAGGGCATAATTAGGGTTAACTTAACTTGGAAAATAAGCTACATTAAGGCTTACAAAGCCTTAATTAGGACCGGCCCCCTTTAGTTTTTAGGGTCCAATTTCATTTTTCAATTTTCACATTTTTAATCCTCCTCTTTAATTAATTAAATACAATTAACCCTTTAATTATGTTTAATTAATCATTTCGTGATCAAACTAATTAATATATTACTTTAATATATCAATTAGTAGTTTAGAGTTACCGTGTCATTTCGTGTGACCCCGTAGGCTTAAACTATTCCCGGACATGCGATTTATAATAAAATGATCACACTCCAACAGCTCCCACTTGAGCATGTTATTATAAAAGCAATAACATCGGTTGGCGTCTAGCAACACTCCAATGCTCCCGGAAATATTTAAGAATAGATTCTTAAATTGCCAAGTTGAAATGATTTAGTCTTTAATATCCTTTGTTCAGATACCCTTGTTAATTATGAATATGGATCAATGTCATTTCATAACTTAACGATTATGTTTCTCATTTCTACAATTAATTAAGATTACCAAATTAGTCAAGACAACTTCTTGAGTTCATTTGGGTGTGGCCACACAAACATCTTCAATTAATTAATGAGGGCGCCAAATGGTATCATACTTCAGTTGCAAATTGAAGGAACAAATCCTGTATTGATTACAAGTGTCTGGCCATGTCGTTTCTCAACATTTCTGAAAATAGTCCTTTATTACTGCCTTGTTCAGGACAGTTAGGAACTATATCAAGAAATGCAATCCACACATGCATAACTCACTTGTATCTCAAGTCAAAGGATAAATAAAGTAACCATTTCACGAATTTCATTTAATGACGACGATCCATAAAATGATAATTCGTTCTGTGGGGTAAGTCCAATATTCACCTTTTGAATATCATGTGAGTTTGGTACGATCCACCATCTTCAAAATATTCCCTTAAATATTTTCACCAATCTCTCACAATTGTCTTACTTTAATTATATTCCCATATAATTAATCGACAATAGACATTTAGAATATTCAACTAATATTCATGGATTTTAAACATGCAAATATAGGACACAATTATTATAGAAATGAAACCACTTATACCGCGTATAAAAATTCATTTATTGAAAATAACAATTGTTTAACATCCCATTATCCAAATACCAATCACAGATTTACATGATATAACTTAGCAATATATAAGACCTAAGCCTTCTGCATGCTTATTGAGCTTTCCCTTCGACAATGCCTTTGTAAAAGGATCCGCCAAGTTATTATCTGTGTGAACTTTGAGTAAATTGATTTCACGTGATTCGATTTGCTCTCGAACATAGTGATATCTCCTTTGGTAATGTCTGGCACCTTTTTGAACCCCAGGTTCATTGGCAATGACAATTGCTCCCAAATTATCACAGTACAGATCCATAGGTGTGTTATTTGATGGCATCACATCAAGCCCAGAAATAAACTTTCTGATCCAAACAGCTTCCATTGCTGCATCCGCAGCAGCTATATACTCAGACTCTGTAGCAGACATAGCAACGGTAGATTGCTTCCTGCTCTTCCAATCTACTGCTCCTCCATTCAAAATGAAGACATACCCTGACTGAGACTTGGTATCATCCTTATCAGTCTGAAATCCAGCATCACAGTATCCAGTGACTTTAAGCTCTTGATCCGGATTTCCTCCATACACCAAAAACAATTCTTTAGTAGCACGCATGTACTTAAGAATGTTCTTTACAGCAGTCCAATGATCCTCTCCAGGATTTTGCTGATAGTGGCTAACTATATTTTGCGCGAACGCAACATCAGGTCTAGTGCATCTAACTGCATACATGATAGATCCCACCGCCGAAGCATAAGGGACTCTCTTCATACGCTCCACCTCTTCAGGTGTAGAAGCACCATTCTTGCTAGATAAATTAAGTCCTTCTTGCATAGGCAAGTTCCCGCGCTTAGAATTTTCCATCTTGAATCTTTTCAAGATCTTATCTATATACGCACTTTGACTTAATCCGATCAACCGTTTACTTCTATCTCTATAGATTTGGATTCCAAGTATGAATGCTGCTTCACCCAAGTCTTTCATAGCGAAACACTTTCCAAGATAAGATTTAACGTCTTTCAACATTGGAATGTGATTTCCTATTATCAATATGTCATCAACATACAAGACAAGGAAAGTAACATTACTCCCACTAGCTTTGCGATATACACATGGCTCATCAGGATTTTGAACAAAATCAAACTTTTTGATCTCTTCATCAAACCTTTTATTCCAACTTCTTGATGCTTGCTTTAGTCCATAAATGGACCTTTTAAGTTTGCATACTTTGTTGGGATATTTAGGATCGACAAAACCTTCTGGTTGTACCATATAAACTTCCTCGTCTAGAAAACCATTCAAGAAAGCGGTTTTGACATCCATTTGCCATATCTCAAAGTCATAGTACGCTGCTATGGCTAAGATGATCCTAATAGCTCTAATGTCTGCAACCGGAGAAAAGGTTTCCTCATAATCAACTCCAAAAAGTTGAGTATAACCTTTCGCCACAAGACGAGCTTTATAGGTGTGTACATTTCCATCCATGTCGGTCTTCTTCTTGAAGATCCACTTACACCCAACGGTTCTACCATTTGGTGGAAGATCAACCAAGCTCCAGACTTGATTGTCTTTCATGGATTTCATTTCCACCTTCGCAGCTTCAAGCCATTTTTCAGATTCCGGATCTGATAATGCAGCTTTGAAATTAGGAGGTTCATTTAAATCTCCTACTACGTGTTCTTCAGACTCAATCATAAGATTTAATCTATCACGAGCACGTATTGTCCTTGAGGACCTACGAAATGGAATCGCTTCATCTTCAACTTGTGGTTCACTTAGAGATTCATCTCTTTGAACATTTTCCCCCCCAAGTTGAAGATTGCTAGTATCTTTAGAAGTTGACACATCTTCTTGATGGTCATCAAGTTCAACAATCCTCCCACTGTCTTCTTGAGATATGAGCTTCTCTTCAAAGAACTCAGCATATCGTTTGACATTGACAGTGTTTTCCGTAGGAAAGTAGAAGTAGTAACCCATCGTTTCCTTTGGGTATCCTACAAAGATGCACTTAACAGATCTGGATTCAAGTTTGTCAGGCGTATCTTGTTTCACGAGTGCCTCACATCCCCAGACCTTTAAGTAAGACAAGATGTGAACACTCCCATGCCACAATTCATGCGGTGTCTTGTCAACCTTCTTAGTTGGAACCATATTGAGAATGCGAACAGCAGTCTCGAGGGCATAATCCCAAAACGAAAAAGGAAGAGTTGTATGACTCATCATCGATCGAACCATTTCCAATAATGTTCGATTCCTCCTCTCCGAAACACCATTATGTTGAGGAGTGTATGGAGGAGTAAGTTGTTGAACAATGCCACAAGCTTTGAGATAATCTTTAAACTCTTGACTTAAGTATTCACCACCTCGATCCGAACGAAGGACCTTGATGGTTTTACTGAGTTGATTCTCCACTTCACTTTTAAATTCCTTGAATCTTTCAAAGACTTCATGTTTATGTTTAATCAAGTAAACATAACCATAACGACTGAAATCATCCGTAAAAGTGACGAAATAGCTAGCACCTCTCCTTGACACATGTCTAAATGGGCCACATACACCCGAATGTATTAGTCCAAGTAGCTCTTTAGCCCTTCCCGGTTTATTTTGAAAAGGTTTCCTTGTCATTTTGCCAGAAACACAAGATACGCATTTTTCAAATGATTCATCATTTGTTTGTAAGACACCGTCCCTTTGAAGTCTTTCAATGCGTTTCTTGCCAACATGAGCAAGTCGACAATGCCAAAGATAAGTCGAGTCCGAATTGGGCTTGACTCGTTTGCTAACATTATACATTGAATTATCCTTTGAATCACAACCACGCATATCAATTTCATAAATACCATCACTATCAATAGCATCAAAATAATGAACATTATTTCGAGAAACTGAAATACCAATATCATTAAAGACATTAACGAATCCGTTGTTTTTCAACAAAGAAACTGAAATAACACCTCTAGTAATAGAAGGTGCATAATGACAATTGTTCAAAACAATTATTAAACCACTAGGTAAAACCAAATGATAATCGCCGATCTCTTCTACAGCTGCAGGTAGGCCATTTCCCACGAACAGTTGTAAAGATCCCGGCTTCAGCTTCTTTCCCCTTCTAAGCCCCTGTAATGAATTACAGATATGAGTACCACACCCAGTGTCGTAAACCCATGAATTCCGCTTAGAAAAATGAATATAATTCAATGGTGAAGAATATACCTGAAGTCCCGGACGAACCGGGCTGCTTCTTCTTCAACTCAGCGAGATACTTTGGACAATTCCGCTTCCAATGACCCACTTCATTACAATGGTAACAAGGTAGGTTCTTAGCGGGATGTTCCTTCTTCGCTGGAGGGGTCTTCTTAGGTTTAGGAGCAGCAACAACTTGCTTTCCTTTACCTTCAGCCTTGCCCTTTCCCTTCGGTTGTTTGCCTTTTTGGACCTTTCCCCCTTTGATCATGAGAACTTGGGGAGTAGCAGTTTTCTTCGGAATCTTCTTTTCATACTCATTAGCCATGGCAAAAAGTTCCGTAACGGTCTTATTCATGCTATGCATAGTATAATTGCGTGCAAACTCTTCAAAATCCTTAGATAAGGACTTGAGAATCATACCAATTTCTACTGGCTTTGCATAAGCATAATTCAACCTATCCAACTGCTCAAAATATCCTTTCATCTTAAGGATATGAGCGCTCACCGGTGTTCCTTGTTCATGTCGCAAGTCATGAAGTACATCGATAAGATCGAATAACTCCACGCCAGCTTGCTTCTCGAACATAGACTTGAGTTCAGTAAGCATATCACATGGAAATGAATGCTTAATTTGCTTTTGTAGGTCAGCATTCATGCTTCCCAACATCAGACAAGCGACCTCATTATGTCTAACATATGCAGCCGCATATTCCGCTAGTGCTTCATTAGAAGCATTAGCTTCAGGAGCAACGGGTCTTGGCTCTTCAAGGACTTGGTATTTCCTTTCAGCTCTCAAAACGATACTGAGCTGACGATACCAATCGTTGAAATTCGGCCCAGAAAGCTTTTCCTTTTCCAACATCGACCTAAACGCCGATTGATGTATGTTTTGAGTGGTATTGTTTGTTGCCATCTACAAAACAGACAAAAAGTTCAATTATCAGTATTCCGATAATTACCCTTAAGAAATGTAATTTTACCCTTGTTAAATTCATCTAACAAATTACTTTCACTAAGGCTAGGATCCAACTTGACATACAATCATTTCATCAGTTGATCTGCTAGAAATGACGATATTCAAAAGGTAATCGAGAATCGATAATTGCATTCATGCAACTCCTAGATTTATGGGACTTACAACAACACTGTAAAGGGTATTAAGTGTTTTGTAAACATGTTTTGTCCCATCTTATGCCACGGGTTAAGGTCTCACCTCTTAACTCGTTTTAAGTCGCCCAATTAAGAACATGTAGATAGTCCACCGCTGTCTCACAACGAGTGGTAATCCACCTTGAAGAGATACAATTCACCTACGTCTCACGTAGAGCAAAAAGCACTGGCAAGTGTTCTTAGCAAAGTGGGTGGCATTGACTTAACTTTAAATAGGTAATGCATTTGATGTGAATCAAAAGTTTATGTTTGAAGACTCATGCATAATCTTCGAAACATAATATTTAATAAAATCATTTGTATAGTCTTACAACACAAGAGAGCTCGGTAGCTCCATTTGAACGCACAAAGAAGCGCAAGGGCAAAGGTATGCGATAAATGCGATTTAAAAACCCGCCCTTTTAGGAGGCTAGCGCACTCCGACTTATACCTCTCTTAGAGTTTGTTCAAATGGGTGAGCCGGTGTATCTCAAGGTTGCAAGACTCCAATTTTATTAATGAAATCTCTATTTCGATAGCTCTTAGTCAAGTTTATTTTTAAAGCCAATTTTTGCATCACCTTTATACAACTTATAAACAATACAAAAATTAATAAACTTACTAATTACCGAACTACATAATCAAGCAACAAGTTAAGGTGGGCCACCTAAACATGGTCACTATGGTTCATGCATATGTTTAAACCCGGCTCCCCCTTCCGAAGAAGAGGACCACATGCATCAAGTTACCTTGATTGCGTAAGCCTTTAAACAAAATAACTAACATTTAGCACATAAACACATAAAAAACATGCTGACTGGAAATTTCCAGTAGCTTCACGACCAGTTTAAGCCTGTTTCTGGTCCGATTCAGCTTTCGACCAGAACTACAAAGTTGTAGCCCTATGAGTCGACAATACACAGTTCCAATTTCGACTTCTAACTCATTACCGATTAAAAGATATGAATTTTTTAGTAAACTTATGCAAACCAGAAAATTTACACGAAAAATTCACATTGTCACATAATTATCTAATAATTAACCCTAATTATTGGATCATTATTCTTTGCACAATATATCTCTATATATTCAGTAAAATCACAATTAATTTTGCATGAATTTCTTGTGATTTTACTATTATTTAACAACTTTAAATAATTAAGATACACATAATCATGCAATTCATCACATAAACATGTCAATTCACAATTCAAAACTTGCTTGAGGGTTTCAATCTCCATTGAATAAGGTTAAAATTTTAATTAAACAAAAAACCCGATTTTAATTAATGAAAAATAAGAAAACAACCTTTAATTATTTAACGATTAATTAAAATCAACCAACCCTTAAACCCCCCTTCAAGTTTTGATCTTTGTAATTAATAGATCACATATGTGGCTCGTGATACCACTGTTAGAATATATCATATATATAAACATATAATCACGAGTAAGCGCAACGGAAGAATCGAAACAAATATGCAATCAAATTAATTAACAAAGAATAGAATTGAGATGTGTACCTTATGCAAAGCTTCCAATAAATATAATAACAATAATATTATTATGATTTAGGGTTTAAAGAAAACCCCTCTACGATCGCACACTAGACACCCCTATACCGTATGCTAGTACCAAATCACGATCAACAACCCTTTGTTTAATACCCTAAAAGTCGAAATCCAAAAACCCTTTGTGAAGAGGGGTTTCGGCCGAACTAAAAGAGAGGAAAGAGGAGAGAAAACTTATGTGAAAGTATGTGAAAACCCTTGAATTAAGCCCTCTATTTATAGGGCATAATTAGGGTTAACTTAACTTGGAGAATAAGCTACATTAAGGCTTACAAAGCCTTAATTAGGACCGGCCCCCTTTAGTTTTTAGGGTCCAATTTCATTTTTCAATTTTCACATTTTTAATCCTCCTCTTTAATTAATTAAATACAATTAACACTTTAATTTAGTTTAATTAATCATTTCGTGATCAATTAATATATTACTTTAACATATCAATTAATATTATCGAGTTACCGTGTCTTTTTGTGTGACCCCGTAGGCTTAAACTATTCCCGGACATGCGATTTATAATAAAATGATCACACTCCAACACATATGATATTTGAGTGACCTTTAGTCCTTTACCATTTGGTTTATAGTTGGTTTCATTTGATAATAATTGTCCAGGATCAATGGTAGCTGTTCATGAATAGGTTCACCGTTCATGTTGATTTTAGTAGCTGCTCAGGAGGTCAATATTTTGCTATCTTTTATTTTGTTGCTTCTCATTCATGGTTCTTCCTAAAACTGCTCTATTTTTGTTTTGCTATTGTAAATAATTAATTAGTCTTAATTACTTAGGGTTCAATTAAAATCAAATTAACTTTGGGTATGCATGACTGATTGTAAAGATGCAAGCTAACCATTTTGTGTAAGGAGGACATTTAGTCTGTTAGTTTAGGTTTCATCTCAAGATTTGTTTATACTATTTCCAGACAATATAAAAATTTCAATCAAATCCATAGGTAAAGATTATTGTATAATAACTTTCAAGGATCATGGACTATGTTTTTTTATTTAGATTTGTTGGAAGCTTGATCAGGACAATTATCGGTTCTCTATTTTCCATTTTCTTATATTGTTTTTATAAATAAATGTACGTATAAGAAGCAAGATCTTTACAATGGAAGGATTTAATGTCGGTGTAATAAGCATCCAATAGTGTTATATAGCCATCAAGCAAACGTCGTGCAGCAAAGTCTACAAAAGTTTTATTTTCAAATTTTGTATCGTAGCAAACGTGTATAAAATTTTTCTTTTCAATTTTATATTGTGAGTATTATATTATATTATACTGGTTTGGTTTTTATTTTTATTTTTTTAATAATTTTTTAATCATTTAATAGTTGATTCTAACTTATTAACATTGATTTTTTTTTATAATACTTTTTTTATTCGGTTTACAACTATCCGACTAAGAACGGCAAAAGGACCAAGAAATGCATAAAGGTCGATGCCACCATGTAGGGGTGAGTATGGGTCGGTTTGGGTCGGTTTTTGGCTAAAACCGAAACCCGAACCGATCCATTCGGTTTTTAGAAAAACCAAAACCATTGGATTCGGTTTTTGTTCGGTTCGGTTTGTCGGTTTTCCGGTTCGGTTTGGATCGGTTTCGGTTTTTGTTTCGGTTTTTTTTATAATTTTTTTTTTTTTTGTTTATTATGTTATAAATTTAACTTTCAATTGTTAAGAAAAAAAATATGATATAGAAACTAAAATATAGAGATGTTTTTTATTAACTAATTATATTTTTTAGGTGTTAAAATTGGTATAACTTTTATAAAATAAATTTCTTTTATTGTACGTTTTCATCTAAAATATACAATTTATATAGATTTGTACATTAAAAAAACAAAAAAATTTAAATAATATTAACACATTTATAAATTATAAGTAATAAATATAAATGTAATATGATATAAATATAAAATACATAAAAATATATTAGGTTCGGTTCGGTTCGGTTTTTGATCGGTTTTTTGACATATGAAACCGAAACCCGAACCGATCCGTTCGGTTTTTAGAAAACGAAAACCAAACCAATGGATTTTGTTCGGTTTTTGGTTTTTTCGGTTCGGTTTTTTCGGTTTTTTTCGGTTTTTGGTTTTCCGGTTCGGTTTTTGCTCACCCCTACCATCATGTCAATTTGATGGATTTTGGTTAGTTTTGTTAAAATTGTGCTTTTTAACAATTGAGGGCATTAGTTATCTATCTATAATATAACCATAAGAGGAGGTTGGGGGTAAATTTGGCACCCCTAATCCCCCTCTTTGAGCCTAATCCCCCTTCCTTATTACTTAACTATTTTTTTAATATTTATTTAATAAATGCCGACCTACTATTAATAAAAAAAATCTTTTTATCCTTAAAAGTCTCCCAAAAATTATTATCTATATATATATACAACCTAGAAAAAACCCTCACATATTCAACCCAAAAAAAACTACGGCCAAAAAAAAAAAAAACCTACGATCAACTACCAAAGGTTTTTTTAATTGTCTTTGTTCATGTTTAATTATTATTATTATTTACCATTGAATTCTTATGTTATTGTTATTATTATCTCTTTTAATTTAGTTTGTTTTCCATTATAGGTTCGTTATGGCTTCTTCTTCAACAACAAAAAAGAAGACCACATTAGTTCATCTTGAAGATCTTAAGCCAACACATGTTAACCATCATCTACGACTCCGTGTTGTGCATGTATGGACTGTTTCGGAGTGGAACAACCCGAAGAAAATCAAAACACTCGAGATGGTCTTTGTTGATGCATTAGTATGTATTTTTTTTCTTCAAATTATATATTATACACTTTTTGTTGAACTTTTTGTTTCTCTTTTTGTTGAGCTTGACTCTAAATCGTTTAGTCTAAAATTGTTGGTTGTGTTTGTAGTAAGTTAAGATATAACAAACTGCAAATTTTTATTTAACTAAAGTTGGAAAAAAAGGGGTAAACTGAAATCAATATTTATATTGAGTTATTTTTCATACGTTTCTTCTTTAGCTTTCGTATTAATTAAGTTGTAATATTTGGTCATATTAATGGTTGCTCGAATCATACTGTTACTGTGTAAATTTTTAAATCGTCTAAGTTATGCATCTCTTTTTTTAATCAAGCAACTGCTTTCTATGGATGTTTATTGTGTGTCAGAAGTATGTAAAAAACTAAATGGTAGTACGTTTTAATGTTAGAACCTATCATTATTCATTACTTGACATATCTTGAGTTTCCCTGAAGAGTTAGAGGAGTTGGCTGGTCATAAAGCTCTGTTTGATTACAAAGTAACAAAATTCTGGAACCTTGATAAAGGAAAACATGAGTACACCGTGTCCAAACTAACCAAGGATAAACGAGTCCTTGATGCCTTTAGAAAGGATACTCGCACGGAAGTGGTAATATCTCTGATACAAATGTTTATCTTTTTGAGAGCGTTTTACTTACTTTTATATAATATGTTGTGAAGAGTTTAAAATTTTAAATTTTTAATTGAAGGAAAACGTTAGTGAAGATGATCCAACGACTCCATTGCTTCAATTCGATGATTCTGATAATCCTCCTATTGTTTTTACGGTAAACATATTCTTGGTTATGTTTTATTTTTAGGTATTTTAATTTTATTCAGTATCTATTTAATATACTTGAATTCTAATTTTTTAGCTTTGATTAAAATATTTTGAGACTACCCGTCCATTGGACGGGCCTGAGCACTAGTTATAAAACATGCATCATAAACAAAAGTAAATATCGTTATTTAAAAAGAATAATATGAAATCATGTTCAAGAATTAATGATTGATCTCATCTAAAGAGTTTAACTCCTGCATTGTTTTGTTTAAAAGATAAAAATCAATATTAAGAATAACAAACTATATTAATAAAAAATATAAATAATTTAACCTACTTTGAATAAGGATTGCGATTAATTTCTTGCAAAGCTTCGGTTATACTAATATGAAAATATCAAAGTTTTTGTATTGAAATTTGAAAGACTTTGAGGTGGGGTGTTGGAATTTCTTGCAGAAAGGGTTGGTAAAGGAGCTACAAAGTTTTTATTTTTGTAAAATTAATTGATAATTTGACATTATTTATATTTATAGCTGTTTGAGCATGAAAATGAGGAGCTCAATCAAAAAGTGGGTTTAACCATGAAAATCATCAAGATCTCCTCAATTAGAGTGCAAACCTAATAAACTCTTTACGAATCTAAGGTGTTTGATGATTTTCCCTGAGAGATGTATCGATCTCAGGAGGATATTAATGTAATGTGATTTTATGTAATAATTGATAGTGATGAATGTATATGAATGTATTGATGATGGTTGAATGTACTGCTGCTGCTGCTACATAGAGAATGTTGTATTGAATGAATGAATTGATTTATTGGCTATCTCTTGCTGGTGTGGGCCCCCTCCATATACTACCTAAGATTCGACATATCCTCCTTGGCTTATGTTACCTAGGCTCCGACAGGACCACACCTTGCTTAGCTTCGATCAATATAAAGGTAAAATGAGGCCTTTGCTACTTCTTAGGTTCATGTGGGCCCGACTGCAAGGTAAGGTTCGATGGAGACTTCATGCCTAGCCTCGCAGGTCCTTTGATTATCTCAAATATATATATATATATATATATATTTGTTAATTGAAAATCCTGTTGAAAGCCTCTCCTTGCTAGCCTTTCCTTTCGCTCCCCTCACTCTCCTTTATCTAGCCTTGGGCTTCGACAGTGGGACCCCCTCCTCTCTCTTAAGGTTCGACAGTGGGACCCCACTTCCTGCCTTCAAGGCTCGCAAGACCCTTTTCTTTGTATTTATTTAAATTGCAAAAACACATATATACATAATTCTAGCATTAGCTCCGATTCTCTCTTATAGGCTTCAGTTGGGCCCACGCCTACCTTAGCTTCGATCTCTCCCACCTTCGACAGCTCATGACTAGCTTTCTTTTGACTCTCTCTCTCCTCTTTCTTTCTTTCGACCCTCTCTCTCTGTCTAGCTTTTGATCTCTACCCTCTCTCCTCTTTCTATATAGCTTTGATAATAATATATGTATATACATATATATAAAAGGGCCGATCAATCCCTTGCTAGCCACTCTCTATACTTCGACCCCTCCTTGAAGCTTCGACACATATTTTAATTAGGGTTTACCCTATATCTTCAAGTCCCCCAAGTTCAACCTTAAATTCTTTTCCAAAGTTTGAGGTTTGAACTTCTCTATTATTCTTTATTTGAATATATTTTCAATCTTTTTTCTTGAAGTATAAAGGAAAGATGAGAACAAGATAACAAGAGCAACATAGCCGTCTTCTTTTTCTTCCCTGTTTAGATCGGCCGAATTTATAATGTAATATATATACATATGTAGATTGGCCAGAGAAAAGAGAAAAGTCAGCCTCTTTGTTGATTCCTCAAATCTTCCTTTTCTTTCCTTGCTGCCGAGTGAAGGGAAAAATAAGGGAAAAAGAATTTTATTTTCTTGAACAAAAATGAGTCTTCCTTTCTCTTGGATCGGCCAACAAAGAGAGGAAACAAGAGATTTTTTTTTTGTAGATCGGTAGTGACAAGAAAAAGAAAAAAGAAGGTATAAGCTTCTTCTTAACAAATCTCCTTTTTTCTATATATAAATTGGTCGATCCATTTTTGAACCATTCAATTGTTGGTTTTTATTATTAGGATAAAATCTATTGTGATTTCTGTTCGACCTCATTCTAAGAGGAGATAAGCTTGCCTCGACATCTTTTAGGAGGTATTTGTTCATCTTTTTCCTTGCCGCATATATATATGGTTTAAGTATAAGCACAGTTATATTTAATCTGTAGATCTAGTTAGCTAATAAGAAAGTGATTTGTACTTTCTTTTGCTCTCTAGATCGACATAGATTGGAGAAAACAGCATTAGCGTTATATATATACAGCAATTCTGTCTCTCTTATATCTCCTCTTTTTCTCTTTTACCTTTATTTTGGCAGTTAAGAGAAAAGGGGGAGGAACAGGACAACTTTCTTTTAATCTCATACTCTTCAATTTTGATTAAGGTTGGTCTTGATTCCTTCTTTTGAGAGCTTTTTACATGTGTACGTTTTCGGCATTAATCAAAGAAATATGTTTAAGCAACACTTTCGTTTGCTTAATAATCATTTTTAAAGATTATTCTTGTCTCTTTGTAATTTGAAAGTTACTATCACATAGTCATGTGCTTAGTAATGTGTAATAATGTAGTAGGATGTACTCTTGAGAGAAACTGTGCATTCTGAAGTGTCATGCTAAGCTTGATTATTTGATAATTCTTTATAGCTTGTAACATATACTTGAATGTAATTAGGAAAGATTAGTCATTAGAATTCTCTCTTGGATTCTATGCTTTCCATGGCATATGTTTTGAAATTGGAGAGTTGTATGTGATTGATTGTTAACTTGCTGTTTCTTGGTTAGCCATAATCATAACAAGCATTATTGGCATGTTCTATGTTTATACTGTCTTTATGTAGTTTGGTGAAATTCACCTTGATATATGTTGCCATTGCTACTTGTAATCTATTTTTGTTATAACTTTTAACGCATTTCTGTGTAAAGAATATTTGCATTATAGCATAGGATGAGCTTTTGATTTTAAATCCTCATTTAGGATTCTTGTTTGGCCGCAGGTTGCGTTTTTTGCTCCATCTTTGAAATTTGAAAGACTAGAAGTTTTTGGAAGTTAGAAGCTTTGTTTTAAGTTGTCACCATGTCTGAGCCCAGTAGTGAGAATGTTGAAGGAAGTAGTGGGTCCCGGCCTAAGGTTAAGGTTAGCAAGCTTAGGAAACCTCCTACCTTAACCAAGGATTGTTGTACTTCCATTACTGCCAGTAGTTTAGCCAAGCTAGTCCAGACTTATCCTTGCCTTGCGAAGTACAATCCCATTGTTCCTGAGGATATTGACAGGGTGAACCTTCCACCTCCTGGGAAGGTTGCCTTTTATAAGGCTTACCTCACATGTTCTACCCTTAGAGTTCCCCTTACACCATTCTACCTTGAGGTTCTCTCCTATTATAAGATAGGTGTTACCGAGTTACATCCATTGGCTGCTGGGAAGATTGTAAGGTTCGAGATGATTTCTAAGGCTTTAGGACAACCTTTGTCTCTTTTTATGTTTAGAAAGATATTTCTGCTTTCGAGACTTGGTGACTGTTTCACCTTCCTTTACCGGGATAAGGAGTTTAGATTGATAGAGACTCCTGCGAAGATTAAGCCTTGGCGATTTCACTTCTTCTTCTTAGATGATACATTTCTTCCTAATGATAATAAGGAAATTCTTCGGGAGGGAAATAAAGATTATAGTTCAGACATGGTGGCTAAAGTGAATAAGAAAGTTGCCGATGATTTGATTGACCCTGACCATTATGGAGGGCTTCTTGCTAGTTGCATTACTTATCGGTCTTTCCCCCCGGAGTATGAGGGTTTGTTATCCATGGTCGGGATTAGCCCAGACTGGGATTGGCGTGTCATGTAACATCCTAAACTTTTTGTTTAACGGTTGACTTGAGTTGTTAAGTCAACATTTTGCTTCCGTCAAGTCTTTAGATGATTTATATGCATATGTGTACTTAATGTGTAACATTTGTGAAATTTGACTAGATTTGACTTGCAAATTTAATGTAAATGAATTTCGTTAATATATGTGAATAGTACAGTATACATGAATAGTAACCGTATTTGTGAATAGTACCGTGAATAGTAACTGTATTCATGAATAGTGATTGAGAATAGTAATCACGAATAGTAACGGTAAATAGTAAAGGTAAAAAGCATATTGTAACCTCCGTAAATGTTTATATATTCAAATTGCTTTTTACATGAAAGTGACGTAAATGTTTATATATTCAAATTGCTTTTTACATGAAAGTGACGTAAATGTTTATATATTCAAATTGCTTTTTACATGAAAGTGACGTAAATGTTTATATATTCAAATTGAAAAGCATGGAAAATGACATTTAAGTAAATCAAGTGGGTATCATTTAGTTTTGCTTAGATTTTGTCATTTCAAAGAAAACGTGTCTATGTAACTAATTAAACAAGTAGACTGCAGAAAAACACTGCTAACTTGTTTTGGCCATAACTTTTGAACCGTAACTCCGTTTTTGACGATTCAAATCGCCACGTTTTCATAAAAGAGTCTATTTTCTAACTAAAAGTTAAGTTCAACCTGATGATGATGTCATAGGTCGAGTTCGACCAGGTCAAGTTCGACCATGGAATAGTCAAGCTCTATTTAGTCAAGCTTTACCTAGTCAAGCTTTACCTAGTCAAGCTCTACCTAGTCAAGCTTTACCAAGTCTAGCCTAACTAAGTATAAATAGAAGCATAACCCATAAGAAAAAGATGTTTGAAAAATAGATATTTAACAAGAACTTGTAATCTTGATTTAGTTTTTGGTCAAAGCTTGTTGGAATATTATAACTTCTGAACTCTTTGGGTTTTGGTTTGGTTTCCTAATGGAATATTAAAACTTCTGAACTTTTTGAGTTTTGGTTTAGATTCCTATTGGAATATTAAAACTTCTGAACTCTTTAAGTTTTGGTTTAGTTTCCTATTGGAATACTGAAACTGTTGAACTCTTTGAGTTTTGGTTGATTTCCGTAAAATCAAGTGGTTGACTTGAAACTTAATCAACTTTAGGTTATGTATTTATCTAAAATAATGTAGAAGTGTTATCTTGTTTATCTTGGCTTGTAATCATTCTCAAGTTAACTCCAGAAGTAAGGAACCAGGGAGTACATTTTGAGCATAATAAAGTACTTTGCAAAGTGTTGTAAACTGTACCAAGGTAAGATAACTACCTTTTGACATGAGGAACACAATAAGAACTTAATTTTTATAATTAACGATTGGTAAAGCCATTCATACGCTTGTTAAGTTATGGGAACTTTGGGAGGGCTTACTGTGGGTGTTTATGCATGCAATGTTTTGGTTAACTTTAATTAATAATGTTATGCATGCTATTACTTGCGATGAATGATATGATTGATTGGATAGAATAATGATGTTTTGGTTGCTTGCATGATTTATTAAGATTATGAGTTCATGCTTAATATTTGATTGGCTTACCATTAGGGGGAGATATAGGTATATAGGTATATAAAGAAGTAAAGACGGTAGCTCAAACCAAAAGATACCATGTCTGGAGAAGGCGGTAGCCCAAATCAAGTCTACCATGTCTGAAGAAGGCGGTAGCCCAAATCAAAAGCAATTCAAGTTGAATTTTGGGAATCCCACAATTCAACTTGAGGGGGAGTGTTAGAAATGATAGTCAAAGTCATAGTCAAAGTCAAATTCATAGTCATAGTCAAAGTCAAAGTCAAAGTCAAATGACTTTAATTATGTTTCCATGATTAGCTTGTTTTGTAATTGTATAAATAGGACCTTTGTCTATCATATTGAAAAAACAATTTCTTCCACAATGTAGTCCTCTGTGGTTGTTCTTCTTGAAGGCTTCTAAAGCCTATTAATAATAATCAATCACTATTTCTATATCAATTGTTAACAGAACTCACCTTGGGGAATAAGGTAGGTCATTAGGGTTTTACCCTAGAGTTTAGGAAGGGATTTGGGTAGATCCCTTTTCTTTAGGAGGAAGAAATAAGAGATTTCCTCCATATTTGGCGGAGCTCCGTTCTGATGGGTGAGCTCCGTAATAGGATCTAGGACATTCTGAGGTGAGCTCCGTTCTAACGAGATGAGCTCCGTTATTCTTACTGAGGTGGTCCGTTCTGACGGAGGTGAGCTCCGTTATTCTGACTGAGGAGCTCCGTATTTTTGGCAGGAAACATCCTTAAGTAGCCTTCGTAATAGCAGATTTACATACGGAGGTAGGGCTCCGTATAGGGTATATCATCAGTAATGATCAAGGTGGACCTTCGGGGGGTAATGAGGTGTCAACTCGGGAAATCATGGAATACTTGAAGGAGATGGATAGGAAGAATGAGATTCGGGATAAGACGGTTGAATCTTTGCAAAAGCAAGTTGGGCAATTGGCGGAAGATGTGGCGGCTATTAGGAAGGATCCGGGAAAGCTACCAAGTGATACAACAATCAATCCTCAACATCAAAGTAGCGGTTCCAAGAACATCAAGAATGTTCAAATCAACAATGTAAGTACTCTCCGTAGTGGTAAAGTCTATGATAATAAAGTTGTTCCTCCATCACCATTTGTTGATGGTGTGGTGGAGGATGTTGATGAGAGTCAAGATAGTGAGCATGAACCGGAATTTGTTCTACCTAAATCACCTAAAAAAGTGACTTTTAAAGAGGTAGAAAACAGTAGGTCAAATGGAAAATTTTCTGAAAAACGAGGAAAGGATATGGAGGGTAATACCATTCCTTTTCCTTAGCCTACACTCAAGAAAAGAGGTCCCCATGAGGAAGAAATGTGGGAAATTTTTAAACAAGTCAAAATTAACATTCCTCTTATTGATATAATCAAACAAGTTCCGGCTTATGCTAAATATCTTAAGGAGTTGTGCACCCAAAAAAGGCACCATAAACTTCCAAAGAAAATTGTTTTAACCGAAGAAGTTAGTGCCGTTGTGATGGGTATACTCCCACCTAAACTCCAAGATCCGGGAGCGCCTTTAAATTACTATTCAAGTTGGTGATTTTAAAATGAACAAGGCACTTTTGGATATGGGAGCGGGTGTGAGTATTCTTCCGGGAAGTTTGTATGACCAATATGATTTTGGACCCTTGGAAAAAGTCGACACCACCTTGGTTATGGCTGATTTATCCCTTAAACTTCCTAGAGGAATTGTCCAAGATGTGATTGTTAAGGTTGAAGACTTTTACTATCCCGTTGACTTTTTGGTTCTTGATTTTGCATCAATTGATAACTTTAGGCAGCCCAATGTCATCATGGGTAGACCCTTTTTGGCAACCGCTAATGCCTTGATTGATTGTAGGAGGGGTACGGTTGAATTGACTTTTGGCAACCATAAGTTGAGATTGATTGTGTTTTCTAGTGTACCTAACCCGTAGTTAGTGATGAATGCTTTATGGCGTACATCATTGATGAGTGTATACCTCATGAAAATGAGGAAGACACACGGGAGACTTGTGCTTTGGTTGACAGGTTGATCTTGGAGCATAGTGAGGAGTTAAAGGCGGAAGAGAAAGAATGGGAAATCATGGCCATTCAAGAAGGAAGACCACCATGGACTCATTTAGTGGAGAGTTTACCGGATCACATTGATACTCATTTCAAACCATCCACTAAGAGTCCACCAAAAGTTGAGTTGAAAGAGTTCCCATCACACTTGAAGTATGCATTTTTGGGAGAAGAGCAAACTTTACCAGTGATCATTGCATCCAACTTGGAAGAAATGCAAGAAAGGGCATTACTAAAGGTGCTCAAGGAATACAAGGCGGCTATTGGATGGACAATTTCCGATTTGAAAGGAATTAGTCCATCAATTGTGATGCACAAAATCATCACCGATGCTGAAGCAAAACCTTCACGTGATGCTCAAAGAAGATTGAATCCACATATGCGTGAAGTTATGAAGAAAGAGGTGCTTAAGTGGTTGGATGCTGGAATTATTTACCCAATTTCGGATAGTACATGGGTAAGCCCAACACAAACGGTGCCAAAGAAAGATGGAATTCAAGTGGTAAAAGGAGAAAGTGGTGAGAAAATTGCTACCCGACACATTACCGGGTGGCGGGTATGCATTGACTATCGAAAGTTGAACACCGCTACTTCAAATGATCATTTCCCGCTTCCATTCATTGACCAAATCATCGAGAAACTTGCAGGTCAAAAGTTTTATTGCTTTTTAGATGGTTACTCAGGTTATAACCAAATTGCTATTCATCCTGATGACCAACAGAAGACCACATTTACATGTCCCTATGGAACTTTTGCCTTTAGGCGAATGCTATTCAGGTTATGTAATGCTCTAGCCACCTTCCAAAGGTGCATGATGAGTATCTTTTCAGATATGGTCGGTGATTCCTTAGAGATATTTATGGATGATTTTTCAAGTTTTGGCCAAACCTTTGATAATTGTCTTAATGAGCTAACCAAAGTTTTGAAAAGATGTGTTGAAACAAATTTGGTCTTAAGTTGGGAAAAGAGCCACTTCATGTTTCAAGAGGGGACAGTTTTGGGTCATGTGATTTCAAGTAAAGGCATGGAAGTTGACCGGGCCAAAATCAAAGTCATTTCTACTTTACCTCCCCCTACAAATGTTAAGGGTGTCCGTTATTTTCTTGGACATGCCGGGTTCTATAGAAGGTTTATCCAGGGATTTAGTGTCATTACCAAACCATTGTGCAATTTGTTGTTAAAAGATGTACCATTTGTGTTTGATAATGAATGTTTGAAAGCTTTTGAAACCTTGAAAGAGAAGTTGGTTGAAGCCCCCATTTTGCAATCACCCAATTGGTCTATGCCTTCTGAAATCATGTGTGATGCAAGTGACTTTGCCATTGGGGCTGTTTTGGGACAACGGGTGGATAAGAAACCCGTTGTGATTTATTATGCAAGCAAAACTTTATCGGATGCCCAACTGAATTATACAACAACCGAAAAGGAATTGCTTGCTGTTGTTTATGCTCTTAATAAATTTCGTTCTTATATTTGTGGTAGCAAAGTGTGAGTCCCTTTTTAACTTCGAGATGGTTAACCAATAGAAAGTGTAAATACAACAAGTCTAATAATCACTAGATATGGACTAGTATTACTTGTAAATAAATATGCAAGATATATAAACAAAGTAATACAAGACTTAAAGCAATAAACAAGTAAAGTGGAACATTATGTATTTTTCATGGGTATTTTATTTATTGATGTATAAACAAAATACAAGGTTGTTGCGGAATCAAGATAATACAATTAAGTATGTATCCTAACAACCTATGAGTTACAAATGATCTATATTTGTCAAATAGCTCTTTAGGATCGAGATACTTAAAGTTGTGAAGTATCCCTGTTTAAGATCGAGAGTATTTTAGACAAATTCACTTTCATGCAAAGCAAGTGCTTAAAAGTGTTTATGTCAAGGAAATGACTTTGTATTTATAGGCAACAAAATTCACCAGTGAATTTTGTGCCGTACAAATGTGGTTGCATACATTTAATGCTCCGACAAGAACATTAAATGTATTGGATAAGGAATAAGGATAAAGTCACATCAAGTGCAAGTGTATCCTTTTATCCAACCACTTTAACACACGTATACTTTGGTAAAGAACAAGTGGATTGTTCTTTGGAAAGTGTGTTAAAGGAAAAGTCAATCCTTGATATTAGTGTTCAGACTTGCAGGATCTAGAACACTAACAATCCTCCAGTGTACAGATCTGGTAAGACTTTCCAGTGGACTCCGCCATTTGTTAAGTCTTCTTCTTCAGACTTCAGTCTTTGACTTCAGTCAGAATGTCTTCAGTAGAGTAGATCTGGACTGGGGTGAAGTCTTCAGTGAGCTAATCTGGAGAATGCTCCAGATTACCTATACAAGTATTTGCTCACTAGTCTTCAATTATTTCTGGACAAATCTTCAGAGGGACTCCAGATTCCAAGTCTGGAGTAGGTCCAGTAGAATATGTTTTCTGGACAGATCTTCAGTGAGGCTCCAGTAGTCGAGTCTGGAGCGAGTCCAATAAAACACGTTATTCTAACAAAACCTAAATAAGGTTCCAGTAGTCCAGTCTGGAGCCAGTCCAGTAAGTCTGGACTAAATCTGGACCTAACACAAAGTGATTGTGTACACAGATCATAGCGCGGTTGTGAAGCACTTGATGGAGAAGAAAGATGCAAAACCGAGGCTAATTAGATGGGTCTTGTTGCTACAAGAGTTTGATTTGGAGATTAGAGACAAGAAAGGAAGTGAGAATGTGGTGGCTGACCATTTGTCAAGAATTCAAGCCACGGAGAATGAGCCAACCAAAGAGATCAATGAGACATTCCCGGATGAGCATTTACTAACGGTTTCTATTGTTCCTTGGTATGCAAATATTGTGAATTTTCTGTCCGCAGGCAAGCTACCGGAGCATTGGAACAAGAGGAAGAAGCAACAATTCCTTGCACAAGCAAAGCAATACATTTGGGATGAGCCGGATTTGTTCAAAGTTGGCCCGAATCAATTGGTGAGGAGATGCGTTCCGGAGGAGGAGATTCAAGAGGTGTTGACTCATGCACACTCATTTACATGTGGAGGTCATTTCAGCGGTCAAAAGACAGGTTATAAGGTTTTAATGTGTGGTTTGTTTTGGCCTAGTATTTTTAAGGATGCCGCTGAATTTGTCAAAAAGTGTGTTAGGTGTCAACAATTAGGTAGTATCACTAAGAGAAATGAGATGCCCATGCAACCCATTTTAGTTGTTAACATTTTTGATGTTTGGGGCATTGATTTTATGGGTCCTTTTCCAAATTCTTTTGGTAATTACTATATTTTGGTGGCCGTAGATTATGTTTTCAAATGGGTAGAGGCCATTGCCACAAGGACTAATGACCATACCGTTGTGTGCAAGTTTGTTCAAAGCAATATTTTCTCAAGATTTGGAATCCCTCGTGTGATCATAAGCGATGGGGGGTCTCATTTCAAAAAAATTCAGTTTGGAAAACTTCTCAAACGGTATGGCATAAACCATCGGATTGCCACCCCATACCACCCACACACAAGTGGGCAAGTAGAAGTGTCTAATAGGCAAATAAAGGAAATTTTGCAAAAGACGGTAAGACCTGATAGAAAAGATTGGTCAACAAAACTCAATGATGCTCTAAGGGCTTGCCGTACTACTTTCAAAACTCCTATTGGCACTACTCCTTACCGGTTGGTTTATGGGAAGGGTTGTCATCTTCCAATTGAATTAGCACATAGGGCATTGTGGGCCGTTAAGGCCGTTAACATAGATTTTGAGAATGCAGGTAAAGAAAGAAAGTTGCAACTATGTGAATTGGAAGAATTGAGGAATGAGGCATATGAATGCGCTTCTACTTACAAGGACAAGATGAAAGCGGTTCATGATGCCAAGTTGAAGAAAAAGGTGTTTGAAGTTGGTCAAAAAGTTTGGCTTTAAAATTTAAAACTTAAGTTCTTTCCCGGAAAACTCAAGAGTAAATGGATGGGTCCATATATCATTACTCGGGTTCGGAACTTTGGGGAGATTGAGATTGAAGACCCGAAGGATGGAAATGGTCAACGGGCACCGATTGAAGCCATATTTGGATGCAACTAACATAAATGGAGCTACAAAAGAAATGGTGAACTTCATCTCAAGTCCACCATCTTATGAGGTTGCTTGAATCACTTGTAACACCCGTCGTTTAAAAATATGGATTTCCAAAAATTTTGCCTAACGGCGTCAAAAGATAGCGGAAGTAAACTTTAAAAGATCAAACCAAACGGATCAGTTTGTTCATTTATTCAAAAGGTGTTACCATATCCATATCGTAGAAACAGTAATAAGGAAATCCAAATGGCACCAACATAAATGCCAATCAAGTTTACATTATAACATATAACAACATAATACAAATGTCTTAATAAGGAGGCTATTAGGGTGACTAAGGCAAGCTTCAGATTATCTACCCATGCCTCGCTCTTTATTCATCAACACTTAAAGCTTGCTAAACCTGAGGGAGCAACACATTTCAAGAAACAAGTGTTAGCTAACGAATTAGCTAAGTAAGATAACACAAGATTTATAAAGCATTCGTCCAATTAAAACTTTATAAAAGTAATATTTCATCATTAAGGCACATATCATCACAATTCATATAACATAGCATTAACATCTTTCATATAGGATAGTTCATCCTAAAGTGCCTAATCATCTTTCATATCTTTCACATATCATCTTTACAAATGTGACATAAGTCACGCATATCATATAAGGTGTAAGTTTGTGTGTAGGCGGTCATAAGACCTAACGGGAACCTCACACCCGACTGGATGGATAAGCCTTTCAGCGGTCCATCAGTGTCGTTAAGGAATGGCAAGCCAATCCAGGAGTAGTCCGTATGTTCAAGACATTGGTGGGTAATCACTTCACCCGGAGATACTCAAACCACTTAATTATGTTGCAAGGAGCCACCCAAGCAACTACATATACGTACTCACCGGGCAAGGCAAGTACGGGTTAAGCTTAACACTTTCACATCAAATACGAGCTCGATTTACATCACATATAGTTTAGGTGTCCACGTTACCTAAACATCATCACATATTCATCTTTTACGTTTGGGCCCTTAAACGTGCACGTGTCATGGCAACTTAATAAGTCTAGTGAACTAGATGAACAAGCCATGTAATCATGCACATTTCACATAACATCAACATATATCACCTTTCAATTCATCTCAAGACATTACATAGCATTTCATAGCATATCATTACGTCTCATTTCATTGCATAACATTTCATAGCATATCATTACATTTCATATCATAGGGACTGCATTTCAGGCCTCAATAGTCATGTACATAGCCCATATCACCTCCCGTGTAACCCGAATACCCATAAGCAATCAAGATAACATTTAGGAAGTTATTATATGAAAACCATGTTTTTTGTTGAACCCTCAGCGTGTCAAAGTAGTGTATCTTACCTTGGTACAGTTTACAACACTTTGCAAAGTACTTTATTATGCTCAAAATGTACTCCCTGGTTCCTTACTTCTGGAGTTAACTTGAGAATGATTACAAGCCAAGATAAACAAGATAACACTTCTACATTATTTTAGATAAATACAGAACCTAAAGTTGATTAAGTTTCAAGTCAACCACTTGATTTTACGGAATTCAACCAAAACTCAAAGAGTTCAACAGTTTCAGTATTCCAATAGGAAACTAAACCAAAACTTAAAGAGTTCAGAAGTTTTAATATTCCAATAGGAATCTAAACCAAAACTCAAAAAGTTCAGAAGTTTTAATATTCCATTAGGAAACCAAACCAAAACCCAAAGAGTTCAGAAGTTATAATATTCCAACAAGCTTTGACCAAAAACTAAATCAAGATTACAAGTTCTTGTTAAATATCTATTTTTCAAACATCTTTTTCTTATGGGTTATGCTTCTATTTATACTTAGTTAGGCTTGACTAAGTAGAGGCTTGACCAGGTAGAGGCTTGACCAGGTAGAGGCTTGACTTGGTAGACCTTGACCAGGTAGAGGCTTGACCATTCCATATACGGTTACTATTCACATATACGGTTACTATTCACACATACGGTTACTATTCACAAATACGGTTACTATTCACATATACGGTACTATTCACAAATACGGTTACTATTCATGTATACGGTTACTATTCACATATATTAACGAAAATCATTTTCATTAAATTTGCAAGTCAAATCTAGTCAAATTTCACAAATGTTACACATTAAGTACACATATGCATATAAATCATCTAAAGATTTGACGGAAGCAAATTGTTGACTTAACAACTCAAGTCAGCCGTTAAACGAAAAGTTTAGGATGTTACAATTACCTCCCCCTTAAGAGGATTCCGTCCTCGGAATCACTTAAACATGAAATAGGTGAGGATAGTTTCCCGCATCACGGACTCGGTTTCCCAAGTCAGACTTTCACCATGGTTATGCTTCCATTTGATTAACACAAGATCAATCACCTTCCGGCGTAGCTTCTTTTGCTTTCTCTCGAGTATTGCTACCGGTTCTTCAATAATTTTTTTTCTAAGATCAATGCTCACATCTTCAATAGGGATAACACTAGACTCCTCCGCTAAACACTTCCTCAAATAAGAAACATGAAATGTGTTATGAATTCCATCCAATTCTGGAGGCAATTCCAACTGATACGCCACATCTTTGATACGCTTCAGAACCTTAAATGGTCCAATAAATCGTGGACTTAACTTTCCTTTCTTTCCAAAACGAATAACTCCTTTCCATGGGGAAACTTTTAGCATCACCATATCACCAACTTCAAACTCAACCGGCCTTCTTTTCTTGTCGGCATAAGTTTTCTGTCGTTCTCTAGCTACACGAAGTGCTTTCCTTTGCAATATTAACTTTTTCAGCTGTGATTTCTATAATTTCGGGACCTGTAATTTGCTTTTCGCCGGGCTCCATCCAACAACTTGGAGTCCTACACCTTCTACCATAAAGCATTTCAAATGGTGGCATTCCAATACTTGCATGGTAGCTATTATTGTAAGAAAATTCAATCAATTTCAAGTGATCATCCCATGCTCCACCATACTCTAATACACAAGCCCTCAACATATCTTCCAATGTTTGAATTGTTCTTTCACTTTGCCCATCAGTTTGAGGATGATAGGCCGTGCTCAAATTTACTCTAGTACCTAACCCTCGTTGAAGACTTTTCCAAAAATTAGATACATATCTCGTGTCTCGATCCGAAACAATAGATAAAGGAACGCCATGCTTTGAGACAATTTCATCTATGTACATCTTCGCCATCTTGGTCAATGGTACATCTTGTCGTGTTGCTAAGAAATGAGCACTCTTCGTCAACCTATCCACAATAACCCATACCATATCATTTCCTTTTGGAGTTCTAGGCAACTTAGTCACAAAATCCATAGTAATATGATCCCATTTCCATTCTGGAATCTCCAATTGATGCAACAATCCATATGGCTTTTTGTGATCAGCTTTTACTCGAGCACAAGTCAAGCATCTTTGAACAAAATGTGCCACTTCTCCCTTAATATTCGGCCACCAATATATAGGCTTCAAATCTGCATACATCTTTGTAGTACCGGGGTGAACTGAATATCTTGACCTATGAGCTTTTTCAAGGATCAACTCTCGGTTACCATCAAGCAATGGTACCCAAATTCGACCCTTATATGTACGAAATCCACGGCTGTTCGTTTCCATCACAAGGCGTTTCTTCTTTCCAATACTTTCTTTGTCAATGTTATCCTTCATCAAAGCCTTAACTTGGGCTTCCTTGATGCGGTCAAGTAACCCGACTTTGCTTGAACAACCATACTCATCAATCTACAAGAAAAATTCTGCACCTTTCTTTTTCTTTTTTTTTTTTTTTTTTTTTTTTTTTTTATTTTTATATACTTTTATTTTTTTTTTTTTAATTTTTTTTTTTTTTTTTTTTTTTTTTTTTTTTTTTTTTTTTTTTTTTTTTTTTTTAACTTACTTTTAAAGTTTTTTTTTTTTTTTTTTTTTTTTTTTTTTTTTTTTTTTTTTTTTTTTTTTTTTTTTTTTTTTTTTTTTTTTTTTTTTTTTTTTTTTTTTTTTTTTTTTTTTTTTTTTTTTTTTTTTTTTTTTTTTTTTTTTTTTTTTTTTTTTTTTTTTTTTTTTTTTTTTTTTTTTTTTTTTTTTTTTTTTTTTTTTTTTTTTTTTTTTTTTTTTTTTTTTTTTTTTTTTTTTTTTTTTTTTTTTTTTTTTTTTTTTTTTTTTTTTTTTTTTTTTTTTTTTTTTTTTTTTTTTTTTTTTTTTTTTTTTTTTTTTTTTTTTTTTTTTTTTTTTTTTTTTTTTTTTTTTTTTTTTTTTTTTTTTTTTTTTTTTTTTTTTTTTTTTTTTTTTTTTTTTTTTTTTTTTTTTTTTTTTTTTTTTTTTTTTTTTTTTTTTTTTTTTTTTTTTTTTTTTTTTTTTTTTTTTTTTTTTTTTTTTTTTTTTTTTTTTTTTTTTTTTTTTTTTTTTTTTTTTTTTTTTTTTTTTTTTTTTTTTTTTTTTTTTTTTTTTTTTTTTTTTTTTTTTTTTTTTTTTTTTTTTTTTTTTTTTTTTTTTTTTTTTTTTTTTTTTTTTTTTTTTTTTTTTTTTTTTTTTTTTTTTTTTTTTTTTTTTTTTTTTTTTTTTTTTTTTTTTTTTTTTTTTTTTTTTTTTTTTTTTTTTTTTTTTTTTTTTTTTTTTTTTTTTTTTTTTTTTTTTTTTTTTTTTTTTTTTTTTTTTTTTTTTTTTTTTTTTTTTTTTTTTTTTTTTTTTTTTTTTTTTTTTTTTTTTTTTTTTTTTTTTTTTTTTTTTTTTTTTTTTTTTTTTTTTTTTTTTTTTTTTTTTTTTTTTTTTTTTTTTTTTTTTTTTTTTTTTTTTTTTTTTTTTTTTTTTTTTTTTTTTTTTTTTTTTTTTTTTTTTTTTTTTTTTTTTTTTTTTTTTTTTTTTTTTTTTTTTTTTTTTTTTTTTTTTTTTTTTTTTTTTTTTTTGTGACAATTAGCATAATTGTGTAATTAGACTATAAATAGCCCTCTCATACCTTAGAGATCATAACTTTAACACAAAACTTTTAACACATAACTTTTATACCAGATTTACACACGGTTACACAATTCTCTCTCAAAACACACACAAACACCAAGAACACACACTCACCAAATCCACCATTGATGAATTGAATTCAGTTGTTAAAATCGTGTTATAACAAGTGGTATCAGAGAAAAACATCAATCTGATGACGATCCATACCTGAATTCATTCACAAATTCATCAAAATCAAATTTATTCACAAATTCTGTTCGAACTTTTCACCTACTGGTTCATCAAAATTCACACTTCAAATCACATAAAATCACAATTGTTTGTTCACCATTAGATTTGTGGTTGTTGAAAACATAAATCTGTCAAGTTTCAAGTTCCAATTCAATCTATATCTCGAGATTGAATTTTGAGTTTTGGCGCGAATTTTGAGGGATTTGAATCTGTTGTGTTTTGTGTTGAATTTTGTTCATAAACTTGTTGCGGACATGAATTCAATCAGTTTGCAAGTAATTTCAAGTTCCAATTCAATCTATATCTCGAGATTGAATTTTGAGTTTTGGCGCGAATTTTGAGGGATTTGAATCTGTTGTGTTTTGTGTTGAATTTTGTTCATAAACTTGTTGCGGACATGAATTCAATCAGTTTGCAAGTAATTTCAAGTTCCAATTCAATCTATATCTCGAGATTGAATTTTGAGTTTTGGCGCGAATTTTGAGGGATTTGAATCTGTTGTGTTTTGTGTTGAATTTTGTTCATAAACTTGTTGCGGACATGAATTCAATCAGTTTGCAAGTAATTTCAAGTTCCAATTCAATCTATATCTCGAGATTGAATTTTGAGTTTTGGCGCGAATTTTGAGGGATTTGAATCTGTTGTGTTTTGTGTTGAATTTTGTTCATAAACTTGTTGCGGACATGAATTCAATCAGTTTGCAAGTAATTTCAAGTTCCAATTCAATCTATATCTCGAGATTGAATTTTGAGTTTTGGCGCGAATTTTGAGGGATTTGAATCTGTTGTGTTTTGTGTTGAATTTTGTTCATAAACTTGTTGCGGACATGAATTCAATCAGTTTGCAAGTAATTTCAAGTTCCAATTCAATCTATATCTCGAGATTGAATTTTGAGTTTTGGCGCGAATTTTGAGGGATTTGAATCTGTTGTGTTTTGTGTTGAATTTTGTTCATAAACTTGTTGCGGACATGAATTCAATCAGTTTGCAAGTAATTTCAAGTTCCAATTCAATCTATATCTCGAGATTGAATTTTGAGTTTTGGCGCGAATTTTGAGGGATTTGAATCTGTTGTGTTTTGTGTTGAATTTTGTTCATAAACTTGTTGCGGACATGAATTCAATCAGTTTGCAAGTAATTTCAAGTTCCAATTCAATCTATATCTCGAGATTGAATTTTGAGTTTTGGCGCGAATTTTGAGGGATTTGAATCTGTTGTGTTTTGTGTTGAATTTTGTTCATAAACTTGTTGCGGACATGAATTCAATCAGTTTGCAAGTAATTTCAAGTTCCAATTCAATCTATATCTCGAGATTGAATTTTGAGTTTTGGCGCGAATTTTGAGGGATTTGAATCTGTTGTGTTTTGTGTTGAATTTTGTTCATAAACTTGTTGCGGACATGAATTCAATCAGTTTGCAAGTAATTTCAAGTTCCAATTCAATCTATATCTCGAGATTGAATTTTGAGTTTTGGCGCGAATTTTGAGGGATTTGAATCTGTTGTGTTTTGTGTTGAATTTTGTTCATAAACTTGTTGCGGACATGAATTCAATCAGTTTGCAAGTAATTTCAAGTTCAAACTCCTAGTAATTCGAAAGATATTGAAGATTTAAGAAGTCATTAATGGAGTTTTTCTGGAAAACTGTTGAGATGAAGAAGATGACCAAGACGATCTTCACTAAGATCGTTTTAGTTTCTTATTCTCAAGATCGTTTCATTTCCTGGTTAACTCAAGATCGTTTCATTTCCTGGTTAACTCAAGATCGTTTCATTTCCTGGTTAACTCAAGATCGTTTCATTTCCTGATCTTACCAAGATCGTTTCATTTGCCATTATAAATTCAATTCAATTTTCAAATCAAATCAAATTCAAATGGCTTCTCGTGAAGCATTGGCATTGGGTTCAGATACAAGACCTCCAGTTCTCTACCGTGGTTCTTACGGACTATGGAAGAAACGATTTATGGACTATGTGGAAAGTCAGACAAATGGTCACATGATGAAAGATTCCATCCTTAATGGACTTGCAGTTCATCGCCATCCCACTACTGATGCAATTATTCTGACTCCTGATCTGTTGAATGCTGAACAAAAGGATCGAACAGCTGCAGATAACAGAGCTAGGTCATGCCTATACAAAGCCCTACCGGATGAAATCTATGGCTCTGTTGATTCTTATGATACAGCCAAGGAGATATGGGATGAGGTGGCTAGACAGATGGAGGGAGCTGACGTGACTTCGACCATAAGATTGACAAATATTCTGACTGAGTTTGACAACTTCTCCAAATTGCCTAATGAATCTCTTGAAGCTGTCTACTACAGATTCTGCAATGTCATAAATGAGCTAAGGAAGAACAATGTCAAGAAAACTGAGATTGAGCTAAACATCAAATTCATCAAAGCTCTTGGTCCAGAATGGGAAGATTTTGGAACACAGATCAAGCAACATCAAAATCTGACCAAGTTCACCATTCATACTCTTTATGAATCCTTCAAACTCAATGAAAACCAAGTACTAAGCAAAGCTTCATCAAACAAAATGCCAGAAGTTGTATCTTCTGATCCTTTGGCATTGATAGTTGAGAAGAAGATTTCTGAAGCTCTTAAGAGGCAAATGGTGGTTGTTTCTTCGTCTGATGAGGAGGGAGATGATCTGATGGCTACAAGAGATGGTGTTTCAGATGAACTATATCAAGCTCTTGCCGCGGTAACAAAGCATTTCAAGAGGAAATTTTACAAAGCGAGGCCAACAAACAACAATCTCCGCACTTCTTCTACAAGTGCATTTCCCAAGAAGGAACACTATCATCCAAGGAGCAATGAGCAAGGTGAAGCTAATGGATCAAGGTATGGTGAAAAGAAGGAAGCCTATGAGAAACCAACTGTTGAGAAGGGTAAGGCATCAGACAAAAAGTGCTACAATTGTGGTATTCCTGGACATTTTGCCGTTGACTGCAAACAACCTCGAAAGCGGGACTATGAGTATTACAAGCAGAAGATGCTGTTAGCCAAACAAGTTGAAGCAGGACATGCATTGCTTGCCGAAGATGACAAATGGCTGTTGCTCACTGATGATGAAGATCAAGATCTCTCCGCTAATGTTTGCTATATGGCGAGATTGGCCAAAAACAAAGTCCTTGAAGCAGAAAGCACTGATGATGAATACCCAGATGATGAGGTAAATCTCGACTCTACTTTTTCTTTGGTTAAAGACAAAGAGTCTTGTAGATTAGCTTTATCTAATTTAACAACTCATATCAAATCTTTAGCCAACAAAAATAAAAAGTTGACAAATAGCATTTCATTTTCTAAAAGTGAATTTACAAAACTTCTTGAAGAACATTCAAAATTACTTTTTGAATATGATGCTATTAAACAAGATTTTCAAGCTTACAAAGATAAAATGTTGGTTAAAGAATGTGAGTTAAATGTCTCTCCTGATTCTAAGTTATTACAAAAATGTCAAAATTTAGAAAAGACCATTCATGATCTTGAAAAAGCCAATCAAGATCTTGAAATTCAAAAGACCAATGAATGGCTTCGGGCAAATGCAAGACAAATGGATGTCGATATTCTCAATAAAAAGCTTCAAGAAGCTAAACCAAACAATGTTGAATTCGAAAGGAAGATTTCTGATTTAAATCATAATTGTTTTTTAAAAGACATTGAGATAGAGAATCTTGAAAAACAAGTTGAGGAATTTAAAAAGAATATACTTTTCTATCAAGAAAAGCTATATAAAGTTGAACAAAATCCTTTCTTGAATTTCACAGCCTATTTCAACAAGTCAAAAATTGACAAAACAGAACTTCTTCTCGGGTTGGGATTTGAGAATATCACACCATTGCAAAAAGCCAAAGAGGAAATTGAACCCTTGTATGATGAAAAATTTCTACGACTTGGTATGATACAACAATTTATTCGTCCATTGAATGATGAATTTGAGACTGATGACGTTGAGAGAACACCAAAACAGGAATTTTTGGTTAATTATGATGCAATAAATGATTCATACAAAACAAAAGAATCTTCAATTTTCAAATTGGAAGAAATTGAATCAAATTTTCAAAACCAAGAATCTGTCGGTACTTCACCTAAACCAACTAAAATGTACTTTCCAACCACATTTTTGGAAAAACAAATAGAAGGTTTACAACAAAAGGTGGAATCTCAACAAAAAGTTATTAATCACCTCAAGTCTCAAAGTCCGAATTCAGAGGATAAATGTATTGCTGTTGATACTAAGAAAGTTTGTGAGAATGTTTCTACTCAAACTGACCAAAGTGCCTCAGTAGAAAATTCTACCCAAACTACTTGTGATTCATCCACCAATACCTCTACCCAGACCTTGACTGATTCTCTTGAATGTACTTGTCAAAATACTGCTACTTTTATAGCTGATGATTGTGTGCAATCTGATTTTTCTGATGAAGAAATTGCACATAGTTTAGTTTTGATATGGTACTTCTATAGGTTTTTCACATGCAACACTGTTGATGAGTTAGTTGTTCACCCTAAGCCTAGTGCTAGTATAGGTGTTGATACGTCTACTCAATTTTCTTGTGAGACCAAAGATGTGTCAGTTCAAGTTGACCTAATTTCTGAGAATACCCATGATGTGAAGTTGGACACCAAGATTCCTGATTTTTCAAAACTTTCAAATGAATCTGAAACTAATCAATCTCCATTGAAATTTTCATTTTCCAAAGATTTCACAAAGAATGATTTTGATAAATTCATGGAGGGAGAATATGTTTTTAATTCAGAAACTGAGAAAAAGATTGAATCTACCAAAATCAAAGTGGAAACAAAAGTGGAATCTAAAAAACCATTGTCCAAAGCTCCAACTTCATATTACTCAAAGAAACGAGTTAAGACCAAACTCGTCAAGACTGAACCAAAGACCATTAAGTTAGAAACATTTGTGGCTACCCCAGTGAAACATGTCAAAAAGGAACAAGCTGAAACCCCACACACGACAAAGTACACCAAAGTGAAACTTCCGAAAGACTATCCTAATGCTTCTCAATCTAGCTCTCAATCTAGCTTTATACCTAAGGTGTCTAAGTCTAGCTCAGTTTCGCTAACTAAAGATACATCAAATGGTTCAACTAGATATAGAGATAGATATGGGTGGTTTTCTCATGATAAACCAAAGAAGCAAGAAGTTTCCTCACCTCCAAAAGATTCCAAAAAGATAAGAGTGTTTAAAACTCCTAGTTCTAATCTTCTTAATTTCAATTCAACAGGTGGAAAGAGTTTAACTAGTGGTGCTAGATGGGTTGCTAATACTTTAGTACCTAAGATCACTAGTAATCTAAAGAATGTTGAGAAAAAGATGAAAAGAAGGAGGAGAAAATCTGTCAATGGGAGGAAAGGTGTTACTGTAAATCAAAACAATTCATCTTTGTATAATAATGTTGAATGTGCCAAGGCAAGGCCTTGTGAGCTTGTAAACAATTTTAATTCTCGTGTGGTTGATGTGAATGCTTGTAGACATGTTACTTTTAATTCTAATGTGAAGGTTCGTACCTTTTATTCAAATATGTTTGTTGATAATGTGCTTGTCAATGCTTATGTTGATTCGAAAACATGTTTGAATGCGCATCCTAAGTTATATACCCTGCCTGTTTTAACTAACCATAAAGGACCCGTCTTCAAGTGGGTACCTAAAAACGGTTAAATTTCATTGATTGCAGGAAATAACCATCTGTGTTTGGATACTCGATTCCGGGTGTTCGAAGCACATGACTGGAAATAAATCTTTGCTCAAGAATTTCGTTGAAAGATTCATGGGAACAGTTCGCTTTGGAAACAACAATTTCGCTCCTATCTTAGGTTATGGAGACATTGAACGAAATGGAATTATCATCAAGAAAGTTCACTATGTTGAAGGATTAAGTCACAACTTGTTCAGTGTTGGACAATTCTGTGATAACAATCTTCAAGTTCTGTTTCGAAAATCTCTTTGCAAAGTCCAAACTCTAGATGGAGTTGATATTCTTTGTGGTGATCGTGATGATAACCTGTTTACCGTCAATCTTGATGATAACCAACCAACTGATAATATTTGTCTCATTTCAAAGGCTACTTCAAAGAATTCTTGGTTATGGCATAGAAGGCTCTCTCATCTGAATTTCCAAACTATCAATACTTTGGTCAATAAGCATCTTGTTGAAGGCTTACCTGACTATAAGTATGAAAGTGAGCATGTTGTCCTTCTTGTGCTGTTGGGAAGATCAAAAGAACTTCTCATAAACCGAAGAAATCTCCAAATTCTTTAGCACCTCTTCATTTGCTTCACATGGATCTTTGTGGGCCGATGAAAGTACAAAGCCGAAATGGGAAGAAATACATCTTGGTTATTGTTGATGATTATTCAAGATATACTTGGGTCAAGTTCCTTGCATCCAAAGATGAAACAACTCAGATGTTGATAGATTTCATCACTAATACTCAAGTAAATCTTCAACTTCCAGTTCGTTACATCCGTTCGGATAATGGAACTGAGTTCAAGAATGCTGTTTTTGATGAATTCTGCAAATCCAAAGGAATCACTCATCAATTTTCAGCAGTTCGCACCCCACAACAAAACGGTGTTGTTGAAAGGAGAAATCGATCGCTGGTAGAAGCAGCAAGGACAATGCTTGCTTATTCCAAATTACCATCCAATATGTGGGCTGAAGCTGTTGACACTGCTTGTCACACTCAGAATCGGTCCATTATCAATCAGCGTTTCGAAAAGACTCCTTATGAGGTTGTTAACAAACGCAAACCCAACATCAACTACTTTCACATATTTGGGTGTGTTTGTTACACATTGAATGATCGGGAGAATCTTGGAAAGTTCGAGAAGAAAGGTGATGAAGGATATTTTGTTGGTTATTCCAAAACATCAATTGCCTATCGAATCTATAATCGTCGAACCAACACAATTCAAGAAACAATGAATGTTTGGTTTGATGAGATGTCAGGCATGATTTTTGAGCAAGAAAGTTTGCTACCAACAAATAATGATCCAAGTGCTTCAAGTCCTTCTACAAGGAATTCTACATTAGCTTCTAAATTCAAGAAGTTTCCAACTCCTACAAGTGATGAATTAGATATTCTTTTTGAAGAATTCTACAATTCAAAACCGATTCATGATCAAGAACCTCAAGTCATCGTTGAACAAATTAAACCCAATGAACCTCTTCATAACAACGATCCAGTTCCTGACAATATTCATGAATCTTCATCAAGTTTTTCAGAGCAAGAATCCTCGTCTCCTGATACTTCTCCACCATGCTCTCAGGATTATACTTCTCAAGTGAATGTTCAAGAACAACCTTCTCGATTAACTCAGACAACAAATCAATTGAACACTCCAAGTGTGTATGTACCACTTGACTTTGATCATCCAGCTTATGAGGAAAGAATTACACCAAGTTATGATAACATCTCTCAACATAACTCAAGCTTTAATGATGATGATGTTGATCTTCAACAACAAGATCTTCTTCCTCATGATCACAAGTGGACACGTATGCAGAAAGACCATCCTACTGATCAAATAATTGGAGATCCACAAGCAGGAGTAACTACTCGTACCTCAGTAAATGAGTGTCTTGTTGCACTTTCTCTTAGCAATATCGAACCCAAAACAGTATCTGAAGCTCTTCAAGATCCAGAGTGGGTTAAGGCAATGCAAGATGAACTCGCTCAATTTGAAAGACTGAAGGTATGGAGATTAGTTCCAAATCCTAGAAAAGATGATCCAATCGGAACGAAGTGGATATTCAAAAACAAAAAGGATGAGAATGGAGTAGTAGTAAGAAATAAAGCTCGACTTGTTGCAAAGGGTTATTGCCAACAACCTGGTGTTGACTTCGACGAAACTTTTGCTCCAGTTGCAAGAATGGAGGCCATTCGGATATTCTTAGCTTATGCCGCATTCAGAAACTTTACTGTGTTTCAAATGGATGTGAAGACTGCTTTCTTGAATGGTGACCTCAAAGAAGAAGTTTACGTTGATCAACCAGAAGGTTTTGTTGATCCTCAAAGACCAAACCATGTCTACAGATTGGACAAAGCTCTCTACGGTCTTAAGCAAGCACCCCGAGCATGGTATGATTCTTTAACTACTTTCTTACTAAGAGGTGGCTTTACCAAAGGCACAATTGACCCTACCTTGTTCATTCGCAAACAAGGTAAGCATGTTCTACTTGTTCAAATATATGTTGATGACATTATATTTGGGTCGACCAGTCAAACATTTTGCCGAAACTTTTCATCTCTTATGGTTAATCATTTTGAAATGAGCATGATTGGGGAAATGAATTACTTTTTGGGTCTTCAAATCAAACAATTACCAACTGGTATTTTTATATCACAAGGTAAATACATAAATGACATGTTGAAAAAGTTTGATATGACTTCATGTTCTTCAATTTCTACCCCAATGGCTGCTCGAACAAACATAAATGCTGATACAAATGGGAAACCATTTGACCAAAAGAGATATCGAAGTATGATTGGTTCGTTGTTGTACCTAACAGCATCTCGCCCAGATATAATGTTTGCAACATGTATGTGTGCTAGATATCAAGCTGCTCCAACTGATTTACATTATCAAGCTGTGAAACGAATATTTCGTTATCTGAAAGGGACACCCGATTTAGGTCTCTGGTATCCAAGGGATACTGGATTCAATCTAACTGCATATTCAGATGCAGATCATGCTGGTTGTAAACTTGATCGCAAGAGCACTTCCGGTACTTTACAATTTTTAGGCGATAAAATTGTGAGTTGGTCTTCCAAGAAACAGAATTGTGTGTCACTATCAACGGCTGAAGCTGAATATGTGGCTGCGGCTAGTTGTTGTGCTCAGGTTTTATGGATGAAGACACAACTAACTGATTATGGTCTGAAATATGATCATATTCCTATCTATTGTGATTCTCAGAGTGCCATTGCCATTGCAGTCAACTCAGTAAACCACTCTCGCTCAAAGCATATTGATGTTAGATATCATTTTCTCAAAGATCATATTGAGAAAGGTGACATCGAGCTCTACTTGTGGGTACTGACTTTCAACTTGCAGATTTGTTCACAAAACCATTGGATGAAAAGAGGTTTAACTTTCTTATCTCCAAGCTTGGTATGTTAAATCTTAAACCTTAATTCTTTTTCCATTTGAAGGAATTCTTGATACATTCCAGAAAACCAAAATACAAAATTTGAAAAGAGAAAATCAAAAACAAAAAATAAAATTTAAAAAAAAAAAAAAAAATACACAAAAGAAAAATAACAATTTTAAAAAAGTTATTAAAAAAAAAAAAAAAATATAAAAAAAAAAAAAAAAAAAAAAAAAAAAAAAAAAAAAAAAAAAAAAAAAAAAAAAAAAAAAAAAAAAAAAAAAAAAAAAAAAAAAAAAAAAAAAAAAAAAAAAAAAAAAAAAAAAAAAAAAAAAAAAAAAAAAAAAAAAAAAAAAAAAAAAAAAAAAAAAAAAAAAAAAAAAAAAAAAAAAAAAAAAAAAAAAAAAAAAAAAAAAAAAAAAAAAAAAAAAAAAAAAAAAAAAAAAAAAAAAAAAAAAAAAAAAAAAAAAAAAAAAAAAAAAAAAAAAAAAAAAAAAAAAAAAAAAAAAAAAAAAAAAAAAAAAAAAAAAAAAAAAAAAAAAAAAAAAAAAAAAAAAAAAAAAAAAAAAAAAAAAAAAAAAAAAAAAAAAAAAAAAAAAAAAAAAAAAAAAAAAAAAAAAAAAAAAAAAAAAAAAAAAAAAAAAAAAAAAAAAAAAAAAAAAAAAAAAAAAAAAAAAAAAAAAAAAAAAAAAAAAAAAAAAAAAAAAAAAAAAAAAAAAAAAAAAAAAAAAAAAAAAAAAAAAAAAAAAAAAAAAAAAAAAAAAAAAAAAAAAAAAAAAAAAAAAAAAAAAAAAAAAAAAAAAAAAAAAAAAAAAAAAAAAAAAAAAAAAAAAAAAAAAAAAAAAAAAAAAAAAAAAAAAAAAAAAAAAAAAAAAAAAAAAAAAAAAAAAAAAAAAAAAAAAAAAAAAAAAAAAAAAAAAAAAAAAAAAAAAAAAAAAAAAAAAAAAAAAAAAAAAAAAAAAAAAAAAAAAAAAAAAAAAAAAAAAAAAAAAAAAAAAAAAAAAAAAAAAAAAAAAAAAAAAAAAAAAAAAAAAAAAAAAAAAAAAAAAAAAAAAAAAAAAAAAAAAAAAAAAAAAAAAAAAAAAAAAAAAAAAAAAAAAAAAAAAAAAAAAAAAAAAAAAAAAAAAAAAAAAAAAAAAAAAAAAAAAAAAAAAAAAAAAAAAAAAAAAAAAAAAAAAAAAAAAAAAAAAAAAAAAAAAAAAAAAAAAAAAAAAAAAAAAAAAAAAAAAAAAAAAAAAAAAAAAAAAAAAAAAAAAAAAAAAAAAAAAAAAAAAAAAAAAAAAAAAATACATATAAATTGATATAAGATAACAAGGAATCGAACGCCTTTGTGTACTTCCAAGTGTTCTTATATGAATATGTATGTGTGATAGCAATCAAAGTTGTTCAAATAACATTTTCAAAACTCTCAATTGTTGATATGAGACGCAAAGGATCGAACGCCTTTGTGTACTCCCTTGTTGTCTCATCTTATACAATTGATTGGATTTTCAAATTGCTTAAATGTTCTAATTGCCTCCAACGTGTTGTTGTAAGTTGCGACGGATTGAACGCCTTTGTGTACTCCCTAGCTGTCTTACTATCAACATTGTTGTTGAAGCAAAACTTTTTCGAAATATCACAACAAAGATTTTACTCATGTTTGATCTCACAAAACCAATTTTTGCTCCACCTTTCTATGAAAATTTTTGATCTATTCTTGCATAGCTTAAGGAGGAGTTTGTGATTTCAACAACCTTCAAACCTTCAAATGTGTTTCAAATTTTTTTTCATGCACACATTTGATGTTTTTCCAATGATTTCAATCAAATGGAGTTCGGTGATTAGTTTGCACATGAGTGATAAGTATTTCTCAAATTATACTCCATGAATTTCATCATCGCCGATGAGTTCTAACCCCGGAGTATTCACTTCTTTCATTAGATAGTGAGGGTATTTTGAGTGCTGTTGTTTTCGTGCAAATAGGATGGAGGGAGTAAAGTCGAAAAGTGAGAGGTTAAGGTGATATGTTGTGAGAAAAGGGTTAAAAGAAATGATACCCTTCCCCAAATTCTCAAAAAGCCGGGTAAAACACGCTCCTATCAGATTTCATTTGTTGATTTCTTGATATTGAAGAAGTCTTCATGGACCCAGTGAAGCGATGCACATCTTTACCTAACCACTCAAGTGTTTCTTAACAAATACTTGTTTCATTTCTCACGGAGATTTTCACATTTCTATTGACTCTTCTTTCGGAAGATGTTGATATTGAAAAAGGGTGACATTCTGCTCCAGTCCCCGACTTCATTTGATCACGATGTGTCTAGAGCTATTTTGATTGATCATTGATTTGATTATCATTCATTTTTTTAGGGCACATTAGCGTCATGTCTTTGTGATATTATTGCTTATCTTTGTGATATAGCCGGAACATTTGTAGTGATATCTTAATTGATATTCCACGATGATCGAATGGAAATCCTACCAATGCTAACATCCTTTCCAACATTGAACGTAGGTCTCACATTTTCATTTATGAATTTGTTGAGTTAACGAGAAGTCTATGTGACCTCGGATGTTATTTCCCAAAAAGTCTTTAAGGATAAAATTGTGGTTATCAAATGCTTCGGTAGTGTTAACCATGATTTATATTTTTTGAAGCAATCTCGTGGTTGCAAAGCCGCAGATCGAACTATGTTAGAGACTTGTTTTGTACATATCTCAATGATACATAGGAAATCCGAAAAATGTTATACATTTTAATCGGTCATTTCATTAATCCTTTTGATTTTTGAACATGCTAACGGATCATTCTTATCTGGTTTCATTTCTCATCACACAAACACAGAAAACACCAACACCATGCTATAACGTTTGTCCCAACAACTTCAATCTTCCATTTTAGTCACCCCTAGGATTTCTTGGGTTGGGCTAATGGTTAGGGTTGATGTTTTGATGGTTGATATTTCTCCATGTGTACATTCGATCATGTTATTCTTGTTGACAATTAATCAATCAATGTGTACATAATGAGATTGGTTCCCAATCTTGTCATTATGAGGGGGAGAAAATTTTATGATTGATTTACTGATTGATAAGGATACAAGGAGAAAAGTTCGTGTTTGGTTTGGTTGTTTCACTAAGTGTTAGGCTTATCAAAGTTCTAGGATTATCAAAGTTTGTGTATAGAGGGAGAAAATTCTTCATGATGTGTCAATAGTTTCAGATTTTCACTAGATTTTAGTTGATTGAGAATTTGATTTTAAAAGGGGGAATCTGAATTGATGTCATAGATAAGAATGAAACCAAAGATGAAAAGATTTTCACTCAAGATGCTTCAAAAGTTCAAAAATGCTCCAAAATGTGTATACTCATGGATTAAGGGGGAGCATGATTACTTCATAAGAAATTCATCCAAACTTCATTCAATTGCTTACTCTCCAAAGTATTCAAGTTGATGTGACAAAGATCAAAGCTTCAAAAGAGTCTTCATCAAACATACTTCATTCAAGATCTTCAAGTCATACAACAACATTTTGTCAAGAAACTCCAGTGCATACATAAAAGGGGGAGAGTTCATTTTCATGAAACTTCATTCCAAGAAGATGAACTTCATTCAAGAATCAAAACTGAAGAATCGAAAAGATGAATTTCACTCAAAGATCGAAAATTGAAAAGTCAAAACCAAGATTCATACCTTCCGTATTTCAAAAGACAACTCTGGTTCATGATTCAACAATTCTTGAAGATTCAAGTCACACACTTGTTCGACTTCATTATTCTCTTTCTTCAAGACTCACACGCATTCATTATTCTCTGTTCTAAAAGAACATTGAGAATCCTCACATGATTTAACTTCAAGAAGTTCAAGACCAAGACCAAGACTGAATCAAGTTCTCCAAAGACAAAAGAGAAAGCTTTGAAGACTTGTTTCAACACACCAAATGTCTTCACCACCGGGCTCATCAAATTCATTCCTACAAGACAATATAACACGTATTCATTCATTACAATGTATCACTAAGGGGGAGAATGTTAGAAATCCAAAAATAGTGATAAATTGTAATCTAGATTAGAGGAATTTCTTGTTGTTAAGTCATAGATAAATGATCACTAAGGTTGAGGGGCTAATTGTGACAATTAGCATAATTGTGTAATTAGACTATAAATAGCCCTCTCATACCTTAGAGATCATAACTTTAACACAAAACTTTTAACACATAACTTTTATACCAGATTTACACACGGTTACACAATTCTCTCTCAAAACACACACAAACACCAAGAACACACACTCACCAAATCCACCATTGATGAATTGAATTCAGTTGTTAAAATCGTGTTATAACATCCGCCACCACATTAGCTTTACCGGGATGATATTTGATCTCACAATCATAATCTTTAAGCAATTCCATCCATCTTCGTTGCCTCATATTCATATCCTTCTGAGAGAACACATATTGTAAGCTTTTATGATCAGTGAATAAAGTGCACTTAGTGCCATATAAATAGTGTCTCCACAACTTCAATGCAAAGACAACTGCAGCAAGCTCTAAATCATGAGTAGGATAATTCTTCTCATGAGGCTTCAACTGGCGTGAAGCATAAGCAATGACTTTGTCTCGCTGCATAAGAACACAACCCAAACCCGTAGCAGAAGCATCACTATACACCACCAAATCATTAGTGCCCTCGGGTAAGGATAGAACAGGAGCTTCACACAACTTGGTCTTTAACGTTTGGAAAGCCTTTTCTTGAGCTTCAGCCCACACAAACTTCACCCCTTTCTTTGTCAATTCAGTCATAGGCTTAGCTATACGGGAGAAATCTTGAATGAACCTTCGATAGTAGCCCGCTAAACCAAGAAAACTCTTAATTTCCGTAGGTGTCTTTGGCTGTTCCCATTTAGAGACAGCTTCAATTTTTGCGGGATCAACTTTAATACCTTCAGAAGAGATAACATGCCCGAGAAATTGAACTTCTCGAAGCCAGAATTCACACTTGGAGAACTTTGCATATAACTTCTTCTCCCTAAGAACCTCAAGAACGGCTCTTAAGTGCTCACGGTGCTCTTCTTTAGACTTAGAATAAATCAGAATATCATCAATAAAGACAATCACAAAATGATCTAAGAATGGGCGACATACCCGATTCATCAAATCCATAAAAGCGGCAGGAGCATTTGTCAACCCAAACGGCATGACAAGAAACTCATAGTGCCCATATCGTGTACGAAAAGCTGTCTTGGCCACATCTTCCTTTTCGACCTTTAATTGATGATAGCCGGAACGTAAATCAATCTTAGAGAAGTAAGAAGCACCATGAAGCTGATCAAAGAGATCATCAATGCGCGGGAGAGGATACTTATTCTTAACCGTTCGCTTATTCAGCTCACGATAGTCTATGCACATGCGCATAGAACCATCTTTCTTCTTGACAAAGAGAACCGGTGCTCCCCAAGGCGAGGAACTAGGTTGTATGAAACCTTTGTCAAGTAGCTCTTGAAGCTGAGACATTAACTCTTTCATTTCTGTAGGAGCTAAACGATATGGTGCTTTTGCAACAGGAGTAGCACCAGGTACTAGATCAATCTGAAAAGTGACCTCTCGGTCAGGAGGAATACCGGGAAGATCATCCGGAAAAACATCAGAAAATTCAGAAACTACTTCAACATTGGGGGTAGGAGACTTCTCCTTTCGTGTATCGATAACATAAGCAAGAAAAGTGATTCTTATTATGCCGAATGCAATTTAAAGCCTTCATCAAATTAATGATCTTTATACTCCCTTTCTTCTTATCTCCATAAACAGAAATGACCTTACCATCCGGAGTAGAGAAACGCACGATCTTTTGAGAACATATAATAGTAGCATCATTTTGAGATAACCAGTCCATGCCTATCACTATATCAAAACTAGCAAGAGTAGTAGGCAATAACTGGACCGGAAAGGAACGACCCTCAATCTCGATAGAACAATCATCATAACCCACACGTATATTACTAATAGTACCGTTAGCAATTTCGACCTCTATAGAACAATCAAGGGGGGTAGTAACTCTTTCGAGCTTAGGAGCAAACAATGTAGACACAAAAGACCTATTTGCACCCGAATCAAAGAGAACAGAAGCAGGTTTAGAATTAACAAGAAAAGTACCGCTTACTACCTCATCGTTGTCCTTGGCAGCTTCCACTGTCATCTGAAGAGCTTGAACCTTTTGCTTTTGGGCAGCCACCTTCTTCCCATCATTCCTCATCTGAGGACAATTAGCAATCAAATGACCCGTTTCTTGGCACTTATAACAACGAATCTTGTCTTTACAAACAGCTGTAGCATGTCCCGTCATCCCACACTTATCACACCGCTTAGTCTTGTCGGTACATGGTCCATCATGATTGGCCTTACAAGCTGAACACCATGAATTTTTCTTCTTATTATCTTTTCCTTTATTCGAGGACGAATCACCTTTAAACCTTTTATTAGTATTTGATGATCCATTGAACCTTCTCTTGAATCCGGACTTCTTATCATCAGCTTTATCAACCACTTTCTCAGACCTGAAATCATCATCTAACCTTTTGGACTCCTTAATAGCAGCAGACAATGTAGTGTGTTGTCTACAAAGGCCACGATAGCTAGCAGGAAGACCATCACAGTAAGCTTCAATCTGATCTATCTCTCTAGGTACCATACGGCCTACAAACTGAAGCTTTTCCGTAAATGAGCGAGCATACTCGCCTATGGCACCAGGCTTAGCGGTCAAAGCTCTAAATTCCTTCTCAATTAGCCTCAACTCACGAGTACCCACGTATTCTTCCAAAAACTTTTCCCTGAATGTACCCCAAGGCATAGCTGCTAGTACCTCGGGAGTCAATGAAACAGTCGCAGATCTCCACCAGTTGCGAGCATTCATCGTTAACACACGAGTAGCACATAACACCTTCATATCATCCGGACAGTAGCATGAAGCAAAAACCACTTCAATATCAGCAAGCCATTCCATGGCACCCACTGCATCAAGTGTACCATCAAACTCCTTGGCACCACACCTCTTAAAGCTCTCGTATTTAAAGTTAGTAGCACGAGGAGCAACCACAACACGAGGCTCCACTACATTTGCTCCATTATTAACATCAGTAGCAGTATTCACAGGAGTAGGCTGTGATCTCACAATGGATGGCTCAGCATGGTTGGAGCGGTTGGAATAATTTCCATTAGTATGCTCCTCCTGATGCGAGTTAACTTCTCTTTCAGCTCTTACCCGAGCAAGTTCCTCTTCAGTCCTTCTCAGTTGGGCTCGAGTAGCCCTCAATTCTTCATGCATTTCAGCTCGAGTAGGAATCTGCTCGATAATTGGGTTTGCCTGATCAATTTCAGATCTTGTTGGGGCATTATTTGGCGTACGAGTATTAACCATGTTGTCTACATTACGATGACGACGGTTAGCAAGAGTTAAAGCGAGAATAGAGAGATTAAGGCTATATGACATCTAATTCAGCAATACATATACACATTCATGCCTCAACCTACACTCTCACTCAACCCCAAACCCATTTTAAAGGATTTCATCTCAAAGGCTAAGTATACCTACTTAAGTCTAACTTGATCTCTATCGGTTTAAGTCCAATTTCTATGGTAAACCTATAGTCATTGGTTCGCTTAAACCATTTCTCTGATACCAACTTGTAACACCCGTCGTTTAAAAATATGGATTTCCAAAATTTTTGCCTAACGGCGTCAAAAGATAGCGGAAGTAAACTTTAAAAGATCAAACCAAACGGATCAGTTTGTTCATTTATTCAAAAGGTGTTACCATATCCATATCGTAGAAACAGTAATAAGGAAATCCAAATGGCACCAACATAAATGCCAATCAAGTTTACATTATAACATATAACAACATAATACAAATGTCTTAATAAGGAGGCTATTAGGGTGACTAAGGCAAGCTTCAGATTATCTACCCATGCCTCGCTCTTTATTCATCAACACTTAAAGCTTGCTAAACCTGAGGGAGCAACACATTTCAAGAAACAAGTGTTAGCTAACGAATTAGCTAAGTAAGATAACACAAGATTTATAAAGCATTCGTCCAATTAAAACTTTATAAAAGTAATATTTCATCATTAAGGCACATATCATCACAATTCATATAACATAGCATTAACATCTTTCATATAGGATAGTTCATCCTAAAGTGCCTAATCATCTTTCATATCTTTCACATATCATCTTTACAAATGTGACATAAGTCACGCATATCATATAAGGTGTAAGTTTGTGTGTAGGCGGTCATAAGACCTAACGGGAACCTCACACCCGACTGGATGGATAAGCCTTTCAGCGGTCCATCAGTGTCGTTAAGGAATGGCAAGCCAATCCAGGAGTAGTCCGTATGTTCAAGACATTGGTGGGTAATCACTTCACCCGGAGATACTCAAACCACGTAATTATGTTGCAAGGAGCCACCCAAGCAACTACATATACGCACCCGCCGGGCAAGGGCAAGTACGGGTTAAGCTTAACACTTTCACATCAATACGAGCTCGATTTACATCACATATAGTTTAGGTGTCCACGTTACCTAAACATCATCACATATTCATCTTTTACGTTTGGGCCCTTAAACGTGCACGTGTCATGGCAACTTAATAAGTCTAGTGAACTAGATGAACAAGCCATGTAATCATGCACATTTCACATAACATCAACATATATCACCTTTCAATTCATCTCAAGACATTACATAGCATTTCATAGCATATCATTACGTCTCATTTCATTGCATAACATTTCATAGCATATCATTACATTTCATATCATAGGGACTGCATTTCAGGCCTCAATAGTCATGTACATAGCCCATATCACCTCCCGTGTAACCCGAATACCCATAAGCAATCAAGATAACATTTAGGAAGTTATTATATGAAAACCATGTTTTTTGTTGAACCCTCAGCGTGTCAAAGTAGTGTATCTTACCTTGGTACAGTTTACAACACTTTGCAAAGTACTTTATTATGCCCAAAATGTACTCCCTGGTTCCTTACTTCTGGAGTTAACTTGAGAATGATTACAAGCCAAGATAAACAAGATAACACTTCTACATTATTTTAGATAAATACAGAACCTAAAGTTGATTAAGTTTCAAGTCAACCACTTGATTTTACGGAATTCAACCAAAACTCAAAGAGTTCAACAGTTTCAGTATTCCAATAGGAAACTAAACCAAAACTTAAAGAGTTCAGAAGTTTTAATATTCCAATAGGAATCTAAACCAAAACTCAAAAAGTTCAGAAGTTTTAATATTCCAATAGGAATCTAAACCAAAACCCAAAGAGTTCAGAAGTTATAATATTCCAACAAGCTTTGACCAAAAACTAAATCAAGATTACAAGTTCTTGTTAAATATCTATTTTTCAAACATCTTTTTCTTATGGGTTATGCTTCTATTTATACTTAGTTAGGCTTGACTAAGTAGAGGCTTGACCAGGTAGAGGCTTGACCAGGTAGAGGCTTGACTTGGTAGACCTTGACCAGGTAGAGGCTTGACCATTCCATATACGGTTACTATTCACATATACGGTTACTATTCACATATACGGTTACTATTCACAAATACGGTACTATTCACAAATACGGTTACTATTCACATATACGGTACTATTCACAAATACGGTTACTATTCATGTATACGGTTACTATTCACATATATTAACGAAAATCATTTACATTAAATTTGCAAGTCAAATCTAGTCAAATTTCACAAATGTTACACATTAAGTACACATATGCATATAAATCATCTAAAGATTTGACGGAAGCAAATTGTTGACTTAACAACTCAAGTCAGCCGTTAAACGAAAAGTTTAGGATGTTACAATTTGAGGTAATGTCGGGCTGAGGACAATAAACTTAGCGCTACACGGGAGGCAACCCGTCGTTCGTGTGTTTTTATAGCTTCATTTTCGGTAAGTTTGGTTTGTTTCACTTTTGTTTAATTGTTTTAGTGTCTTGATTGCATGATCACACAAGATTGCTAGTTACCCAGCACCTAGGCACTTGAATTAAGTTGGGGAAGGTGGTTTGGGTGAAAAAGAAAACGTTTTTGCAATTAATCGAGCCGTTAACTTATTTCTAGTTTGAAGTGTACAGTGGAGACAATGTACCTTTAAGTTGGCTGAATATAATTGCAATTTGGTTTAATTACATGAATCCAGCAAGCAGAAAAAATGGCGAGAATCCAAGTAAAAAAAGGTGGACTAAGCGAGCGGTCTTTGCAAGCAAATATACAACGATTACAATCAAAATCAAAGAACACACCCCAAAAAAAGGTAATATCATACAAAAACAGTCAAAATATTAATAAAATTCATCATTTTTGA
>CM067175.1:89092861-89121668 GCA_034093135.1 Erigeron breviscapus | reverse complement strand
TCAAATACATTGAAAAAGTACCTCGTGTCTCAATGCTACATACTTGAACTATACATATTATTTATATAGTTTAAGCACTTATTGTTTCTTGCATTTACTTTCAGTACCTTTACCTTATTGTTTATCCATATCTGGATCGTATTCTGAACTGGTCAACTTCCAGTTAGAATTACTTGCCAGTCGGGTTTTAACCATCTATATTTGGGACTCACAATTGGTATCAGAGCAGCAAGGTTGAATTATATTAATTCCTTAACCTTTGATCTGCAAAGATGGTTGACCAAGTATTCAATGAAGGCCCTGACCCTAATGCTAAACTACTCCACCCCCTGTCATCAACAACAATATACCATCGCATAATGTACACGTACACTTTCCAAATAATCATGTTCCCAAGTTTGATGGGAACAGTGAAAATTTTCAAACATGGAAAGCATGCTCAAATATATTGCTGGTGTTGAAAGACATTTGACCGATATTCTTAAAGAAGGACCCTTTGTCCCCATGAATGCCTCCTCTGTTGTCAGAAATGCCGATGGGACTCCTAGGGTATCACCTAAGGAGAAGGATCATTGGTCTGAGGAAGATCATAGGCTGGTAGACCTTGATACCAAGCTACAAAATATGATCTTGTATGCTGTTCCTGAAACTCTTATGCCCACCCTTGTTTTACTTGAAAATTCAAAATTAATGTGGGAGGAACTTATGACACAGTTTGAAGGCACCTCTGAGACCATAGTCACAAGAAAAGTTGCTTTAAATAAAAGATATGAGTCTTTTTTTGCTATCCCTGGTGAAACTTTAACTCAAACATACATCAGATTTACTAATCTGGTAAATCAATTGAAAGCCCTGGGTGTAACTAAAGACAAAGAATTTTGTTAGAAAAGTTTTGTGACATCTTACCTTCTAAATGGGAAAACTTGATCTTGGTTTAAGACAAGGAAAAACCTTGCACAGTCACACTCTTGCTTCCCTATATGGAGCCTTCAGATACACTGAAGAGAACAAAGCTGAGAGCTGTGGCTGAGCAAGATGCCAAAAATCATGCTTCTACCAGTTCAGTCATGGTTCAGTACTCTGAGCCACATGGGACTGCTCTACTATCTTCTGAGAGTGATTATTCTGACTCGATGAAGAAGATGGTCTCTGAAATGTTAAAAACTGGTATTTCTGGTAATGTAACTCATAGTTGTGATGAGGATGACAATGATGATCTGGTTGCCATGCTGGCTAAAACGTTCAATCGTTTTAAGGCCAAATCAAATCGATCTGGCAAACCTTTGCTTCCAGCGCTTCTATTGACAAGTCTAATCTTGAATGCTTTAAGTGTGGCAAGAAAGGACATTTCATGAAGGAATGCAGATCTAGTCAGCCTTCATCATCACAATCTGCCCCTAATCATTCTATTTTTCAGAAATCTGATGATAGCTATAAGGCTAAGTACAAGAAGCTGAAAGCCCAAATAGCTCTCATGGCTCAAGACAACTCAAGCAATAATAGTTGTATGATTGCCAAGACTGAAAAATGGGAAGAATCTGATGAGTCATCTGATGATGAGGAAGAAGTTAGGGACATGTGTTTCATGGCACGTGAAGATCAAGGTCATTTGGTCAAATCTGATGTTGAATCTGGTCGATGGGTGGATATAGTCATGAAAAAGGTTAGTGACTTTGGTTTTGAAAGTAATGAGGAACAAAAACTGGACCTTTTGGTTCTTTTAGAGGCTGACATTTCTTTTGTCGAAACTGTGCGTTCAGAAAGCCTAACAAATTCTGAACATCTTCTTTCAGACCTGCCAGTTCACCAGTGACTGCAGTCTGAACAGAACTAACCAGCCTAGTCTCTAATCCCTGGACTGCCATTTTGATCTTTTCAGTGTTGTTGTTTGTGGCTAGTACCAGTTCATCAAGCTTCTCATAAACCAGCTTCTCATTCCCAGCAAAGACATTCATCTCAGAAGCAAGGTTATTTGATAATAAAGATTTGAAGTCTGAAATAACCTGAGATGAAGTCTGGAGTGATCTCTCCAGGTCCGCCACCTTACTTAAAGGCCTTGGACCTCGGCAGAAGATGAAGTGGAGAGACCACTGGGAGGTTCAAGAGTTGAAGGTAATCTGGTCATTAGAGGAACTTGTGCCCAGTCCTCTTCAGTTGCAGCTTCAGATGTTGCAACTGGTGACTTCGGCGCACGAGGTGGAGGTTGAGATTGTGAAGGTTGAGTGGTTGCTGGAGTGAAGTATTGAGTGTGTTCTGGAATTGAAGGTGGTGGTGGCATGTTTGATTGTGGTGGTGGCATTTCTGGTGGAGGTGGTGGCATTTCTGGTAGACTTTCTTCTTCTTGTACATCTTCACCCAGAAAATTCAAGTTTGCATCAAAACCTTCAGACATTGGGGAATCTACATCATCCCATTCTGGAGCCATCCCAACAGACTGTTCACCAGTCTCTACATTAAGCTGTTCACCAGCCTCTACATTCAAGTCAATTGGAGCCTCTTGCTCACCAGAAATACGTTCATCAGTCTGAACATCCTGTTCAACTTCCTCAACAACCTGCTCTACAATCTGGGCAACATTTTCAAATTGTTCATCAGTTACCTGCCCAACAACCTCTTCAGATTCAAAAATTGGTGACCCATCCAGATTCATAACATCACCAGGATGTCTTTCTGGATTCACCTGGAGTCCAGCTCTCATCAGACGCCTATTAGTTCTAGGTCGTCTGGAAGGTTCAACAACTTCTGTACCTTGACCTTCTGGAGCAACTTGTCTAATGGGTTGTACAGCTTCAATGATCTGTACATCATCACCAGATGGTCCTTCAACAGCTTGACCTCTATCTGGACCCATTCAGCTTCTTCCCTTTGGAAGGAAAGCATGGACTGAGGAATATCTACCTCATCCAGTGGAGACCTGAGGTTGACCAGGTCCCTCATGTACTCACTCACAGAAAAGTGAGTAGTATCAAAATCATACTGGTCGCCAAGAGCATTCTTAAACATAAGAGAAAGGAAACGAATATAAGGAACAAATGGTTTTCTTCCTTTCACTCTTAGGCGCTCAACCAGGTCATCAAAAAGGATCTGGGAAAAGTCCACTCTAAGCCCAAACCATAAGCAGTAGGCAATCTGGAGGTGGGTTTGATTTATCTGGTCTAACCCTCCAGAACTGCCTCCCAGACACTCAACAAAATGGGTGAAGAAATATCTCCATGAGTCTGACAGCTTGCTCATGTAGATAGTCCCTTTTCTGGATAGCTAGCCATGCTCATCCATAATATCCGTGTGCCCCATCAGTCTGCACACTTCCCTTGTATTTATACCAGTGGGAAGTTCAATAGGCAACTCATTCCGTTCAAAATAGTTCAACTGGAGAACAGACCTGAGAAGACTAGCTGTGAAACCAAGGGATCTGGTACCTCCCTTGAGAGTATAATTGATCGATGAAGTTTCATCGTCATATTGAGCAGTGTACCAGAATTCACATAGGCACTCGTGGTACATCCTTCCTGGATTAAGTGTTAACGCACCATATAATGGGCAAGAGAGAAAAAATGAGTTTAATCTCCCAATAATCGATTGGGCATCATGAACACTGGACAGAGAGAGTCTGGCCATCCAGTTATTCATATTGATTCTTATGGCACTTGCCTCAAGAGAGATATGAGGTGCCTTGTCAACATTTTCCGAAGGAGCATATTCAGCGGCAAGGAGATTTTTGAGCGATTTTGATTGTCTAGGTGCCATTTATAAAGAATAGATGAAAATGAAATTGAATATATATAGGTTATGATGAAGATTTGATGAAAGAATTGAATGAAAATGGAGTAAATAAGAGAGATAAATATGATTGGAAAATTGAATGAAGAAGTAAATGAAGGAATTTGAAAGATTTGGGAGTAAATATGTTCGAAGTAAATGCAAATGAAATTAAAAGTGGGTATATATAGGAGAAAGAATGTGAAACTCAAACGGTTTATTTGAAATTATCAAATATAATTTTGATCGAGGTTCTGAGATCCGCATTAATTACATCACATCACACATAAATGTGTGACAGTTTACAGCCCACAAACACTAACAAGTTGCTCTTTTTGATTTCCCAAGGTAAAAATACCATCATTACGTTGAAAAATTTACATGCCACGTAGGATTAAAATATCTTCAAAAGGATTTGCTTACGTGGCACACACAATGACCAAGTATTTAGAAAATATTATGACATATTTCAGTACATCTGGAGGTTGACTGGACACTCCAGTATCACTGGTGGATTAGTCCAGTGAACATGTACTGATGGTACACTGGAGGGACACTCCAGTAGAGTACCAGTGAAAACCATTTTTGAAAGACTGGTAACCTCAAACTTGCACGTCAACTAATTCAGACAAATGAGAGGGACACATTTACAAGGAGACGTAAGTCACCTCAAACACGCACTTCAACCTGTCCAGTTACCAGTGAGAGGGACACATTTACAAAGCACCAGTAATATTTTCTGAAGAGTTTGTCCAGTGAGAAAATAAATTAATAAATTCCCCTTGAACTTAAAACATTTTTAAAAAAAAATATCTTTCAAGTCTTTCCCTGGAATGTTCCAGAAATCTAATAATGCAAAGATAGTACACAAAGGCGTTCAATATCTGAGCAGTTACCAGATTTAAGGGTTTAACATTCCCAAATCACCAACAAGATATTCAAAAGTTTTGACATCCAGAGGTTTGGTAAAAATGTCAGCGAGTTGTTTGTCAATGGGAATAAAATGGAGTTCAATGTTGTTTTTCATAATATGATCACGAATGAAGTGATACCTGAGATCAATGTGCTTCGTTCTGGAGTGCATGACTGGATTGTTTGAGATAGCAATGGCAACTGGTATTATCACAAAAGATTGGGTCTTTGAATATTTAATATCATAATCAAGCAACTGGTTCTTCATCCAGAGTATCTGAGCACAACAACTGGCTGCAGACACGTATTCAACTTCAGCAGTGGACAATGAAACTGAAGTTTGCTTCTTACTGGTCCAGCTGACCAGTTTGCCACCTAGGAAATGACATCCACCAGTTGTGGATTTCCTATCTATCTTACAACCTGCATGATCTGAATCTGAATAACCCATTAGATCCATGCCTGAGCCTTTGGGATACCAAAGACCTAGACTGGGGACACCTTTAAGGTACTTCAGTATGCGCTTTACAGCAAGCATATGAGATTCCTTTGGATTAGACTGATATCTGGAACATAAACATGTTGAAAACATAATATCTGGTCTACTGGCAGTTAAATACATCAGTGAACCAACCATGCATCTATAGACAGTGGTGTTCACTGGTTTTCCATCTGGATCGGAGTCCAGTGTCAGTGGTGCAGAAATTGGAGTTGGTTTAGATGGTGAAGAGTTCATATCAAATTTCTTTAAAAGATCTCTAACATATTTTTCCTGATTAATAAAGATGCCATCTTTGTTCTGTTTAATCTGGAGTCCAAGAAAATATGTTAATTCACCCATTAAACTCATCTCATATTCAGTTGACATTATTTTCGAAAATTTCTTGCACATGTTTTCATCAGTAGACCCAAAAATAATATCATCAACATAAATTTATACCATTAACAGATTACCTTTTTCATGAAGAATAAATAAGGTATTGTCAATTGCACCTTGTTTGAAACCATTTTTCAACAAATGTTTAGTCAGAGTGTCATACCAGGCACGTGGGGCTTGTCTGAGGCCATAAAGCGCTTTGTCCAGACGATATACCCAATGTGGATGCTTTTCATCAACGAAACCTGGTGGTTGTCTGACATAAACTTCTTCTTCAACCTTTCCATTCAAGAAAGCACTCTTTACATCCATCTGTAGACCTTGAACTGATGATAAGCAGCGAATGCTAAGAATATTCTGATCGCTTCAAGTCTAGCCACTGGAGCAAATGATTCATCAAAGTCGACATCAGACTGGCAGTAGCCTTGTGCTACCAGTCTGGCCTTGTTTCTGATTACGTGGCCATCTTCATCTACTTTGTTTCTGAAGACCCATCTTGTTCCAACTGGTTCTTTCTTTCCAACTGGGAAAGGAACCAGATACCAGACCTTGTTCCTTTCAAACTGGTGAAGCTCTTCTTGCATAGTAGTCACCCAGCTTGGATCTTCCATAGCCTCGTCAATCTTCTTTGGTTCCATCAAAGATAGAAAACTAACGTATAAGCATTGATTACTGGAGGATCTTCTGGTCTGAACTCCTCTACTGGAGTCACCTATGATCTGATCAATAGGATAAGCTTTTGTCCATCTGGAGTACTGACCAGGATTGTTACTGACAACAATATCAGTGCAAGAATTCATTGAGTCTCCTCTGGAGTTGCTTCTGGAGGAGGATCTTGCCAGACTACTTCAGTATCTTCATCTGAGTCATTTAAATCACGATTTACATCATGAAATTCTTCATTTGAAGGCATTTCCTGAAGTACTGGTTCAGTTTGGAATTCTTCATAAGAAGACATTTCTGGTCTATTCTCAACTGACACTGATACTGGGGGAGTAGTACGAACATCTGATCCAATATTAATTTCAGAGGGTAGTTTGAAAATAATAGAAGGATAGAATGGAGTACTACTGGAGAGTTTCTTTTTCTGAACAGGTTCCAGATCAGGATGACTGGAAACTGTGTCTTTTGAATCTTCATTTTTGCCGTTTATAGGATCAGATTCACAAAAGACAATTGGAGTTACTGGGGGAGTGTCAAGGGTTGGCTTCTTGTTGATTGCAGCATTTGATTCATCAAATGTTACATGAATTGACTCATGGACCTTCTCCAGTCTCTTGTTGTAGACTCTGAAGGCCTTGCGAATGGCTGAATAGCCTAAGAAATACCCTTCATCAGCTTTGGCATCAAATTTGCCTAACTGACTGGAGTCGTTCAGGATGTAAACTAGACATCCAAAAAGGTGAAAATAACCAATATTTGGTTTTCTATTTCTTAAGACTTCATAGGCTGTCTTTTTGTGTCTTTTGATGTACACTGATCGATTCTGGGTGTGCAAGCAGTTGCAATTGCTTCCGCCCAGAAACTGGTAGACAGACCAGATTCAGCAAGCATACTCCTGGCAGCTTCTATCAGCGTTCGATTCTTCCTTTCAACCACTCCATTTTGTTCTGGAGAGCGGGCTGATGAGAAATTCTGGGAGATGCCAGTGTCAGTATAGAATGACTCCAGAGTTGCATTCTGGAATTCTGTTCCATTGTCACTTCTTAACTGACACACTTTTCGACTGTACTTGAGCTCAATTTGCTTGATAAGACTGATGATTTCAGCATCAGCTTCACTTTTAGACCTCAGAAAGATCACCCAACAATATCTGGAGAATTCATCTACGATCACCAGGGTGTATCTTTTACCAGCACGAGTCTGAACATTCACTAGACCAAAGAGGTCCATATGAAGCATATGAAGGGGTTCAGATATGCTGAAATTCTGTCTGGTCTTGAAACTGGTACGTTTTTGCTTACCCATCTCACATCCTGGACATGGCCTTTCCCTTTTGAAGGAAACTGAAGGTATCCCATCTGCAAGTTGTTTTCTGGACAACTTATTAATATTCTTGAAATTTAAATAGGATAACCTTTTGTGCCATAACCAGTTTGTGTCTTCATCAGCTTGAGTATAGAAACACTGCTCTGAAGGAGAGCTTTCCATATCCATCACGTACACATTCCCTTTTCTGGAAGCAATCAACACTACCTTCCAGTCCTTGTTGAATACGATACCCTGAGCAATATTGAATAGAACTTGATAGCCATTATCACACAGTTGACTTACACTGATCAGGTTGTATTTCAAACCATTCACAAATGCAACATGTCTGAACTTGACTTGTCCATTGTTCAGAACACCGTATCCCTCAGTCTTTCCACAACCATCATTTCCAAAAGTAATGGAGGGTCCATCAGAAATGGTGAACTCCTCCAGCAGGGTCTTATATCCAGTCATCGTCCTGCCAGCAGCACTGTCAAGATACCAGATATATTTCTTTCGATCGCCCTGCACATACACCAGATACTTATCAGTTAGATTTGGGAACCCATCGACTGATGGGTTCACTGGACCCTCCCTTATAGGTCCCTGGGGCAATCTGGTTTAGTTCACTTTCTTCAACAGTGGTCTTAGTTGAAAAGACCACTGGGGTTGATAGTTTTGAAACCTTTTTATTTTTCTCAACTGGAGAAATAGATTTAACTTTCTTAGCAAAAGGTTTTGTATTTTGTCTAGGGCCAGATGAAGTACCCTCAATAAAGTTTAATCTTGCATTAAAACTTTGAGATTGACGAGTCAGAATTTGAATCTGGCTCTCTAACCTGGACAAAATATTTTCTTCAGATGACACCTTAGCCTTTCCAGTCCTAGGCTTAGGTAGGGGATTGATCTGAGGCAAAGGTTTATTCCGATAAACCTCTTTAACTGGAGCAGTCATCTGGAATGCTCCAGTCTTGACCTCTGGGGATTGAATGTGACAATCGTCAATTTTCGGATAAAACAAAAATTTTAAATCTTTTATTAATTGAGATTTAATCTAAAAATATTAAGAAATATTAAATATTAAGCTTTATATTAAATAGAAATTGGTCTATTTAATATAATACGTTATAAACAACTAAAATAGTTGGAATAATAAAAATATTTAAAATAAAGTAAATGATACCAAATCTTAAGGTATTATGTCTAAAGTCTTAATAAGATTACATTTAAATTTTGACGATTTAAATGACAACTATTTAGACTAAATCACGGACTAAACGTCTGACGAATGATTTAATACTATATATAAAATATAGTATATAAACCCTGCATGTCGACACCATGAAATTTCTTCTAGTTCTTGAAGTCCACATGCATTCATTTTCTATATATATATATATATATATATATATATATATATATATATATATATATATATATATATATATATATATATATATATATATATATATATATATATATATATATATATATATATATATATATATATATATATATATATATATATATATATATATATATATATATATATATATATATATATATATATATATATATATATATATATATATATATATATATATATATATATATATATATATATATATATATATATATATATATATATATATATATATATATATATATATATATATATATATATATATATATATATATATATATATATATATATATATATATATATATATATATATATATATATATATATATATATATATATATATATATATATATATATATATATATATATATATATATATATATATATATATATATATATATATATATATATATATATATATATATATATATATATATATATATATATATATATATATATATATATATATATATATATATATATATATATATATATATATATATATATATATATATATATATATATATATATATATATATATATATATATATATATATATATATATATATATATATATATATATATATATATATATATATATATATATATATATATATATATATATATATATATATATATATATATATATATATATATATATATATATATATATATATATATATATATATATATATATATATATATATATATATATATATATATATATATATATATATATATATATATATATATATATATATATATATATATATATATATATATATATATATATATATATATATATATATATATATATATATATATATATATATATATATATATATATATATATATATATATATATATATATATATATATATATATATATATATATATATATATATATATATATATATATATATATATATATATATATATATATATATATATATATATATATATATATATATATATATATATATATATATATATATATATATATATATATATATATATATATATATATATATATATATATATATATATATATATATATATATATATATATATATATATATATATATATATATATATATATATATATATATATATATATATATATATATATATATATATATATATATATATATATATATATATATATATATATATATATATATATATATATATATATATATATATATATATATATATATATATATATATATATATATATATATATATATATATATATATATATATATATATATATATATATATATATATATATATATATATATATATATATATATATATATATATATATATATATATATATATATATATATATATATATATATATATATATATATATATATATATATATATATATATATATATATATATATATATATATATATATATATATATATATATATATATATATATATATATATATATATATATATATATATATATATATATATATATATATATATATATATATATATATATATATATATATATATATATATATATATATATATATATATATATATATATATATATATATATATATATATATATATATATATATATATATATATATATATATATATATATATATATATATATATATATATATATATGTTAGATTTAAGGAAAATGGGTAAGACTTACAAGTTGTTATTATGGTGATATGGATAGACGGGGTTACGGAGAATCTAAACAAGAAAACGGATTCGTGATATCTCGTTTCGTTTACAAGTTATTCGTATCGCGAAACGCTCTGTGGAAGCTTTATTACACCGTTAGTTGACGTAACACATCAACTGGGTCTTCAAGTTTAACAGCCCAAATCATCGTTTAAACAGTTTCGCTTCCCGGAGACTAAATACATTTGGACTATTCGGATACAGTTCAGGCCGTTACATATCTTGTACTATTCTACGCGCAATCAGGTGAGTTTCGTAACTCCCTACTCAATTGAGATTCGGGCTGAAAAGTATACTTATACCTTATGTGCTTATATTAAGTGTACTTAATTATTTATCTGTTTATATAAATATGTGTATGCTTTTGGGAAATGAATCATGTATTGTGTTATACTGGTTATGGTTTGTTGGATTGTTATATATGAATAAATGATCATTGGATGAAACTAAGTTGATAGAGAAAGCTGAGAAACTAAGTTAGCCTAGATGAAAACTATATGAACCCTAGTTTAATCTATGGTAACCCAAGCCGTGTGTAACAGCAAGATTAAGACGTTATGACGTATTAGTATACTAGAGGTTGATAAGATTAATATGAATACTTATGTGATTACATGATCTTCTTTCAACTATTTTACGCATATTCTGGCAGCTGGAAATCAGTAAAATAATCATTTGGCAGCTGGCATACATCAAGATAATCATTTGCATAATCATTTGCATATCTTTGCATAATCATTTGCTAATCATTTGCATAATCATTTGCATAATCATTTGCATAATCATTTGCATAATCATTTGCATAATCATTTGCATAATCATTTGCATAATCATTTGCATAATCATTTGCATAATCATTTGCATAATCATTTGCATAATCATTTGCATAATCATTTGCATAATCATTTGCATAATCATTTGCATAATCATTTGCATAATCATTTGCATAATCATTTGCATAATCATTTGCATAATCATTTGCATAATCATTTGCATAATCATTTGCATAATCATTTGCATAATCATTTGCATAATCATTTGCATAATCATTTGCATAATCATTTGCATAATCATTTGCATAATCATTTGCATAATCATTTGCATAATCATTTGCATAATCATTTGCATAATCATTTACATGATCTTCTTTCAACTATTTTACGCATATTCTGGCAGCTGGAAATCAGTAAAATAATCATTTGGCAGCTGGCATACATCAAGATAATCATTTGCATAATCATTTGCATACTTCTTCTATATTACTTTCTCGACTCCCGATTTATAGCAGATATAATATACGGGGATATACCTATATCTAGCATTGTGTTTGATCAATGGCTACCCTGAATTTGAGCTTTATAAAGCAGATATAATAGCAGGGGGGAACTTATTTACTCGAGTGACGACTCGGTAAAGTTATAATGTCAGTGCTCCAGGGTAGAACACGCATTATATTACAATCAGGATATAATGTTAGTGCCTGGAGGTAGAACACGCATTATGTTATATACGGAGCTTTTAAGCAAGTATGATTACCTGATATATTGACTGAGCTTTTAAGCAAGTATTATATCAGAGTAATAAGATATGATCTATGTCTCAGATACATATTTACGCGAGCTATGACTCGGTAAAGTTGCATATATATATATATATATTTGGTTGAAATAAACCATGATTACTTGATATTCATATTGGACATTATACGGTTGACTAGTTGGTTTTATTAAGCTTTTAAACATATATATATACATATTTTCGGTTTATATATATAAATATATATATATATATATATATATATATATATATATATATATATATATATATATATATATATATATATATATATATATATATATATATATATATATATATATATATATATATATATATATATATATATATATATATATATATATATATATATATATATATATATATATATATATATATATATATATATATATATATATATATATATATATATATATATATATATATATATATATATATATATATATATATATATATATATATATATATATATATATATATATATATATATATATATATATATATATATATATATATATATATATATATATATATATATATATATATATATATATATATATATATATATATATATATATATATATATATATATATATATATATATATATATATATATATATATATATATATATATATATATATATATATATATATATATATATATATATATATATATATATATATATATATATATATATATATATATATATATATATATATATATATATATATATATATATATATATATATATATATATATATATATATATATATATATATATATATATATATATATATATATATATATATATATATATATATATATATATATATATATATATATATATATATATATATATATATATATATATATATATATATATATATATATATATATATATATATATATATATATATATATATATATATATATATATATATATATATATATATATATATATATATATATATATATATATATATATATATATATATATATATATATATATATATATATATATATATATATATATATATATATATATATATATATATATATATATATATATATATATATATATATATATATATATATATATATATATATGTAAGGGTGTGCCTATATACATAAGAGTTGAGGTAAGTATTTCTATAACTCTATGATATTATATAATTACTTGATATATTAGTATGACCGAATTTGTTATCTGAACCCTACGAACTCACCAACCTTGTGTTGACACTTGCTAGTATACTTTTCAGGTAACCAAGAAAGTATTATAATTCATGGACAATTGGATGCATATTTTGGAGTCATAAACATTTCAAGGTGTCTTAGCTTGTTGATATTTGAAGTCATTCTTTTGTAATATCTCAACAAGTATTATGTATAAAAGTTTATCAAAACGTCTCATTTTAGAGGGCGTTCATTATAATATGTGTTTGTGATTTCCATTATTATTCACCCCTGTTTTCCGCAAATAAATATATTTTGGGGGTGTGACAGATTGGTATCAGAGACACAAGTTATAGTGAACTAGGTTGCATTAGTGGGCTTGATAAATGAATTATTAGGTTGCATTAATAAACTTAGACTATAACTGTTATGTGACAATGTGCTTATACATGCTTAGAAAGTACAATGTCATGCCTTATATAGAATAAATGCTTAAATTTAAGGTTACTTAAATTTAACGGGTAGATACTACCTAGATTTTATCAAGAGAAAGTAGTTTAATTTAAGGTTGCTTAAATTTAATGGATAGATGTTATTTATATCTATATAAGTTGGAGAAATAAAACAAAAACAAAGGTTATTAAATTATTTTATATACTTATTATGGTATATAAACAAAGGAATAGTTAAATACCTAACTATCCAAATTTATAAAATTACAATTCACCATCTGTGAATTATTTCGTATTTTCGAATTGTTTGATTTATGGATAGAATATATCCTTGATACGCTTTTAACCGCACAATGTTTCCGAAAGTGATTGCACCTTGGGCCTCTTAGGCTTATATCGGAGGAATGGAAGGTAGTTCGCGAAAAGTTTGCATAAGCATTCACTAAGCAACTTAATTCGCCCCGATATTCTTCACGACCCAAGGCTAACTCTAACACAATTTGGAAATAAAATGCTGGTTTTTCCTACCATTTAAGGTATCTCTTCATTTGTAATCAATACATTGTATTGATTATAATACATACCATACAAAGTATCTTTTCATATCTCTGCTATTAAAAACATCAATTCATTACAAGAATTAATACATTCTTCGTATTAATTATACAAATAAAAATATCTCTTTATTAAACTGATTGATACATTTTGGTATTAATATTTTCATTTAAAATACCCATCTATATATATATATATAGATTTACATTTTTGTATTTTAATACATTCATTATATTATATAGATATTATATATATATATATATATATATATATATATATATATATATATATATATATATATATATATATATATATATATATATATATATATATATATATATATATATATATATATATATATATATATATATATATATATATATATATATATATATATATATATATATATATATATATATATATATATATATATATATATATATATATATATATATATATATATATATATATATATATATATATATATATATATATATATATATATATATATATATATATATATATATATATATATATATATATATATATATATATATATATATATTATGATTTATCAAATTAATATATATATATATATATAAAAAAAAAATATTAAAAAGAAAATAAATGTTGATGTCAAAAATTAAAAAAAAAAAAAAAAAAAAAAAAAAAAAAAAAAAAAAAAAAAAAAAAAAAAAAAAAAAAAAAAAAAAAAAAAAAAAAAAAAAAAAAAAAAAAAAAAAAAAAAAAAAAAAAAAAAAAAAAAAAAAAAAAAAAAAAAAAAAAAAAAAAAAAAAAAAAAAAAAAAAAAAAAAAAAAAAAAAAAAAAAAAAAAAAAAAAAAAAAAAAAAAAAAAAAAAAAAAAAAAAAAAAAAAAAAAAAAAAAAAAAAAAAAAAAAAAAAAAAAAAAAAAAAAAAAAAAAAAAAAAAAAAAAAAAAAAAAAAAAAAAAAAAAAAAAAAAAAAAAAAAAAAAAAAAAAAAAAAAAAAAAAAAAAAAAAAAAAAAAAAAAAAAAAAAAAAAAAAAAAAAAAAAAAAAAAAAAAAAAAAAAAAAAAAAAAAAAAAAAAAAAAAAAAAAAAAAAAAAAAAAAAAAAAAAAAAAAAAAAAAAAAAAAAAAAAAAAAAAAAAAAAAAAAAAAAAAAAAAAAAAAAAAAAAAAAAAAAAAAAAAAAAAAAAAAAAAAAAAAAAAAAAAAAAAAAAAAAAAAAAAAAAAAAAAAAAAAAAAAAAAAAAAAAAAAAAAAAAAAAAAAAAAAAAAAAAAAAAAAAAAAAAAAAAAAAAAAAAAAAAAAAAAAAAAAAAAAAAAAAAAAAAAAAAAAAAAAAAAAAAAAAAAAAAAAAAAAAAAAAAAAAAAAAAAAAAAAAAAAAAAAAAAAAAAAAAAAAAAAAAAAAAAAAAAAAAAAAAAAAAAAAAAAAAAAAAAAAAAAAAAAAAAAAAAAAAAAAAAAAAAAAAAAAAAAAAAAAAAAAAAAAAAAAAAAAAAAAAAAAAAAAAAAAAAAAAAAAAAAAAAAAAAAAAAAAAAAAAAAAAAAAAAAAAAAAAAAAAAAAAAAAAAAAAAAAAAAAAAAAAAAAAAAAAAAAAAAAAAAAAAAAAAAAAAAAAAAAAAAAAAAAAAAAAAAAAAAAAAAAAAAAAAAAAAAAAAAAAAAAAAAAAAAAAAAAAAAAAAAAAAAAAAAAAAAAAAAAAAAAAAAAAAAAAAAAAAAAAAAAAAAAAAAAAAAAAAAAAAAAAAAAAAAAAAAAAAAAAAAAAAAAAAAAAAAAAAAAAAAAAAAAAAAAGATGTTAATGAAAAATAAATCATTTATAAGAGATTCAACATATTTTCTATAAAATCTCTAGTAACTTCAAGAATTTAGAGTTCTGTTCGAGCTCGATCCTGAAATATTGCTTTCACCAGCAACATCTCTTTTTCTTCTCCTCAAGGGTTGAACAGTGAGATCTTCCTTTTTATCATTTTCTTCAGACGATATATCAAAGATAGATTTATCCCTTCGAGAGAGATTGTCTTCTTCTTGCTGAGCTAAGGCTTTAGCGAACTCTTCATCTTCTTTTATTTGACGATTAACGAGAATAGATTCTTCTTCTTTTAAAAATTGAGATAAAAGTTTTGCCAGTTTTTCATCTTCAGAAGTTTGCTTCTCAAAAAGATGAACATCTTCGTCTACCATCACCTTGTAGTCTTCATAGGAGATACCTAACATCACGGCCTCCTGCTTGATTCTTTTGATCCTATTTGTTTCAAGATTTTCAAGATCATCTTGAGCCATTGGCCTTTTGCCTTTAGGATTGCTAGAAGAAGCACCAAAGTTTTTCATTTTCTGATGATAAACAAAATAAACCATTGGTATAACAACATTGATTAAATACACGAACAAGAATTCAAAGTTAAAATATTTTATATAAATAGATAGTATATGAATTAAGATGAGAAAGATAGATTACCAAAGAGAAATTCAGAGATCTGTTAGAACCCAAACTGTCTGTGAACGGAATAGTTTAAGACAAAATTTCAGATGAAGAACTAAGTAAGTGAGATAGAAAAAGACGACTTAGTTTGAAATTTCCTTAAGAAAACGCGTTTCTAATATAGAAGATGAAAAAGGTAGTATGACCTGAAAGAAAGGACAGATGTCCGTAAACTACAGAAATTTCAATTATTGTCACAGTAATTATCAATTATTGAATTATTTTACTAAAGATAAAAATTTCAAAACTTTACCATCTCTGTAAATTATTGTTACCGAGATTGAGAGAAACTTCTCAAATACGTATTTTGCTTAAAAAGAGTTGTTTAATATCATAAGGAATAGACCAAACTAAGTCAAATCAAATGGATTATAGGAAAACTTGAATCCATAGCCGTTGAATTTCTAAAATCATTTTATTGATCCCTAGATAAATTTTGATTCAAACTGTTGTTTCAGAAGTAAACCAGCCGATATCCGTTTCTTTAACCATCGATCACCTTTTAAGGATGGAATTTACGAATATAGTACAAAGGTTATAAACCAAAATTTTAAAAGGGTTTAACATTTTCTAGTAACTTTATGTTTATGAAGTATGTGATAAGGAAAGAAGTAATAGTTGTTAAGTATGAGAAAGTTGTAAGAATTGTAGAAAGAATTGTGTGGTAGCATTGTTTATATAGTGGAAAAACAGACAGGATCAAACAGTCGAAAATGGAAAGAGGGAATAATGTGAAATTCAAATTTTAAAAAATTGTAATCTATAAATTAGGTGAGTTAAATGAGCATTTTTTAAAACAACGATTTATTGTCACTTGGTACAAAACATAAATCAAAATAATATATATTTTAAAGAGCCGTTTCTAACGGTCAGATATTGAAAAAGAAAAATGAGTTTAAGAATTACCTGACAGATCATCTATACTATACTATAGGTGTACAAATTATTAATTTCTACAAGCTTACAAGTTATGAAATATTTGAATATGTAAATTCAGGTGTTGATCCTGTTGAGGATTGAGTATTGTTATTATGATAATTAATCATAATGTATATGTTCTTCTTACTCTGTTGAGAGTAGAGGGTACTTTAGTACCAGTTATTATATGAGTTTATTCTACTCTGTTGAGAGTAGAAGGATCATGTTTAGGATCGCATATTTCATCTTACTCTGTTAAGAGAAAAAGATATCTCGTTGAGATATGACTGGTTCCTATAGCTTGATTTTATTATGTGTCTAAATGAGCATGTGAGTTAGATAAAGTATCTTCGGATATTGATTTAATGTCATTAGGAATAAAATGTAAATCAAAATAAGGAAAATTTTGTTTTACTTGATACTCTTTAAATTTCGGGACGAAATTTCATTTAACGGGTAGATACTGTGACAATCGTCAATTTTCGGATAAAACAAAAATTTTAAATCTTTTATTAATTAAGATTTAATCTAAAAATATTAAGAAATATTAAATATTAAGCTTTATATTAAATAGAAATTGGTCTATTTAATATAATACGTTATAAACAACTAAAATAGTTGGAATAATAAAAATATTTAAAATAAAGTAAATGATACCAAATCTTAAGGTATTATGTCTAAAGTCTTAATAAGATTACATTTAAATTTTGACGATTTAAATGACAACTATTTAGACTAAATCACGGACTAAACGTCTGACGAATGATTTAATACTATATATAAAATATAGTATATAAACCCTGCATGTCGACACCATGAAATTTCTTCTAGTTCTTGAAGTCCACATGCATTCATTTTCTTGGTTCTCAACACTCCACGAGTACTTCTCCTGCTTATCTAGTCGACACCCCTTCCCCACTGTTTTCTTCTTGTTTAAGTAACGAACGTATGTCAACATAATGTCGACATTTGCTCTTCTTATTTTCACAGCCGACCCCCTTCTCTCCTAGTATAAATATGGATGTAGAATGGACTCAAACAACACACCATCTTTTCTTCTTCTCCCTCCAAACATCTCTCGGCTCCAACACCATCAAGGTTTCTACTCCCCAAAACCGAACCATCAACCCATTAACCTTCAAACACCACCATCTTATATATACACATATAGTATATATATATACGGTATACATATAGATATAGAAGTAACAAAACATCTCCCCATTTATACATATATATATATATATATATATATATATATATATATATATATATATATATATATATATATATATATATATATATATATATATATATATATATATATATATATATATATATATATATATATATATATATATATATATATATATATATATATATATATATATATATATATATATATATATATATATATATATATATATATATATATATATATATATATATATATATATATATATATATATATATATATATATATATATATATATATATATATATATATATATATATATATATATATATATATATATATATATATATATATATATATATATATATATATATATATATATATATATATATATATATATATATATATATATATATATATATATATATATATATATATATATATATATATATATATATATATATATATATATATATATATATATATATATATATATATATATATATATATATATATATATATATATATATATATATATATATATATATATATATATATATATATATATATATATATATATATATATATATATATATATATATATATATATATATATATATATATATATATATATATATATATATATATATATATATATATATATATATATATATATATATATATATATATATATATATATATATATATATATATATATATATATATATATATATATATATATATATATATATATATATATATATATATATATATATATATATATATATATATATATATATATATATATATATATATATATATATATATATATATATATATATATATATATATATATATATATATATATATATATATATATATATATATATATATATATATATATATATATATATATATATATATATATATATATATATATATATATATATATATATATATATATATATATATATATATATATATATATATATATATATATATATATATATATATATATATATATATATATATATATATATATATATATATATATATATATATATATATATATATATATATATATATATATATATATATATATATATATATATATATATATATATATATATATATATATATATATATATATATATATATATATATATATATATATATATATATATATATATATATATATATATATATATATATATATATATATATATATATATATATATATATATATATATATATATATATATATATATATATATATATATATATATATATATATATATATATATATATATATATATATATATATATATATATATATATATATATATATATATATATATATATATATATATATATATATATATATATATATATATATATATATATATATATATATATATATATATATATATATATATATATATATATAATAAATATTCATTGGATGAAACTAAGTTGATAGAGAAAGCTGATAAACTAAGTTAACCTAGATGAAAACTATATGAACCCTAGTTTAATCTATGGTAACCCAAGCCGTGTGTAACAGCAAGATTAAGACGTTATGACGTATTAGTATACTAGAGGTTGATAAGATTAATATGAATACTTATGTGATTACATGATCTTCTTTCAACTATTTTACGCATATTCTGGCAGCTGGAAATCAGTAAAATAATCATTTGGTATCATCAAAGAGCTGTGAATCAGAAACTGTTTACAATAGTTTTTCATAGAGAGACCTATAAGTTATGTTTATTAATGCTCGCATCCTGGACTATGGACCCATGGGTGACATATTAATAATGATTGTATGGTTGTTATTTGCATATTATTTGTTGTTTGTATACTGATTTAAGGACAGTTTAAATGTAAGGGTGTGCCTAATAATAAGAGTTGAAGGTAAGTATTTCTATAACTCTATGATATTATATAATTACTTGATATATTAGTATGACCGAATTTGTTATCTGAACCCTACGAACTCACCAACCTTGTGTTGACACTTGCTAGTATACTTTTCAGGTAACCAAGAAAGTATTATAATTCATGGACAATTGGATGCATATTTTGGAGTCATAAACATTTCAAGGTGTCTTAGCTTGTTGATATTTGAAGTCATTCTTTTGTAATATCTCAACAAGTATTATGTATAAAAGTTTATCAAAACGTCTCATTTTAGAGGGCGTTCATTATAATATGTGTATGCTTTTGGGAAATGAATCATGTATTGTGTTATACTGGTTATGGTTTGTTGGATTGTTATATATGAATAAATGATCATTGGATGAAACTAAGTTGATAGAGAAAGCTGAGAAACTAAGTTAGCCTAGATGAAAACTATATGAACCCTAGTTTAATCTATGGTAACCCAAGCCGTGTGTAACAGCAAGATTAAGACGTTATGACGTATTAGTATACTAGAGGTTGATAAGATTAATATGAATACTTATGTGATTACATGATCTTCTTTCAACTATTTTACGCATATTCTGGCAGCTGGAAATCAGTAAAATAATCATTTGGCAGCTGGCATACATCAAGATAATCATTTGCATAATCATTTGCATAATCATTTGCATAATCATTTGCATAATCATTTGCATACATCAAGATAATCATTTGCATAATCATTTGCATACTTCTTCTATATTACTTTCTCGACTCCCGATTTATAGCAGATATAATATACGGGGATATACCTATATCTAGCATTGTGTTTGATCAATGGCTACCCTGAATTTGAGCTTTATAAAGCAGATATAATATACGGGGATATACCTATATCTAGCATTGTGTTTGATCAATGGCTACCCTGAATTTGAGCTTTATAAAGCAGATATAATATACGGGGATATACCTATATCTAGCATTGTGTTTGATCAATGGCTACCCTGAATTTGAGCTTTATAAAGCAGATATAATATACGGGGATATACCTATATCTAGCATTGTGTTTGATCAATGGCTACCCTGAATTTGAGCTTTATAAAGCAGATATAATATACGGGGATATACCTATATCTAGCATTGTGTTTGATCAATGGCTACCCTGAATTTGAGCTTTATAAAGCAGATATAATATACGGGGATATACCTATATCTAGCATTGTGTTTGATCAATGGCTACCCTGAATTTGAGCTTTATAAAGCAGATATAATATACGGGGATATACCTATATCTAGCATTGTGTTTGATCAATGGCTACCCTGAATTTGAGCTTTATAAAGCAGATATAATATACGGGGATATACCTATATCTAGCATTGTGTTTGATCAATGGCTACCCTGAATTTGAGCTTTATAAAGCAGATATAATATACGGGGATATACCTATATCTAGCATTGTGTTTGATCAATGGCTACCCTGAATTTGAGCTTTATAAAGCAGATATAATATACGGGGATATACCTATATCTAGCATTGTGTTTGATCAATGGCTACCCTGAATTTGAGCTTTATAAAGCAGATATAATATACGGGGATATACCTATATCTAGCATTGTGTTTGATCAATGGCTACCCTGAATTTGAGCTTTATAAAGCAGATATAATATACGGGGATATACCTATATCTAGCATTGTGTTTGATCAATGGCTACCCTGAATTTGAGCTTTATAAAGCAGATATAATATACGGGGATATACCTATATCTAGCATTGTGTTTGATCAATGGCTACCCTGAATTTGAGCTTTATAAAGCAGATATAATATACGGGGATATACCTATATCTAGCATTGTGTTTGATCAATGGCTACCCTGAATTTGAGCTTTATAAAGCAGATATAATATACGGGGATATACCTATATCTAGCATTGTGTTTGATCAATGGCTACCCTGAATTTGAGCTTTATAAAGCAGATATAATATACGGGGATATACCTATATCTAGCATTGTGTTTGATCAATGGCTACCCTGAATTTGAGCTTTATAAAGCAGATATAATATACGGGGATATACCTATATCTAGCATTGTGTTTGATCAATGGCTACCCTGAATTTGAGCTTTATAGCAGATATAATATACGGGGATATACCTATATCTAGCATTGTGTTTGATCAATGGCTACCCTGAATTTGAGCTTTATAAAGCAGATATAATATACGGGGATATACCTATATCTAGCATTGTGTTTGATCAATGGCTACCCTGAATTTGAGCTTTATAAAGCAGATATAATATACGGGGATATACCTATATCTAGCATTGTGTTTGATCAATGGCTACCCTGAATTTGAGCTTTATAAAGCAGATATAATATACGGGGATATACCTATATCTAGCATTGTGTTTGATCAATGGCTACCCTGAATTTGAGCTTTATAAAGCAGATATAATATACGGGGATATACCTATATCTAGCATTGTGTTTGATCAATGGCTACCCTGAATTTGAGCTTTATAAAGCAGATATAATTGCAGGGGGGAACTTATCTATATGAACCCTAGTTTAATCTATGGTAACCCAAGCCGTGTGTAACAGCAAGATTAAGACGTTATGACGTATTAGTATACTAGAGGTTGATAAGATTAATATGAATACTTATGTGATTACATGATCTTCTTTCAACTATTTTACGCATATTCTGGCAGCTGGAAATCAGTAAAATAATCATTTGGTATCATCAAAGAGCTGTGAATCAGAAACTGTTTACAATAGTTTTTCATAGAGAGACCTATAAGTTATGTTTATTAATGCTCGCATCCTGGACTATGGACCCATGGGTGACATATTAATAATGATTGTATGGTTGTTATTTGCATATTATTTGTTGTTTGTATACTGATTTAAGGACAGTTTAAATGTAAGGGTGTGCCTAATAATAAGAGTTGAAGGTAAGTATTTCTATAACTCTATGATATTATATAATTACTTGATATATTAGTATGACCGAATTTGTTATCTGAACCCTACGAACTCACCAACCTTGTGTTGACACTTGCTAGTATACTTTTCAGGTAACCAAGAAAGTATTATAATTCATGGACAATTGGATGCATATTTTGGAGTCATAAACATTTCAAGGTGTCTTAGCTTGTTGATATTTGAAGTCATTCTTTTGTAATATCTCAACAAGTATTATGTATAAAAGTTTATCAAAACGTCTCATTTTAGAGGGCGTTCATTATAATATGTGTTTGTGATTTTCATTATTATTCACCCCTGTTTTCCGCAAATAAATATATTTTGGGGGTGTGACATTGAACTGGGTAAAAATTGGTCTTGGGAGTTACATGCTCATCATAAACAGTGGTGGGCCTGAACTCCTCTGGTAATCGATCGATTACTGGTATTAATGATGCTACATGAGTATTTCCATCTAAGTATGCACATTTTTGAGCAGGAAATTGATTTACTCCATCATATGGCTTTTTGGTTTCTAGCCATGATTTAATTACCAGTTTTTCTTTCTCTAAAATGACTTCAAGATCTTGTTTTTCTTGAATCAATTGTTCAGTTACAGAACCTGGGCTTGAAATGCCAGTTCAATGTCTTGAAGTTCTTTCAATTTTGATTTTAAAACAGTTATTTCAGAAGAATCTGTTTCTAGACCATTTACACAATTAGATCTAACAGTTTCTACAAATATCAAATCAGAATTAAGAGCTTCAGCTATGTCCAGTTTTAGTTCTTGGTCAGTTGCACAATCATAATCACTAACCTTCTTAATAACAATGTCTACCCATCATCCAGATGTGACATCTTCCTTCACTAGGTGCTCATCGTCTGCCAGAGCCATGTAACAGCAATCTCTTTCTTCTTCTTCATCAACAGATGATTCATCAGAAGGAACCCACTTCTCTTCAGTTGTTGCAATCATGCACTTATTATTGTTTTCAATTTGTTGTGCCATGCACGTTTGAAAAATGTTGAAACCACTCCTCTTCAACCTAAGCAAAATGCAAAACCTTTTTCCAAACAAATCAAGCAAAAATCTGAGAAGAAAAAGGTTGAAACCCCCATCAAACCAACTGTTTTTGTGTCATCTGAGATCATGACTGAGATCCCCTTCGATCCTTCAGTTCCTTCTGAACCAAAGAAATCTGAGACTGCTAAGGGAGAGTCTAGCGAACCCATCAAGAGATGGGTTCCCAAAAAGAACTAATCTTTGTGTTTGTGCAGGGAGACCGAAAGAAGAATATATGGTTTATTGACAGCGCTGCTGGCAGAACCATGACTGGTTATCAAACCCTGCTGGAGGAATATAGGGTGCAAGAGGGGCCCTCAATAACATTTGGGAATGATGAAAATGGACAAACTGAGGGATATGGTGTTGTAAATAATGGACAAGTCAAATTCACACGTGTTGCATATGTGAATGGTTTGAAATATAACCTGATCAGTGTCAGTCAACTGTGTGATGATGGCTTCAAGGTATTATATGATATTTCACAAGGCACCATATTCAACAGAGATGGAAAGGTAGTATTGATTGCACCAAGAAAAGGAAACATTTATATCATTGATATGAATAGTTCACCCACTGAACAATGTTTTTACACAAAGGCAGATGAAGACACAAACTGGTTGTGGCACAAGAGATTATCCCATCTGAACTTCAAGAATATTAATAAGTTGTCAAGAAACAACTTGTTGATGGGATACCCTCAATGTCTTTCAATAAAGACAAGCCATGTCCAGGTTGTGAAATGGGTAAGCAGAAAAGAGCTTCATTCAAGACAAAGCAAAGTTTTAGTATAACTGAACCTCTTCACATGCTTCACATGGACTTCTTTGGACCAGTGAATGTTCAGACAAGAGCGGGAAAGAAGTATACCCTTGTTGTTGTTGATGAATATTCAAGTTATTGCTTGTTGTTGTTGTTGTTGTTGTTGTTGTTGTTGTTGTTGTTGTTGTTGTTGTTGTTGTTGTTGTTGTTGTTGTTGTGCATTGTTGTTGTTGTTGTTGTTGTTGTTGTTGTTGTTGTTGTTGTTGTTGTTGTTGTTGTTGTTGTTGTTGTTGTTGTTGTTGTTGTTGTTGTTGTTGTTGTTGTTGTTGTTGTTGTTGTTGTTGTTGTTGTTGTTGTTGTTGTTGTTGTTGTTGTTGTTGTTGTTGTTGTTGTTGTTGTTGTTGTTGTTGTTGTTGTTGTTGTTGTTGTTGTTGTTGTTGTTGTTGTTGTTGTTGTTGTTGTTGTTGTTGTTGTTGTTGTTGTTGTTGTTGTTGTTGTTGTTGTTGTTGTTGTTGTTGTTGTTGTTGTTGTTGTTGTTGTTGTTGTTGTTGTTGTTGTTGTTGTTGTTGTTGTTGTTGTTGTTGTTGTTGTTGTTGTTGTTGTTGTTGTTGTTGTTGTTGTTGTTGTTGTTGTTGTTGTTGTTGTTGTTGTTGTTGTTGTTGTTGTTGTTGTTGTTGTTGTTGTTGTTGTTGTTGTTGTTGTTGTTGTTGTTGTTGTTGTTGTTGTTGTTGTTGTTGTTGTTGTTGTTGTTGTTGTTGTTGTTGTTGTTGTTGTTGTTGTTGTTGTTGTTGTTGTTGTTGTTGTTGTTGTTGTTGTTGTTGTTGTTGTTGTTGTTGTTGTTGTTGTTGTTGTTGTTGTTGTTGTTGTTGTTGTTGTTGTTGTTGTTGTTGTTGTTGTTGTTGTTGTTGTTGTTGTTGTTGTTGTTGTTGTTGTTGTTGTTGTTGTTGTTGTTGTTGTTGTTGTTGTTGTTGTTGTTGTTGTTGTTGTTGTTGTTGTTGTTGTTGTTGTTGTTGTTGTTGTTGTTGTTGTTGTTGTTGTTGTTGTTGTTGTTGTTGTTGTTGTTGTTGTTGTTGTTGTTGTTGTTGTTGTTGTTGTTGTTGTTGTTGTTGTTGTTGTTGTTGTTGTTGTTGTTGTTGTTGTTGTTGTTGTTGTTGTTGTTGTTGTTGTTGTTGTTGTTGTTGTTGTTGTTGTTGTTGTTGTTGTTGTTGTTGTTGTTGTTGTTGTTGTTGTTGTTGTTGTTGTTGTTGTTGTTGTTGTTGTTGTTGTTGTTGTTGTTGTTGTTGTTGTTGTTGTTGTTGTTGTTGTTGTTGTTGTTGTTGTTGTTGTTGTTGTTGTTGTTGTTGTTGTTGTTGTTGTTGTTGTTGTTGTTGTTGTTGTTGTTGTTGTTGTTGTTGTTGTTGTTGTTGTTGTTGTTGTTGTTGTTGTTGTTGTTGTTGTTGTTGTTGTTGTTGTTGTTGTTGTTGTTGTTGTTGTTGTTGTTGTTGTTGTTGTTGTTGTTGTTGTTGTTGTTGTTGTTGTTGTTGTTGTTGTTGTTGTTGTTGTTGTTGTTGTTGTTGTTGTTGTTGTTGTTGTTGTTGTTGTTGTTGTTGTTGTTGTTGTTGTTGTTGTTGTTGTTGTTGTTGTTGTTGTTGTTGTTGTTGTTGTTGTTGTTGTTGTTGTTGTTGTTGTTGTTGTTGTTGTTGTTGTTGTTGTTGTTGTTGTTGTTGTTGTTGTTGTTGTTGTTGTTGTTGTTGTTGTTGTTGTTGTTGTTGTTGTTGTTGTTGTTGTTGTTGTTGTTGTTGTTGTTGTTGTTGTTGTTGTTGTTGTTGTTGTTGTTGTTGTTGTTGTTGTTGTTGTTGTTGTTGTTGTTGTTGTTGTTGTTGTTGTTGTTGTTGTTGTTGTTGTTGTTGTTGTTGTTGTTGTTGTTGTTGTTGTTGTTGTTGTTGTTGTTGTTGTTGTTGTTGTTGTTGTTGTTGTTGTTGTTGTTGTTGTTGTTGTTGTTGTTGTTGTTGTTGTTGTTGTTGTTGTTGTTGTTGTTGTTGTTGTTGTTGTTGTTGTTGTTGTTGTTGTTGTTGTTGTTGTTGTTGTTGTTGTTGTTGTTGTTGTTGTTGTTGTTGTTGTTGTTGTTGTTGTTGTTGTTGTTGTTGTTGTTGTTGTTGTTGTTGTTGTTGTTGTTGTTGTTGTTGTTGTTGTTGTTGTTGTTGTTGTTGTTGTTGTTGTTGTTGTTGTTGTTGTTGTTGTTGTTGTTGTTGTTGTTGTTGTTGTTGTTGTTGTTGTTGTTGTTGTTGTTGTTGTTGTTGTTGTTGTTGTTGTTGTTGTTGTTGTTGTTGTTGTTGTTGTTGTTGTTGTTGTTGTTGTTGTTGTTGTTGTTGTTGTTGTTGTTGTTGTTGTTGTTGTTGTTGTTGTTGTTGTTGGAGCGATTTCTGTTGTTGAGCTGCAGAAATGTTCCACCCACCTGAATTACCCCATCAAAAAAAAAAAAAAAAAAAAAAAAAAAAAAAAAAAAAAAAAAAAAAAAAAAAAAAAAAAAAAAAAAAAAAAAAAAAAAAAAAAAAAAAAAAAAAAAAAAAAAAAAAAAAAAAAAAAAAAAAAAAAAAAAAAAAAAAAAAAAAAAAAAAAAAAAAAAAAAAAAAAAAAAAAAAAAAAAAAAAAAAAAAAAAAAAAAAAAAAAAAAAAAAAAAAAAAAAAAAAAAAAAAAAAAAAAAAAAAAAAAAAAAAAAAAAAAAAAAAAAAAAAAAAAAAAAAAAAAAAAAAAAAAAAAAAAAAAAAAAAAAAAAAAAAAAAAAAAAAAAAAAAAAAAAAAAAAAAAAAAAAAAAAAAAAAAAAAAAAAAAAAAAAAAAAAAAAAAAAAAAAAAAAAAAAAAAAAAAAAAAAAAAAAAAAAAAAAAAAAAAAAAAAAAAAAAAAAAAAAAAAAAAAAAAAAAAAAAAAAAAAAAAAAAAAAAAAAAAAAAAAAAAAAAAAAAAAAAAAAAAAAAAAAAAAAAAAAAAAAAAAAAAAAAAAAAAAAAAAAAAAAAAAAAAAAAAAAAAAAAAAAAAAAAAAAAAAAAAAAAAAAAAAAAAAAAAAAAAAAAAAAAAAAAAAAAAAAAAAAAAAAAAAAAAAAAAAAAAAAAAAAAAAAAAAAAAAAAAAAAAAAAAAAAAA
>CM067175.1:89077861-89087861 GCA_034093135.1 Erigeron breviscapus | reverse complement strand
ATGCACCCCCAAGCTATGGGAAACGTGAGCGGGAACGTACGCACCCCTTTTGTATGGGAAACGTGTGCGAGGTCGTTCGCTCCCCGGGGAACTGGTACACTTTTGATGATTGTTGAGGGACACATGATATACACTCATGCATTGCTTGATCATGCCGCATGCACATATACTTTATGCATCCTTATTGCTTCACATACTCATTGATGTTGGTATTACTTATGCATAATCGTGACACGCATCCCTCATCCTCGTTGATACACTATTGGCTTGTTATGTGACGAGGTTTACTATCGGTTTACCTATTTGCTTGACTTTGTGCCTTATAAAGGCTACTTGTAAGACATTACTTACTCTTCCTTATACATATTGTGATTGCTGACGATGGTTCCTTGTGATCCATTACTACGAACTCACCAACCTTGTGTTGACTATGCTTAGTACACTTTTCAGGAAATCAGGTTATTCCCGGACGTGGAGTTTGATTGTTGCTTGCTGTAAAACCCGGGCTTTGGACTTTATGGATCAAGGATTCATTGGCCTTCCTTTTGCATTATACTTGGGATCGATTTGCCATCTTCTGGATGTTATTTTTGTTAACTTTGATGGTTATTTGCTCTTTATGTATTTTGGTACTTGTTTCGTTTTGTAGTGGATTCACTGAATCTTTAATTGCATTTAGTTCATGTTCTACAGTAATTCCACCTTGTGCTATATGATTTCCGTGATATTTCGAGCCTCGGCTTGGGGTGTTACAACATCCAAATGCTATAAGCATGACTTTGATTATGAAAATAAATATGAATTTTAAAAACAAATATTTTGTTGAGCAAATAATTCAATTCGCTTGGGAAAACATCAACATTTCCATCCTCAAGTTGTTTAGTACGAATTTCTGTTGCATCACTTTTTATCAATTTTGCCACATAATCGTCTAACATAACAAAACAAACACTTCCGGTATGATCTAAAACCTTCACATGGACTTCAAATCTGTAAATAAGAATGACTTAGTATATATACCGTTTTGAATAATATTTTGAGTTTTATAAAATTTTAAAATGAAAACTAACCTTTGAGTTATAAACATTTCTTTACACTTGCAACTTTTGCACTTCAAGATATTAGATCTATCCTTGTAAATATGTTTCTTAACACATTGAGAATCTAGTTTCGAGTAAATCTTCTGATTACAAATACCACAAGCATTGTAAAACCATCCAAAACATTTCTCAATTTTGATAATTGTACCAGAAACAGCACATGTCATCTCCTATAAAATTAATATATTAATATAAAAATATAAACTGAATTTTAATATATAAAACTGAAAACAATATAGTTACCTGAAATTCTTTTTTTATTTCGTTAATATACTTGCGCGGAGAATTAACAGATACATTTGTTTTAACGCAACCCAAAGATTGACATTCGAATGCTCTTTTAGATGCAAAACAAGCATACTGCTTTACAATTAGACTATACATATAAAACATTAGAAATAATGTATAAGAAAAAAAAGATCTAGAAATATATCAGGAACCATTATACCGTCTCCTGAAGTTGTTAGATTCATCCATATCAGCGTCAGTAAAAAAACGAGTTGGAATTATATTCTGGATTGTTACGCCACCTATTAAATACATAAAGAATTTAGTAATCCATGGTACATTAAATTGAATTTGTAACAAAATAGAAAAATCAAACATACTATCGGAATAAATGACTTGAGCATGTTGAATAATGATAATCAGATGCTCATTTGATTTATGGTGAAGAAGAGAAGAATACAAGTCGGAAGCATCTTTTCCCCAAATAATGCATTTCAAAATATGTGACCTTAAAAGCACATATAACATATAACAACAAATGTTAGGACTAAAAGACAAAAAGTGTAAAATTAAAAATTATAAAAATATTTAATAATAACCATAAATAAAAATACATATTGTCTAAGCGAATACGATATGATATTTATATTTCACTAATTAGAAAACTTACTCTATATCAGTAAGATTAAAGCTTAATCTCTGAATATCTATATCACCTTTCAAGCAAGTGATTAAATCTTCATTCCACGAAATATATCCTATCAAATCTATATTACAATAAATTGTAAAATTTGTATTTTAGTTGATAGAAAAAGAAGATGGAATTAAATATAATGAAATAATCTATACAAACTTACCTGGAGTATTATACTCATCTGACTTTCTATTAGTAATATATTTAAACGGGATGAATTGGAAAGCATATCGATTTGAAGAGAATATCCGACTTGGTTTAACATTGGAAGAATCATCCAAGCTAATAGTATATTTATGAGGGATTGTTGGGAAGGTTACAGGATTATCAACTAAAACAAAGTTACTTATTGTGAGAATAGCATCTTCAATTAACAAAGGTAAGTACTTTGGATGAAAATCATTTTCCAAATAAGCCTGTACTTTACTACCCTGAAGATATTAAATAAACATGTTACAATAACCAGAACAAAGACAAATTTAAAAATTAAATAAATTTTATACCAATACATACCTGTTCATCTACAAAAATCATATGAAGATTATTGTTTTTTTCTCTCCACAATCGTATTAGACAAACTTTGATTTTGTGGAGTTTAATCGGTTTTATATATTTAAGAATAGAAAAGGAGTTAGTATCCATCTATAGAAAAATACTAATATAAATATAATAACAATACTTATTTTTTATAGTTATATAATAAAGTGAAAGAACCCAAGCATTATAAAGAAACAAATAGATGATCAAGTCTATTTATACATTAGGCAAAATAGTTCAATACTCAATTTATTTATTAAATATAATATTTAGTAACTTCATATTGAGTATCAACTATAACAAAAAATGTGAACTAACACCCTCCCCTCTGTCCTCCCTTCCGTCCCTCCCTTCCCTCTCTCTTTTGCCCCCTGTGCCTTTCTTTTTCCTCCTGTTTCCTCCCCCCTCCCCCCCCCCGCCCCTTTTTTTTTCTCTTCGTCCGCCTTCCCCCCCCGCCCTCTCCCTCTCTGCCCTCCCTCCCCCTCCCCGACCGCTCTCGCTCGTGCCTTCCCCCCCTTGTCCTGTAATGTTTATTTGGTCGTCAACTCATACCACCCACCTCAACTCATAGCCCATAGTAAATTTAAGTAAAGTATATGTGCTTGAATTAAGGAAAAATGAAATAAAAAAATAATTCTGAACCTAAATTTTGACAACATCGGATAAGTTAAGTTTATTCACATCAGATCAAAATTAATATACTAATTCAAAAAATATACTAAATAGCTATATTAAACAAATACAATAACATTGTAACACCCCAAGCCGAGGCTCGAAATATCACGGAAATCATATAGCGCAAGGTGGAATTACAATAGAATAAGAACTAAATGCAAATAAAGATTCAGTGAATCCATTACAATACGAAACAAGTACCAAAATACATAAGGAGCAAATAACCATCAAAGTTAACAAAATAACATCCGGAAGATGGCAAATCGATCCTAAGTATAATGCAAAAGAAAAGGGTCGATGAATCCTTGATTCATAAAGTCCAAAGCCCGGGTTTAACAGCAAGCAAGCAACTAAACTCCACGTCCGGGGATAACCTGGTTACCTGAAAAGTGCACTAAGCATAGTCAACACAAGGTTGGTGAGTTCGTAGTAATGGTCCATAAAGAACCAGCGTCAAAATCACAATGTACGAGTAAAGGCTAGACATGACTTACAGCGAGCCTCTAAGTAGCACAATAACGTCCAACAACAAGATTATACAAGACAAGTAAGTGTATACTATGAATGCACGAATGATATGCGTATCAATGCAAGTACCGAATGCATAATAAGCCAACATGCCTATCTTATGCGTGAACTCAAGTCACCTATGCAACGATACCCGCCTGTCATCACAATGAACAAGGCTGTATCTCAAAACATCGAGATATATATGTCTATATACTCGGGATCATGAACTCATCATCCATCAGATAGTGTATACATCTATACACTTGGATGTAGGCACTCCTCAATCGAGGGATTATGTACAATGTATGCATGCTTACCATCAATCGTATATGCATCAATCACAATCGTCTGTCATGAACCAACAATCAATATTCGTCAATCATAAACCAATAATTACAATACGATGAACATGAACCAACAATCGATATTCGACAAACATGAGCCAACAATCAATATTAACACCAATTCTATACGTACATACACTTAAGAGGATTCTACTTTCCTCAAGTCCCAGATGCTTATATATAGGGTCACTCGCAGCCTTCCCACCACATCTAAAACCCAATGAAAGCATAACCGACTTCCATGTATGTACGTCTATCCTAATATTAATGAAATACTTAACAAATGTAAACCAAGTCAATCAAACGTGATAACCGTCTCATCAATCCAACATTTAAACCAAATCAATCAAACAATCAACAAGGTAAGTAAACACGCAAGTTTACACTTTTCAGCCCGAATCTCAAGCGAGTAGGGAGATACGAAACTCACCTCGATTGGTTATGAAAAGTTAAGTTGATATAAAGTCGAGTTATTGTCGTACAATGTTCACTTCACGTCCAACACCTAAATATCGATCATATATATTCACATCAACATACATAAACACATATACGTAACTTAACAATTCTCGACAAAACCCTAATTAGGTTCTCAAAGTGCTTCTCGACGTTAAATGACTTTTAAGACTCTTATTCAATGTTACATAAGATAAGAAGTGAATTAGATCAATGCTCGACGCGTAAAAAGGTCCAGAAAGTCAATTTAGGTCAAACAAGAAGTTCTGGAAATTACAACTGGCGTAACCTACGCCCCACACTGGCGTAGGTTACGCCCCTTATAAAAATTTAGAGTAAAGGGGGCGTAAGGTACGGTGCTCTCAAAAGTGAAATTCTTTGGCGTCTTGAGTGGCGTAAACAGTGGGTTTTTGGCGTAAGATGGAGCATTCGGCGTAAGGCGACGAAACAGTAGGTTTTGGCGTAAGATGGAGCATTCGGCGTAAGCTACGCCCCAAAGGGCCGTAACTTACGCCCATCCAGAATAGAACTAGCGTAACCTACGCCCCCAGGGCCGTAAGTTACGCCCCATACTGGGTAGCAAATCGACCAGGAACCATTTGTGCAGAAAAACAAGAACCAAAACCTATTTCTCTTGAACCAAAACCCTAAATCGACATCTAAGGTTACAAGACTCGTTTTGAAGCTACATTTGACATTCCAATGCATAAATACACTTACCCAAACCCATATTTCCATCCATAACATCATCAAATTCACCAAATCGATCAAACCCTAATAAAACCCTAAATCGACCCAAAACTCATTTTAAGGCGATTTAGAACTTGTAAATGTACGAGATGACTAGAAACGAGTAAACTAACATAAATAGAAGTAAATGGGATGAATTAGACTTACCAAAACTTCCTTTCCGAGCTAGAACCCAATTTAGGTCAAAATGGGTTAAAATGCAAGAACTTCCACCTTTGATTCTTCAATATGACGATAATGTGGTATAGATGGCGATGATTCTAGCGTTATATCAGTTTCAAAACACCAATCGATGCTAGAGAGGTGAAGGAATGAAATGAAATGGTTTGCTTGCCTTTTTACTTGAGAGAAAGAGTAGATACTAATAAGGGGGTGTTAGAAATATAAATGTAGTAGTTGATTTGTTTCCTTATTGTATATTTGTACTTAGAATGTAAATGTCTAAGTATGGAAGGGGGCTTAGTGTAAATTAGTCATATGTATATAAACCCCTTCCATTAAGCATTTTGTAACCTTTACCCATAATACAATCCAATCTTTCCCTGACATCTCTCTACTCTCTCTCTACTTTCTCTCTCTAGAAACTGCCATTAACACACACACTTACACACACAAAAGCTCGAATTCTATTCATACAATTGGTATCAGAGCACAATCAGAGTTGCTGAACGATCCATAAGCTTATTACAAGCTTAATTTGTGCTTAATTTTCAGAATTTGAGTTTTTTTCTGAAAGGTTCATTTGCAGAGCTCACTGTTTTAGTGATTCCTGCAAATTAAGTGTGTTTTTGTTCGAATTTTGTTCACCGGTCGATTTTATATCTGTATATCTTCCTTCGCTATCAATTTCAGAAGCTAATTTCATAATTTGAGTCATTTTCGTTCGAGCTCTACAAATCGCATGTTCGTGTGGGTTTGAATTTCAGTTGAAATTAGCATCTAATTTGTTCGAGGATTTGTGCGCATTGGATTTCTGATCATTTTGATATAAATACGACTTTTAATTCTCAAAAATGAAGAAGATATCGAAGATTTACAGTCTTCTCTGCAAATAAGGGTTTGGCTGAACGAAGAAGATAACCAGTAACCGACTATTTTGTCGTGTATTGGTTACTCGTATTTGCAGAAGTCGTTGGCTAAAGTGTTGTTCTTACTTGTACTATTTGCAGAGCAGTTTGCTCGGCAAATACGTGTTTCAGAAATTTTGGCTAAGTACTGGATCTTCACTTGTTCTATTTGCAGAGCTTATTGCTCGGCAAATAGTTATTTCAAGAAATTTGGTTAAGTGTTGTGATTACTTGTTCTATTTGCAGAGCTCTTTGCTCGGAAAATAGGTGGTTCAAGGATTTGTGGTTAAGTGTTGAGACTAATTGTTCTATTTGCAGAGCTTATTGCTCGGCAAATAGTTGTTTTTGAGAATTCTTGATTCGAGACTGGTGCAACTTGCATTGTTTGCAGAGATTTAAGCTCGACAAACAAGTGTTTTTGATTGGTGTGACTAAGTACAAGTTCTATTTGTACTATTTGCAGAGATATTTCCTCGGCAAATAGTTGAATTTGATTCTTCGACCAAGTGACTTTCTAAATTGTGCTGTTTGCAGAGGTTTAAGCTCGGCATTCAGTTGTTTTTGATTGTTGATCAGAGTACTTGGGTTGTGACTTGGTCACTTACACCATTTGCAGAGGATTAAGCTCGGCACTTAGTTGTTTTTAAGATTCTCAAATCAAAATTTTTCAAGAAAATTTCTCAAAACCATTTTCAAAATTTTTCATATTCTTACTTGTTCTATTTGCAGAGGTTTAAGCTCTGCATTTAGTTGAAATTGAAAATTCTCAAATTTTTCTAAGTCTTTTAATTGCTTGAAATGGCATCAAGAGAAGCTTTAGCACTTGGTTCTGAAGGAAGACCACCTGTCTTGTTTAGAGGATCTTATCCTCAATGGAAGAAAAGGTTTCTGAACTGGATAGACAGGCAGAAGAATGGAAAACTGCTAAGGAAATCATACAAAGATGGTCCTGAAATTCCAAAGAACCCAGTTAATGGAGAAGTTTTACCTGAAGAGAGTTGGAACACAAATCAGAGAAACAGAGTTGAGGCTGACCAAAGTGCAATTGCCTTTCTTTACCAAGCACTTCCTGATGACATTTACTGCAATGTGGATTCCTATGAAACAGGAAAAGACATTTGGGATGAAGTGGAGAAGCAGATGGAAGGATCTGATGTGTCAAACACCATAAGGTTGTCGACTGTTCTGAACATGTATGAAACATTCAAACAACAAAAGGTGAACCATTGAATGAGGTATACATCAGATTCTGCAATGTCATCAATGAGCTGAGAAAGAATGATGTGAAGATAACCAATATGGAACTGAACATCAAATTCATCAAGAATCTGGAAGAGGAATGGCAAGTGTATGGAACCCAACTCAACCAACAATCAGACTTTGGAAAACTCACCATTCACACTCTGTTTGAAAAACTACAACTTAATGTTGAGGATGTTCAGAGAATTCAGAAGAAGAAAGAAGAGAGTGTAAATTCAGATCCATTGGCCTTGGTTGCTGAAAAGAAGACTTCAAGATTGTCAAGACATAGTTTTATTGAAGTTCAAACTGATTCTGATTCGAGTGAGATGAGTGATTCTGATCTGGATGAGAAACAAAAAGAGATGTACAAAGAACTCGCTTATTTCACTAAGGCTTTCAAGAAGAAATTCTTCAAGAAGAAACCAACAAACAATCAGCTTAGGACTTCATCAGTCTCTTCGTATGCTAAAAATGCGAAATGCTCCTAAGTATGATCAGAAGAAAGATTGCTGGTGGTGAGAAGAAGTATGACAATCAGAAGAAGTTTGAGAAGAAGGTCATGGATAAGAGAACTGAAGACAGGAAATGCTACAACTGTGGTATCACTGGATATTTTGCCATAAATTGTACTAAACCTCGACAGAAGAACTCCGAGTACTATAAGTACAAACTTTTGCTAGCAAGACAAGAGGAAAGTGGAATTGCTCTGCTCGCTGAAGATGACAAGTGGTTACATCTTTCTGATGAGGAGACAGACGAACTTGCAGCAAATGTGTGCTTCATGACAAAGATCAAGAAGTCAAAGGAGTTGGAGGAAAATGATGAAAGTTCTTCTGAAGTCGAGGATGAGGTAATCTCTTTTCCCAAATCAGTGTTAAAACATTATATGGATATGTCTGATACAGCAAGGAAAGATTGCAGGGAGTTGAGTAAAAAGAATTTAAAATTAAAGAAAGATTTGGAGGACAAAGAAAAAGATTTTCAAATTAAAATTGATTCACTTCAAAAAGATGTTGAGAATTTGAAATCTGAAAAAGCAGCAGTCTCTTTTACTCAAAACTCCAAACTGCATCTTGAGAAACAAGAACTTGAGACCAAAGTTCTTGAACTGAGCAAGACCGTCAGACAACTTCAAATTGAAAAGACCAATGAGATGTTTCGAGCAAATGCATTGGCTGAGGACATTGAGTCTTTAAATGTGAAATTGAAAGAATCTATCCCTGATTTGACGGAATTTGAAAACAAAATTTCTGACCTAAAATATGAGTGTTGTATAAAAGATTCTGTTAAACAAAAACTTGATAAAGAAAATGATGAGCTTAAAGCTGAAATCAAGTCTTATCAAGACAAGTTGTATAAGATTAATCGATCATATCAACAAATATTTTTGAATAGGCCAAGAAATTCGAAAACTTTATTCAATTCAGGGATAGGTTATGTCAATCCAAATCATTTGCTCAAAGCACAAGAAGAAGTCCCATCATTATATAAGGAATCTTATTTGAGATGTGGGATGACTGACCAATTTGTGAGACCGACTGATAGTGATTATGAGGCTGATGATTTTCTAGAAAAGGGTGCAAAAGTCTATTTTAACTATGAGTTAATGGATGAGTCATATGATTTCTTCGCTAACTCTACACATAAAACAATCAAAGACAATCATGAGGCTACAATACCCGAAATTCTTGAGTGTTTTACTGAAAAACCTTTGGAAAATCCTAATCCTATTCCAAAACCTGAAAATTTGAGACCCTATGTACCACAAAAAGTTTTGGAAAAGGTAATTGAAGATCTGCAAAAGTCTCTTGATGAAAAGCAATCTTTGATAGACAATCTGCAGACTCAAAATCACTTTATCATTGACCAACCCAAGATAGACTCCAAAGTTTGTGATCCATCTGGATGTTCTGTGAGTTCTATGTGTGAAAGTGTAAATGCTTCTATGCAAACTGAAAAAGAATCACAGATCTTTGATATGTGCAAACTTGATTTTGACCGAAAGTTTTCTGAATCATTTGAAAAAATCAATGAGAAGATTTTATCCATGAAAAAGAAAACCAATGTGTTTGAAGAGAATCATCCAATTCAAGTTCAAAATGTGAATGTAGACATAAAGAATGTTGTTCATGTGTCTGTTCAAACTGATGGTGATTTAGATGATGTTCATGATATTGATGATTATTTCTTCCCGATTGCTTCTGAAACTCAATCATTTACCAAGTTTTCTGAGGGAACTCAATCTTACTTGAATGAAATTGATGCTTTCAAACAAAAGTTTGAAAATGAAAGAAAACAGAGATTAAATGTGCTAAAGGAACTTAATGATCTAAAAGTTGAATTCCAATTTCAGAAAATAGCACTTCAATTTCATAAAGAAAAAGAAAAAGCATCAAT
>CM067175.1:89033419-89068743 GCA_034093135.1 Erigeron breviscapus | reverse complement strand
CTGTCAGCTATGAACAACTCCAAAATGCTCAAGGATTATTTTGAAAAAGCCAGGGAGTATGAAACCAAGTTCAAAGCAGACTTGCCCATGCTGAGGCAAGTGTTTGGTACTCCAGCAGCTGTCTCCTCCTCAGCAGGAAGAAGGGTTCAAAGAAAAAGGAAAGCAGAGCACCGAACCTTGACAATGGACCTTCCTCCTATCACTGGTGATGCCTTGCTGAACACCAGACTTCCTCCCAGAAGCGTTTTTGAGGAAGGAAGAGTGATAGAGAATCCTGCTGGCATGTTTTTCACAAATTTTCAAAATAATCAGCTGTTCTTTCGCCTATCTGAAATAGAAAAGGCATCCACTGGGTTCATCCTGAGCATAAGAAGAAGATGTGCTGAAACGACCAACAATAGAGGGTTTATCAGCAAGTTGGATGAGGAACTGCTTAAGCCTCACAGATATAATGACCCAGCAGTTCAGATTGCCAAGCAAGAACATGCTTGGAAGTTTGAAGCCGAAAATCTGTAGATGTCTTATAAATGTAAATGATGTATGTATCAGCTTGTAATGTTTAAAGTTGATATATAAGACATCTTTTCATCATTCCTTTATTCTTATCAAGTCTAGTCTACTCAGCAAGTCTTCTCAGCGAATAGGGGGAGATTGTTGAGTCAAGGATTCGCTGACCAGACTTGGTCGCTGACGTGAGTCGTCAGCAAGTCATCAGCGAGTCAATGACTCTCGTCAGCGGGTGGTTTACTTTCCAAGTTGTGTGTCAAGGCGGGAAGTTTTCAAACCACAAGAAGACAAGAAGTCACATGGGTTCTCCCAACTGAATGTTACCTTATATGGTAAGGTACAATTGGGACCAAAACAAGGGTTTTCTCTTTCATACCCCTTTTGGTAAAGAAGACAAAGGCTCCTGGATCCAAGTACAACGAGCCTATGAGAAGTCGACAACCACCATTCTATCACGATCATTGTAAGGCTGTGTTGCCCTAATTCCTCCCCTATATAAAGCAACACAGCCGCATCATTTATACTTTGTGTTTGTCACCACAAAGTGTGTGTCACTTTATTTCTCTCTTGTAATTGCTTAAGTTTATAGTGTGTCTAGACTTAGCAATTATTTAGTTCATTTGTATTCTTGTAAGACAAGTTGTAATATCGACCATGTATTCATCGTTTAATCAAAATGATACATATGATTAGACTTGCTTAGATATTTGCATTTGAACTTATTCTTGTTCATGTTCTTTACTTTCTTGTCTAGATAAAACAAATATAAGTGTGCAAATTGTGGACTATCAGTCTTTAATATGAAAAGCTTCTTTACCAAGTTTTAATTGGACAAACGTTTATTAATTTAGTGTTATCTTACTTAGCTAATTCGTTAGCTAACACTTGTTCTTGAAATGTGTTGTCCCCTCAGGTTTAGCAAGCTAGAAGTGTGTTGATGGATAGTGAGCGAGGCATGGGTAGAATACTTGAAGATGCTATTAGTTACCCATAGTTGCTACTCCTTTTAGACATTTGATTTCGTTATGACTATTATGTTTTGATATGACTTGTATACGGTTGTTTTATGTTGGGCAACCGTAGGATTTCCATTTATACTATTTTGATGATGTGACGAGTAACACCTTCTATTTTATGAACAAACCAAATTGGATTTTATGGTTTGGACTTTTAAAACGTTATTCCGCATTCTTTAACACCGTTAGGTGAAAAGTTTTTGGAAATCCGTGCTTTTAAATGATGGGTGTTACACTATCCCAACACGTGGGGTTATGCAGGTACCTTAGGCACATGGGACTAAGGGGTTCGTATCAACTTACCCTTTTTTTATATGATTACTACCTCTTCTCTTTTGCTATCTATTTCTTTTTCTTCATAATATTTCATTGTAACAACCCTCAAAATTCGAGTAGGGCGATTTACTTGAGCCATCTAGGTATTTAACCCTAGAGTGTTGTTACGAGAAAATTTCCTTTAGACATTATAGCATAGTGATATATGTCCTCTAGTTCAATAAAATACACTTAGATAGCAAGTTATTATAGAAATTTCATTCACAATAACTATAATTAGTCAAGTCAATCTCAAAGAACCAAGAATTAACGACTTAATATGTATATAATTTAACAAACAAGTATTCAAGTACTTAAAATAATCCAATAACTCAAACAAAATTAGAAATTTTATAAAGCCTAACACAATTAACTATATACATAACCAAGAAATTTGTGTATATAAATATGTACACATGTAAGTAAACACTAGATGGATGCCCGCGCGTTGCGGCGGCACTAACAAATTATAACATATTCTACGTTTACTGTTCAATTCAAAGGTTATTTATAAAAGGGTTTCGTTGTATGTGTGTGTGATGATAGTTTTGGGGGTTAAAATTTTTTAGGGTTATTTTAGTATAATTGTGTATTGATATATATAAGATGTAAAAGAAGAAGGGGTAATATAGTCTTTTTAAGTTCTTAATTACTTAAAGATGGGGTTTAGTTTGCTTTATAAAGGATATAGATAATAGATAGATAGATAGATATAGATATAGACTAGCACGGTACTCGCGCAATGCGGCGGTGTTGTGGCGGCAACGGTGTGGTGGTGGGGCGACTGTTGGTGGTGGAGACGGCGTCGAGTGGTGTAGATAATTGATGTAAAGGTAATTGATGTAAAAGGTTAATGGAGATATTTTGGATAAATGACTGATATTGTAATTTAATCATTAATGATATTTTAGTAATTATTAAAAGGTTAAGAGAGAGTTGTTTTATTTATTAAATAGTATAAAAGTATAGATTAGATGTATAGGGGAATTAGGATTAAGAAATAAGGGTAATTTGGGTATAAAAAAGTAATGAATTTCCTAAAATAGGAGAGGTTAATATGTTTTATAAGAGGTTATAGATATAATAGTAAAAGAACAGCTTAATATATACTCCGTAATTTTTTTTAAGAAAAACACGATAAACCCGAAGTAACATTGGGCTAAGAATAGAGTCCGAAAACATTTTATAAACCTGACCCGACCATACTTTGTTTTAGGGCCTATTTAATCTACGTATTCTATGTTCATCTTTTATAGTGGGAATTGGGAAATGTCAGAGTGTTAAAAGAGTGTTTTGGGGTTTCTTCTCTGCTGGTATTTTTCTAATCTCTGATTATTCTTATTTAAGGTTCTAATTTTAATTTAATACTCCGTATGTTCCTTTTAAGAAACGCATAAAGTTTTGTAGTTGCACTTATCATCATCATCATCATTTATTATTATTATTATTATTAGATATTTAGGATTGTTATTTTTAATGTGTAAATATTTTATGCCTAAGTGACTAAAACCCTTTTTATTTCTTTCTTTACCTTTCTGTATAATATGCTAGTGAAGTGATTGTTGTATTGGGGTTTAATTTTGAACATATTTTTCTTAGGGTTTAAGAATGGAGAAAGCAGTAGAGTGTGGTTGTTCTCCATTCAGCCGGTTACCAGACGATATTGTTGTTCAAATTTATAACAAAGTAGGTGATATGAAAACCCTTTGCTATTGTCAACTTATTTCCAAACGTTTAGGTTTGCTCGTTTTTCAAGCCGACACCATTTCATTCAATGTTCCTCTTCGATTTGACTATGAAAACGAGAATCGTTCAGAGGACATGAAGATCCTATACGAATCATTTAGATTTCACATTAAAGAGGTGGCCTCTTCAGGTGCTCTTGAATCCGTTCCTGGTTCTATTTTAGGATCAGATTCCTTTCCGTCTGCCATTAACTTCATCAAGAAGTTTACGAAGATAAAGGCTATATGCATTCAGTTTCCGTCTTATGTTGATGTTGTGTCGGGTGTTTATTTATTGAAGTATCAGATTAAGTCTGGTATTACAGGTAAGTCGATGGTAATTCAGGCCCTGAATTATGTTTTAGTATCAAATGAAGAAATCAATGTAGACGAAGAAGTAAAAGACAAAGATGTCATGGGTTATTCTTGTTTGATGGATGTGGTTGATAGGTTAAAGAAGGTATTGGGTTGTACTGTTGAGTTTCCGCTGTTGGAAATGGTTATCATAATGGATTCCAGTGAAAGGGATATTGAAACTCTTAGTGGTGAAGAAATTGATGAGTTTAGGAACTTCTTACATTCATATGGAACCAGTAAGTATCTGCTGATTCCGCTACGGAGTTGGGGTAACTTATGTCCATAAAAACTAAGCTGTTTGATCTGTGTAGTTCACTAGTTCTATATGTTTTCATCTTATTATCTGATGAATTTATATGTCTTCGAATTGTGAAATCTTTCAATTCTAACCGGTTTTTGGTTACCTCACATATATTAGGAAGTTTTGAAGGTTTAATATGTAGTAGCTGCTTACATTTTTAATTGATATTTCGTTATGTAAATTGTTTTTTAATTCCTATTGTGTTATTAAGTTTCATCTGAATTAAGCATGTTTACTGATAGGATAATCTACTTTCTTTATTAGTAGTTAAACATGAATTTATAATGTGATATGCAAATGGCGTGTGAATCAAGATATTGTGCTCTTGCTGATCCACTTGTCCTCAAAATGTTCATTGTAAACACTCTGGCCTATGGAGACAGAGGTCATGAGTTCGATCCTCATCCCATGCAAAGGTTGGAGGGCCTTTTCTACCATTTAGGTAGAAAATGGAAGCAGTCTCTCTACTTAGGTAGAGGTAAGGTCTGCCTACATCTTAACCTCCCCCATACACCGTCGAGGTATTGGGGCTCAAAAGCCGCGGAAGGCGACACTGAGCAGTTTCTTTCTTTCTTTCTTTTGAAGGGAGGGAGGCATGCGTAGGTCAATTTTACTGATCTTCAATGATCAGTTCCGTATCTAGAAATTGTGTATCCTTGGTTTTAAAAAGCGCGCCTTGTTAGCCATAAAGCTTTTTGGTACCCAAGGTTCAGGGTGTACAAAGAGCGCCTGCTTTTTGGACTTTTTTGTGCTTTTGGATTTAGCCCAGGCGCTAAAAAGCGTGAGCTTTTTGTACACAACATGATTTTTTTTCTTGATTATCCCTTTCTTTCTTAACAAGATTGATCTCTTTTTCAACAAGACCAACAATCTTTTGCGGGTTTCTTTTCAAACACCAAATTTGATCAAAGCCGGACTTAAACACCAAATTTTGGATGGATTCCAGTGAATGGGGGATTGTAACTCTTAGTGGTGGAGAAATTGATGAGTTGGGAACTTCTTACATCCATGTGGAAGTAGTAAGTATCTGCTGATTCATAGTGCTTAGCTTTCTGATATGGAGTCAGGGTAACTTGTACACAAAAAATAACCTGTTAGATGTGTCTTGTTCTATATGTTTTTGGTTACCTCACACATATTAGGAAAGGTATAAAAGGTAATTCATGTCGATTCCGAGGTATTGAGTTTTGAATGTGTAATTTACAGTAGCTCCTTCCTTGAATTGATATTTGGTTACATCTATTGTTATTTTCATTACTAGTATGAAAATGGGAACTTCCGCTAATGGCCAGTACAGGAGATTCATATAAACAAATTGGAATTCTGGATTTCCTACTCATGCTTTGGATGATCAGAAATATGAGTGTTCAAAAGTAAAATTAACGACTTTTGTGTAATGTTGATCATCATTTGCTAACATGGATGGTCTTAAATATGGATCTTCTTGAATGCATGGAAGTCCTACCTGTATCGCTCTTATGGCATCCTTTTGGAAATTAATGTTAGGATAGACATGTATCACTAGATTCGGATCGAATAGTTCTGCCACTGTCCCTTGCTTGAAAAGTTGAAATGCTTCCATGTCCTTTGCTTGAATGCAAAGCAGTCCTATGTGTACCACTCTTATGGCAGTCCTACGTGTATCACTCTCATGGTTTACAGAAAATATTTGCTATTTTCCTAGTAAATAGAAATATCATCCGACAAAAAATGTAACTGCATTGGCGGTGCTAATGCAACTCTTGTCATCTTGAAAAGATTCGGCCAGCCCAAAATCAGGTAAACCTCAAATATAGCAAGATATTAGGATCTTTAATATCCCTTGAATAATCCAGTTTTTGAATGCTCATGAAGGTAAACCAGGCGTTCTGCATCAAACCTCTTCTCCCAGGTTAAGGTCTTTCCCTTTGTTTCATCTGCTTAAGTAGATAATTTTATTTATACATACCACATATTCAGCTCTACTAGAAATTCATACGAGAATGGGCTAATCGCACAAAAAGACAACCAACATTGATACCATATGTATTCTGAAGTAACCAACCTTGTTAGAAAAACCATCTAAAGTTTAACTTCAGTTGATCTAATACGACCAACTTGCACAATTTACAATTTCAAATAATCTGGAATGAAACATACCACCGAAATTGAAGAGGTTGAGTCACATGTTGGGTAAATAGTCTGACCAGATTTTTGTGTTCAATGCTGCTAATCATGTTAACTTCATCTTCGTTATAGAAATCTGCTTCTCTGAATCTGTTGTTGAGAATAGACTCTCACAGTTATTTCACGTCCACCAGACCTCGTCTTGGCTCCACCCCTGTTTAGGGGTTTACAAGAAAAACCCAGACGTCACAAAATGTTTCATCTGAAGAGGTTTTATCTTTAGGGACAATGATCTGTAAAAACTTCTAAAATGTTTGGATAGCAATAAAGTATTTCATGTCCATCTGTACCATAAAAGTACGCTTTTTGACCCGTTACCCACATTGCTCATATAAACAACATTTAGGCTGCGATAAGAAGTACTACCTTCTAGACGGTCCCGAATCCTCTTTCGCTGTCCTTATATATTGGACTCATTATTCCTGTTTTCTGTGGCTTTAGCAACAGTGGAGTATTTAAAGTTCAAGATACTGTCATCAAGTATCTTTGCGAGTTTCTTGGCATCAATGAAAGATCCTGAAATATCAAGTAATTATCAGATTGATCCATGATGTATATATACATGATTAGTGATATTACTAAGCTACAATTAGCTCACTATCAAAACCGTCACATAACTAACAACAGAAACAACAATAGGTATTATTTTCACTCCAAAACCCATATAAAAATCCATCAGAATAGATGTATAGAAAACTCAATCTAGTATCCTAACAAGTTGACATATGATAACATCCTATATTTCTACTTAGTCTCTTATTTGGTCGTTTACACAAATTAAATCATTTAACACGTAGTTACGCTATCTTAACAAGTGACATTTTTGATTATTATTATTATTATTATTATTATTATTATTATTATTATTATTATTATTATTATTATTATTATTATTATTATTTACATTTATACATTTTTGGATGTTAAATTTATATATATAGTCACTTTATATATACATAATTATTTGATATTATTATTATTATTATTATTATTATTATTATTATTATTATTATTATTATTATTATTATTATTATTATTATTATTATTATTATTATTATTATTATTATTATTATTATTATTATTATTATTATTATTATTATTATTATTATTATTATTATTATTATTATTATTATTATTATTATTATTATTATTATTATTATTATTATTATTATTATTATTATTATTATTATTATTATTATTATTATTATTATTATTATTATTATTATTATTATTATTATTATTATTATTATTATTATTATTATTATTATTATTATTATTATTATTATTATTATTATTATTATTATTATTATTATTATTATTATTATTATTATTATTATTATTATTATTATTATTATTATTATTATTATTATTATTATTATTATTATTATTATTATTATTATTATTATTATTATTATTATTATTATTATTATTATTATTATTATTATTATTATTATTATTATTATTATTATTATTATTATTATTATTATTATTATTATTATTATTATTATTATTATTATTATTATTATTATTATTATTATTATTATTATTATTATTATTATTATTATTATTATTATTATTATTATTATTATTATTATTATTATTATTATTATTATTATTATTATTATTATTATTATTATTATTATTATTATTATTATTATTATTATTATTATTATTATTATTATTATTATTATTATTATTATTATTATTATTATTATTATTATTATTATTATTATTATTATTATTATTATTATTATTATTATTATTATTATTATTATTATTATTATTATTATTATTATTATTATTATTATTATTATTATTATTATTATTATTATTATTATTATTATTATTATTATTATTATTATTATTATTATTATTATTATTATTATTATTATTATTATTATTATTATTATTATTATTATTATTATTATTATTATTATTATTATTATTATTATTATTATTATTATTATTATTATTATTATTATTATTATTATTATTATTATTATTATTATTATTATTATTATTATTATTATTATTATTATTATTATTATTATTATTATTATTATTATTATTATTATTATTATTATTATTATTATTATTATTACTATTATTATTATTATTATTATTATTATTATTATTATTATTATTATTATTATTATTAAGCTATTATTATTATTATTATTATTATTATTATTATTATTATTATTATTATTATTATTATTATTATTATTATTATTATTATTATTATTATTTCTTCATGAGTTTGGGAGCAACGATCTCACTTCGATTATTATTATTATTATTATTATTATTATTATTATTATTATTATTATTATTATCTCTTATATAACTAAGAGAGGATAGTTTTTTGCTTAGTTGACAATTATGAGAGAATGTCATGTAGGATTTTTCATGATGTGTCATTTTTCCATTAATTTCCTAATTTTAAGCATTCCATGTCATTTAAATTATTCCTAATCATTTATCCTAATCATCATTAATTAATAATAAAAATTAATTATAAATATAAATAAAAAATATAATCTGTCTACAAATCTTCAATGCTATTAGGGAATGTATCCATTATCATAAATGTTTCAAATATCCACTATATAACACATCGAATTTAAATATGCCATAAATATGAATGATATCATGTAACCCTATAATTTTGGCCTATTAAAATTTGAGATCCCTTTAATCGAGTTACGAATAATATGATTTTTATTATGAATCAATATCATATTTTGTAATGATTTGGAAACATTGCAATACGTTGTTCTTAAAATTAAAAAAATATCTACCACCTTTTTTAGTAACAAATATACATGTTTTATTGTTGAACACTACCTTTAAAATTGTGATTTTTCCTATAAACTTTAATAATATCAAATGAATAAATATTGGTTGTAAATATTATCATTAATATCTTATATTATTTAAATAATAAAAAATATTCCATATATGTATATTGTGCCTACAGTAATAAAAAAAATGTAAAAATGATAACATCACCATTTTCAACTTCCATATTTCAATATATGAAAAGGTAACACTTCATTAAAATATTTTATTTTTGTAAAATCACATAGTATTAAAAGAGAAGTATCCGCGGAATGCGACGATGGTCGGTGTGGTGGTGTCGGTGGTGTGGTTGTGGTAAAGGTAATTAAAATTAAGGGGATTATTTAAGTAAATTATTAAGGCGTGCTAAGTGAAAATGTTATACTTTTAAAACAATTTAACACCCTATATATAATTTTAAATAGCAAATTTAAAAGACATAAGCAAGATTAAAATTTATGACCTCTAACTTCTAATGCAAGGCAGAAACTACGTAAGTTCGTTTGTCATTATTTCATTTATTATAAATAATATAATAATAATTGAAAAGAAAATAATTTAAAACGTTTGTATTAAAAACTTTCTTTTTTCGAATAGCTGTATAAAAAAACTTTTAGTTAATGATTCTTAAACAACCACACAAGGTAAATCAATTGGTTATTTTGGTATCATCTGAACAAAAAGAGAGCAAAAAAAGTAATAAAAAAGAAAACATTTGTTTCATTGATTTTGTAAACAACTTGTTTGGTGAGAAGAAGGAACAAAAGTTCCTTTAAATAAATAATTTAGTTCTTAGTAAGAAACAAATTTTCTTTTAGAACAACATTCTAATCTATTCCTATTCTTAAATCACACGCATGTCTGTGATGAAACAAATTTTTTGTTTCTCGTTTAATTTAAACAAAAGAAAAAGCAAGTTCGGAGTATGTTAATTCTTTAGAACTTTTAGTTTATAATAATGTTTAATATATTCTGCTTTGTTGACATTTTTCTAAATAAACGTCTATTTTATGATATATAATCATTCAACTCAATTTCTACGGTTGTTTTCACTATATATTATTAATGAGGACTCAATCGTATAACATATAAACGTGCAACGCACGAGACTAACCTACTAAATATATAAGTCTCTATCTCCGCTTTTTGTCCATATGTCTCATATTATATATTTGTCCATCCATATGTATGGAATATATTGGTCATCATTATTCATATCTTTTATTACCTGGTATAGGAGGAGGTCGAACCTTTTGGTAGTCGATTTTTTTTTGTTTGGTCGTAGGTTTTTTTTGTAGAGAATATGTGAGGGTTTTTTCCTAGGTCGTATATATATAGATATAATATAATTTTGGGAGACTTTTAAGGATAAAAAGATTGTTTTATTAATAATAAGGTCGGCCTTTTGATTTAATAACTAAAAAAATATTAAAAATATATATAAATATAAATAAAAAATATAATCTGTCTACAAATCTTCAATGCTATTAGGGAATGTATCCATTATCATAAATGTTTCAAATATCCACTATATAACACATCGAATTTAAATATGCCATAAATATGAACGATATCATGTAACCCTATAATTTTGGCCTATTAAAATTTGAGATCCCTTTAATCGAGTTACGAATAATATGATTTTTATTATGAATCAATATCATATTTTGTAAAAGGATTTAGACTGATTATTATTTATTTTGGTAGCTAGATTCAATTATTTTTAAAAATAAATTCATTAAACAATACAAAAATAAGATAACACTTCAATGGTTTTCTTTCACATTATTTGTGAATTCGAAATTATGGTATCATTCCATTTATAGTTTTTTCATTCTAATTTTATAGTATGTTTATAAAGTTATCTTATGAAAATATTATGAGATTTTAATTAATTTTCAATATATTTTATTATAATTATTTTTTTTCCATGCAAAGCATGGGTTTAATCTAGTATGTTGATATACTAGATTAAACCCGTACGTTGTACGGTTAAAAAAATATAACTGTGACATTTATTAGCTAAAAGTAAAATTTAATAGTATTTACGTAATAATAGTAACTATATTAAGAATGATAAAATACTTTAACTTCATACAATATGTTATTAAAAGTACACTTAAGCAAAAATAAATAATTTAATAAAATCATTAAAGTAATCATAAATTACAAATCTTCTAATACTTCATAAAATATTACTTTAGTTGTAAATAACAATTAGATCAATTAGGTTGGGGAAGACTCTATGTATTAATTAACTTCTTCTTTTTTCTTTTAAAAAAATCAGGTATTTGAAACATATGATAAAATTTAGGGAAGGGGATTCCTTTAAGTTATCCTAACATGACTAGTCATGTTAGGATAATCTTGACCCTTGATTGAAAATCAAAGGCCAAGATTCAAATATCGTCTTTGAATTTTGTCCCTTGATTTTCAATCAAGGGTCAAGATTTCCTCAACTTGACTCAAGTTGGGGAAATAACATGAGGGAATCCCCTCCCTAAAATTTATCTTCATAAAGATAAGATATGATATTTAATAATAAAAAATACACTAAAAGTCACCAAATGTTTTTTTAATATAATAGACGTATTTTTCATATGTAAATTATCTATTTTTTTTATTTAAATATTAGATATGATATATAATTAAAACAATACTAAAAGTCATCACAAAACCTTTACATATAGTAGACGCACCTTTTTTTATATATGTAAATTATTATTTATTTATTTAAGTTTGCCAACTAAGCATGTCATGTAAAATTAAATGAGATAAGTGTACACATTTAAATAATGACTATTTAGCTAACAATCGACAAGCAAGCAAAAATCCTAATTGTAAGCAAGATAGAGGTGCCACATAGGATTTTTTATATCCTCTCTTAGTTAGATATAGAGATATGTTCAGCGTGCGTCATGGGTCAACATCAAGAAACTTAAACCAACGTGTTTGGTTATGTATTTTAATTTAATAAAGCTTGTTTGCAATGAAGTTCTTAATAAAGATAATACTTATATATTTTATTTCAATTTACAGCCTATATATGTATGTTTTTTTTTACTATACTTGTATTAGTTGAATAATTATTTTGATAAAGTATTTTCATGTACAAACAAAATCTATTCATTACCTAATTAGTAAAACTCTTTTTAAGTAATTTGTTCATTTGTTGTGTAGAAAAACTAGGAGAAATTATCACAAATCGTCCATGTGGTTTGCTCGATTCGCATTTGCGTCCCTGTACTTTTTTTTATCACTAAGTGTCCCTGGGCTTTTCCATTTCATTGTCAGACGTCCCTCCTACAAACGTCCGTCCCTTTTTAGCCGTTAAGCCCCTCACGTGCAAGCACGTGAGGGTATAATCGTCCATTCAAAACCACAGGGACTACTTGTGATAAAAAGATCTTAAATAATTAATTATATATATCCCATCATATATATATGTACAACATGTATCTGTGTATATATCTATGTATCTATATATTCATTATAATCACCCGTTTTGTAACCACAAATGAAGACATACATCAAGACAGAAGAAGACATACATCAAAATGAAGACATAAACAAATGAAGACATAGATAAACAAATCTTTACATAACAATCATTTTGAAGAACCCTAAATCTAAAAAAAGGGGATTTTTATTTTTGAGTCTTGGATCTTCAAAATATCAAGTGGGTTATGTTAGCGATTGTGGTGGGTCATGGGTGAACAACGATAGTGTTGTGGTAGTGGTGGCCAGACTGATCCTCAGGCGGACCGAAGTTCCGGCCAGTGGTGTCGGCGCGACATCTTTTTCAGTTTTTCTTCTTCTTTTGATGGGTGCGATGGCTGGGTGCTGGTGGGATGGGGATGATGGCGACGGCGTCGTGATTAACAACATCATCCCTTGACCACCTTAAATCTGATCGCTTTTGTTATAATTTATTTACTTGATGGTGAATCAGAGTTATGGTTGTTGCAGATTATTCATCATCATGTTCACCTAGCTTGGGTGAACTTGATGATGTTTTTTAAGGTTTGGAAGAGTTCTTGTAAACTCTTGAGGTAAACTTTGCTGTTTTCAGATGCAAAATTGGTGTAGTTTTTGTTTAAAATGAAGTTAAGTTCGATATTACTCCAAAAAGTGAAACTGTACATTATCTAAGAGCCAATTAAGGCTATTGAGTTGCTCAGCTATCAATTAACTGAATTAAGTGTTTAAACTTTATATGTTGTTTGTTGTGTAGGATATAAAAAAATATAATTTTCCATAATAAATTGTTTGGGTCAACAAACGATGCAATTATTGTATATATACATGTTTGTTTCTCAAATTTGGCCAACTTTTAATCTTCCCTGGAGATAATGATTCCAGTGAAGTTTCGCTACATAACTTATTTTAGAGGTTAACAAACCATTCAACTTTCCTGTTTAAATGATGCTGATGTATATGTATATGAGTGTATTGTGTATGTATTGCTTTTGTTTGGATTTGTGTATGTATGAGAAAATATGATAAATGAAGAAGAGGTCTATTTATTTTCATGTGGGGTTGGTGATGAAGAAGAAGAAGACTCTTGTTGTAAAAGGACCAAAATACCCTCACGTGGCAAGCACGTGAGGGGCTTAACGGCTAAAAAGGGACGGACGTTTGTAGGAGGGACGTCTGACAATGAAATGGAAAAGCCCAGGGACACTTAGTGATAAAAAAAAAGTACAGGGGCGAAAATGCGAATCAAGCAAACCACAGGGACGATTTGTGACAATTTCTCAAAAACTAGACATGACAAAACATTGGGCCAAAACTAAACCCGGCCCATACTTTGTTTTAGGGCCTTTTTAAGGACTGAAAATTAGTTCTGACTCCTGACTTGATATACGTATTCTGTGTTCATAATTAATACTCATAGAAAGGGAAAGTAGACAGTGTTAAAAATAAATCCTGACTGATGATTTACATATTTTATGTTCAACTTTCACATGGTAAAGTCCTGTCAGAAATGATCAAATGAAAGTTCCAGAGAGTTGAGAGTGTTTTTGGGTTTCTTCTCTGCTGGTATTTTTTCTAAACCCTAATTATTCTTATTTAAGGTTTTAATTTTGATTTTAATATTCTGTATTAGTGTATTTTACTTGTAAGGTTATGATGATTAATCCAGTTAAGACACGCATAAAGTTTTGTGCTTCCACTTTATTACTCGTATATTATTATTATATTATTATTCATAATTAGATTTTAGGAATATTATTATTTTCAGGCTGACTACATCATACCTCTCACATCTCTCGCATACCTCGCTTTTGCCGCGATTTGGGTAACGTTGTGAATGTTGTTGTTGTTATATTGAATGTGTAAAAATTTATTCCTAAGTGACTAAAACGTTTTTTATTTTATTTTTATTTTTGTATAATATACCTAACTGAAGTGATTGTTGTATTGGGGTTTAATTTTGAACATATTATTTAGTGTTTAAGAATGGAGAAAGCAGATGATATTGTTGTTCAAATTTATAACAAAGTAATGGATTTGAATGTGTAATAGTTATATGCCTAAGTGAGTAAATTTTTTATTTATTTGTATAATGTGCTAGTGAAGTGATTGTTGTTTTGGGGTTTAATTCTGACATTCTTTTTTTTTAGTGCTTAAGAATGGATAAAGCAGTAGAGGACGGTTGTTCTCCATTCAGCCGGTTACCAGACGATGTAGTTGTTGAAATTTATAACAAAGTAATGGATTTGAATGTGTAATAGTTATATGCCTAAGTGAGTAAATTTTTTATTTATTTGTATAATGTGCTAGTGAAGTGATTGTTGTTTTGGGGTTTAATTTTGAACATATTATTTAGTGTTTAAGAATGGAGAAAGCAGATGATATTGTTGTTCAAATTTATAACAAAGTAATGGATTTGAAAACCCTATGCTATTGTCAGCTTATTTCCAAACGTTTAGGTTTGCTCGTCTTTCAAGCTGACACCATTTCGTTCAATGTTCCTCTTCGATTTGACTATGAAAACGAGAATTGTTTAGAAGACTTGAAGATGCCACACAAATTTTTAGCACCTCATCCTCACATTAAAGAGGTGTGCTCTGCATGTGCTCGTTATTCTGATCCTGCTCTTTTGGGATCAGATTCCTTTCCGTCTGCCATCAAGTTCATCGAGAGGTTTACAAAGCTAAAGTCTATATGCATTCAGTTTCCGTCTTACGTTCATGTTGTGGCTGATTTTGACGAAGCTGGTGTTTCTTTTTTCAAGTGGAAGATTAAGTTTGGTACTAGAGCTGACTCGTTGGCAATTCAGGCACAGAATTCAGAAGATGTTCTAGAGGAAAAAGAGAAAGACAAAGAAAAGGTCAAGACTTGTTTGATGGATGTAGTTGATAGGTTACATAAGGTATTGGGTTGCACAGTTGAGTTTTCACTGTTGGAAAAGCTCTTCATTATGGATTCCAATGAAAGGGGGATTGTAACTCTTATTGGTGGACAAGGTGATGACTTGAGGAACTTTCTACAGTCATATCTAACTAGTAAGCATCGGCTGATTCATAAAGTCAAGTATCCAAACGGCTCGTTAACTTATTGCCATATAAACTAACCTGTTAAATCTGTAACTCTGCAAGGCCTATATGTTTTGCTCTTATTACTTGATGAATCTATCTATCTTCAATTTGTGAAATCTTTCAATTCTGGCCGATTTTTGGTTACCTCGCATATACTAGGGAATGTATGGAAGGTAATTCATGTCGATTCCAAGAGGTAGTCAGTTTTGAAGGTTTAATGTGTAGTAGCTGCATACATTTTGATTTGATATTATGCTACATTAACTTTGTTTGTAGTTACTATTCCACTACTAAGTTCTTATCCGTATTGCACTACTTAGTTCCTATCTGTACTAAGCTCTTACATTCATGTGGAAGTAGTATCTGTTGATTCATAGTGCTGAGCTTTCTGATATGGAGTCAGGGTAACTTGTACGAAAAAATAACCTGTTAGATGTGTCTTGTTCTATATGTTTTTGGTTACCTCACACATATTAGGAAAGGTATAAAAGGTAATTCATGTCGATTCCTAGAGGTATTGAGTTTTGAATGTTTTGAATTGATATTTTGTTACATCAATTGTTATTTTCATTACTAGTATGAAAATGGGAAATTCCCATAATGGCCAGTACAGGAGATTCATATAAACAAATTGTTCAAAAGTAAAATAAACCAACATTTGAGATACGGTGTTGTTGGTTCCATAATTAACTGGTATCACCTTGTCTTTGTCATCATCGACTTCTGTGTAATGTTGGTCATGTTTTGCTAACATGGATGGTCTTAAAGACGGATCTTCTTGAATGCATAGAATACGTGTATCACTCTTATGGCATCCTTTTCGAAGTTAATGTTAGGATAGACATGCATCATTAGATTCGGGTCAAATATTTCTGTCACTGTCCCTTGCTTGAAAAGTTGAAATGCTTCTATGCATAGTTGTTAAACTTTTACGAGTCACGAGTCGACTCTTACGAGTCGAGTCGTTTTACACCAAAAACGAGTCGACTCGTTAGGTGACTCATTTTTGTCCAACTCTTACGAGTCGTTGTGTGAGTTTGGACCGAGTCACGAGTCGCAAACTTATAATTATTGTAGTTTGATACTATGGTTATATATTATATATTATACTTAATTTGCTACATTATTTTGTGTGTTATCTATGTACTTTTGATCATTTTATTGCGAATTTAGAGATAAATTGTAAGTTTGTGTTTCAAAACTATTGAATATGTAATATTTTGTAAATTTATATACATACCACATATATTCAGCTCTACTAGAAATTCATACAAGAATGGGCTAATCCCACAAAAAGACAACCAACATTGATACCATATGTATTTTGAAGTAACCAACCTTGTTAGAAAAACCATCTAAAGCAACTTGCACACTTTACAATTTCAGATATTCTGGAATGGAACATACCCCCGAAATTGAAGAGGTTGAGTCACATGTTGTGTAAATAGTCTGACCATATTTTTGTGTTCAATGCTGCTAATCATGTTAACTCCATCTTTGTTATACGCCCCGAACCCGTATACCCGACTTGTATGTATTACGTTTCATAATAATATGTTTGTTTTCTATTATTTGAAAAAGTATGTCTGAGTCACTGAGTGGTTTGTATTCAACACAAATAATTAACAACAAATATGAATATTTCATATCTTAATGAAATGCCTTCAAGCATTCTGGAAATATATCATAAATCACAACTTGTTATTCAATAGATAATGTCGCCTTGAGTTTGTACATAGCTTGTGTCCAGTATATATGCAAGAAGTTTCTATGGACACAAAGTAAAATGCTACATAGCTTTCAAACAGGGATGATACACCACATAGTTCGGACAGATTCAAGTCAAATATATTATGGTAGGATCCCCGATTACCCGTGGAGAAACCCGTTACCCGACGGTTATTAAGTAAACGGGGACCCGTTGGGTCCGGGTCCGGGTTTGGGACATAAATTTTTAAACGGGGCCGTGTCCGGGGTTACCTAAACCCGGATAATACCCGGCCTGTTGCCATCCCTACTCACAGCTATTACACGTCCACCAGACTTCGTCTTGGCTCCACCCCTGTATAGGTGTTTATAAGAAAAACCCATACGTCACAAAAGGTTTCATCTGAAGATTTTTTATCTGAAGGAACAATGATCTATAAAAACTACTAAAATGTTTGGAGAGCGATAAAGTATATTATGTCCATCTATAGATTCTGTACCATAAAAGTACGCTTTTTGACCCGTTACCCACATTGCTTATATAAACAACATTTAGGCTGTAATAAGTAATACTACCTTCTAGACGGTCCCAAATCCTCTTTCACTGCCCTTATTGGACTCATTATTGTCAAGATATTGTGGCTTTAGCAAGAGAGGAGTACTTAAAGTTCAAGATACTGTCAGCAAGTATCTTTGCGAGTTTCTTAATAAGTGACATTTTTGTTTTAAAAATATGTATCAAGATGTAAAATCTGCCGAGTTAATTGCATTTTTGGTCCCTGTGGTTTGTATGTTTTGCAGGTTCAGGACCTTTTCAGGTTTCATTGCATTTTTGGTCCCTATTTCGGAAACCTTTTGCAAATTTGGTACAAATTAATGGTATTTGTTAAATGAAGCCGTTAAGTGCTTTTAGAATTAAAAATGATGTTTAATTGTAAATTTCTAAAAGTGTAAGGGGTATTTGTGTCAATAGTGTTAGTAAAAAAGTTTGTCTGTTAACACAATTTATTCTTTTATTGCTTTTATATCCATTTCTTTTATTTAAAAAAAAAAGAAAAAGAATTTTTTCGACAAACTTCCCTCTTCGATTCCGTTTTCGCTATTTGTCAAATTGATTTGAAAACATCAGGTTTTGTTCGCGATCCGATTCCGGTCATATTCATATTTTAAGTTTTCCGATTCATCGAGATTCGCTGACAGTTACTTTTCTGACGAATTTTCCGGCAAAGTTTTTAAATAGAATAATAGGCTAGGGTTTGTGCGGAATGCAAACCTGAGCCATTTGGTACCGGTTTCGTGTTTTAATTCGTAAAAACAAAGGAGAAATCGCAAATTTAAGTTTTCCGGCGAATTGCCATATTTTCCGGCAACAGTTTCTGAAGTTTATTTTGGTCAGGGTTTGTGTGCGGTGGAATTCTGAGTCGATTGGTATCAGTTTCGAGTTTTGGTCAAGAGAATCGTGAATTTCGTTTTCCCGACACGTTTTGAATTTTCCGGCGAACTGTTGAACATTCCGGCTGCCATTGTTTTTACATTTAGCGAGCTAAATTACAAAATTTTCATTTATATAGCTCGTAAATTTTTATAAATTTTTACAAAAGAATCACGTGCATAGTTGTCAACTCGTAACTTTTGACTCGACTCGAAAACATGATTTTTTGACTCGTGAATCGGAACGTGACTCGACTTGTAAGAGTCAGGACATTTTTAAATATTACATAATATAGTATAATTTTATATATGTGACGTCTTTAAAAACATAATATAATTTCATTATCTTAATAGATTATCAAAATTACATATTCTATAGTTTAGTCATAAACGTACAATTTATCTCAAATTCGAACTTAAAAAGGATCAAAAATACATAGTAACACACAAAATAATGTAACAATAAATATAATATATAATAATATAACCATAGTATCAAACTACGAACAATTATAAGTTTGCGACTCGTGACTCGGTACAAGTTCACACAGCGACTCGTAAGAGTTTGGACAAAAACGAGTCACCTAACGAGTCGGCTCGTTTTTGGTGTAAATCGACTCGACTCGTAAGAGTCGACTCGTGACTCGTAAGAGTTTAACAACTATGATCACGTGTATATCTCAGTGACAAAATGACTGGACAACTCGTAATTTATTAGCAACGGGTTAGTCTTAATCTCGATCATTATTATAATTTCGTCTAATTTAGAGATTATGACGTGGAAATTATTAGTTAATTGAACATTTGATATAGTTCAATTAGACGTATCCTGATGACGTAGACTATTAGCTATTTAGACGAATGCCGAGTCTTAAAATAACTTTAAATGAGATATTTAAAGGTTATGAATTATGCACAGTAAATAGACTGTCTAAACTTAATATTTTTAAAGTTTAGTTTAATTAAATTTCATTGACTTGTCTTAACTAAAATAAGACGAGGGAAAATACCTTTACTTTAAATTATAACCTTTTAGTCAAACGGTATTTAATCGTAAGCATTTTACCAAATTAAGGGTACAAAATATCTATTTTTAAGCCACATGGGCTGAATTGTAAAGGAAAGGCAGGAAAAGAAACAACAAAGTCTTCCCTCCTTTTTCTTTGCCTTACTGTCGACCCACACACACAACACACACACGAAAATTTCTTATCTAAATCAATTCTTGGAAAGGAGAAATCAAAGAAGAATTAAAAGGGTTTAATCATTTAGTGGATAATCAGGGTTTTTAACATCATCATCATCACAATCTTCATCTTTTCTTCAAGAATATTAAATTGTGGTAAGTTAACTTATTTCTTCAACTTTTGAATTGATTTAAATTCAATTAAGGGTTTGTTTCAGTTTTATTAATTGAATTAGAAGCCTTTGAACTTGATATAAATTTAGGGTTTTGTTAATTAAATGGAATTTCATTAGAATTAGGTCATGGAAATTGAAAATGGTTGAAATTGTGAAATGGTAGGCGAAATGGATTGTTTCCTGGACTATTGAACATGTTTGCACAGGTTGAAATGAAAAGAGTTGATTAGAAAATGGTTTGGTTTGCGAAAAGAGGTCGAAAACTGCACTTTCACTCGATCAGACCAAAACTCGCGCCGCGAGTGGTCTACCTCGCGCCGCGAGGTGTGTATGATTCGAGCAGACCTGCACTTTGAACCCAGATCGCGCCGCGATCCTTCAGACTCGCGCCGCGAGATTGCCAGGTCGCGCCGCGAGCCCAGGTCGCGCCGCGAGTTTTATGACTGTTTGACATTTTCGAATTTACACTTATGAACTTGGACTTTGTTTATACGGATTAGTACTTGAGACTACATTGTAATAACAATGTCAATGACATTAATAATTTGAGTCAAATAAAATGAAGGTTTGTAACACATTCTCGGTTAAGGCATTCTAGGGTTGATAGCTAAGTAGTTACGTAGGATACTTGTCGTCGTGAGATTTGATCCTCACCATTGGTACTCTATCCTAGGTTTTGGATAGACGTGGAGACTAGACTGCTCATATTCTCGGACTACTCATACTTTTAGCTCGTAGATTGCTAAGGTGAGTTTATGGCGCCCTTTTCCTTTTACTTTGGGCCTGAAAAGCATGTACTGTTGTATACACTATTTATTAAATAAATGATTGTTTTTGTGTATGCCATGTGATATGGATGCTTAAATCATTTGACTTAAATTTGCCATGTTGGGCTGTCGAAAATGTGTATACGTGTCATTTATTAAATGTTGAATGAAATGACGTTGAATTGCCGTGTGATGGCTGATTAAATGGTTTCTTGTGTTTGACAAACTAAAATGTTTCCCCTATTGGTTGTATTGTCGGATCTAGATATCTCGACTGTCTTGGTTGTGGTCCGCACCCCATTGTCGAAGGGAAATCATGTGCGAGGTTATGGTCCGCACCCCATTGTTGAAGGGAAATCCTGTGCGAGGCATATGCTGTCATCAGATCTAGATATACTGATTGACGTGATATAAGATGAGTTCAGATTTAGATATACTGGCTGTCTTGTTATAAAAGTGTTGTCAGATTTAGATATACTGACTGTTTGGTCTTTTATAACTATATGTCATTGTGTTGTATCAATGACGATAAACATTTGGTCAAACATACTGTAAACTCACCAACTATTTCGATAGTTGATCCTCTCAAATTTCATGCTTTTCAGGGAACCAACAGTAAGTATTGGAAGCGTATATGGCATTTTAGAAGCCATCTTTTGAACTTTGGACGTACAATTAGCGTCAGACTTCTGAGGACTATCGTATTATTAGTTCTAATTGTACTAGACTGTCCAAATGTTATTATTGTATTAAGTGGGCCCATTTCCAATTGAGGATAGTTTGTATCCGTGTATTGGGGTCCACATCTGAAGGATTATACTTGTAATAAACTTGTATTTGGATTAATGGATGTAATCTCTATTTACCTTCTGATTAGTACACAATTATTTGTTAACCCTGTATTTCCGCTACAACGGGGTGTGACAAAAATTGGTATCAGAGACAAGGTTATAGTGAATACGGAGTTATTCCTCGTGAATAACTCAATCTATAGCCATGGTCGCTTTAAATATGAAGAAATAAGTCTTTAAGGTTTAGAATGCTTATCTCGAGAGTTATACTATTTGTTAATAATTAACGTAACCCGATCAACTACGTCCCAATTATGTGAAATAGTATAAGGCTCGAAATAAATATCTTAAATTGTGTATATACGTGTTAGTTGAATTATATTCACAACATACTGTAAATGTGGTGGGAAGGCTGCGGGTGACCCTATACATAAGCATTGAATGTAAGTTAGGAATAGAAACTCAACTCGTATGTGTATGCATAAGGTTTATATACGTGATAGTTTGGATTATATTAACAACATATTTAAATGTGGTGGGAAGGCTGCGGGTGACCCTATATATAAGCATTTCAAATATGTTGGTAATAGAAACCCAAATCGAATGTGTATAATCTAGACAAAGATCTCTTTGAAACTCTTGTTGCGTACTGTCTCATTCGATTGACTCGAATAGTCTTATCCATCAGACTTATATGGATTCTTTGACTATCTTTTCAGAATTTGTCATGTCTGACGGAGCTAGCTCTTATGCTGTTGTTCCTGGTACTCCTCAAGTTCCAGTTGTAGCAAACTCCATTCCTCGTGTTCCCCACTCTTCTGAAGAGGAACAATTTGAGGCTTCGGGCAATGAGTCTCGCCCCATCAATCTGGTGTCAACATCCAGTGAATCTGGAAATGAACATGTATCTATTCATGTTCAACCATCCTTGTCACCGGTAGCTCCATATCAGAGGAAGACTACCGAGGGAGCTCGTCTGCCTTATGCTCCTCGAGACCCTAATGCTCCTGGTCCTTCTGCATCGGTTCAGGACAACCGTGTGTTTGGACTCTCTTTCCTTCTGGGCGATCCGTATGCTGCGGGTCCCTCCAGAGTGCCTGTTTACAATCCCAATGCTGCTGAAGTGATGCCAGTTGCTGATGCAACTGATAGGTCGGAATATTATCTCCGACAAATGTCAAGGATGAACAACTCTCTCATCCGTACTAGGGAGGCTATTGACAATCAAGCTCAAGCGTTGACTGGAGCTTATTCTCATGCTTCTGAGGCTATGACTGTTGCTAGGGAAGGGAAGGAAGCTATTGGGACTTTGATCTGGATACTGTCGGTCGTGGTGGTCTTGGTTGTGGCGTTACTTGTTGTAGTTCTTTTCAAGATGTAATCAGTAGTAGTAACATATTGTAAGCCTAGAACTTGTAACAACTCATACTTTGGTATTTGAGTTGTAGTATTTTTGTGGATGTATTTCCCACGTGTTTTGGATCGTATCACTCTGAATGTGTAGTATATCATTGTGGATGTAGTTCCCACATGATTTGATTTGTGGATGTAGTTCCCACAAGATTTTGAAATATACAAGTCAGGTTATGTAAAAATTTGGGTATTAATGAAACACGATCATCTTTTGGCTTACATACTTGTTCAGGCTACGTCGCTTGCTCATTTCAATTCTAGAAATGTAGTATTCTATATTTCTTGTCTTGTTTAGTTCATGAGTTCAAGTAGTTGATAAATTGTGACTTGTGTTTGGTATCCTCTTATATCTTGAAAAGCTACATTCTGTGTTATTCTTACGAGAAAACCTCTAAATGACATTTTTGGTTCATGTCATAGACTTATGGCTCCCAAGACACGAGGCAAGGTCCAGAAGAAGGCTGCTCCCAAGAGAGTTACTCGATCAAACCCTAGACCTGATGGAGCTGAACAGGAAGAACCTGTGATCCAGCAAGAACCAGAAACTGCTGCTGCAAATGTGAACACTGGTCTTGGATCTACCCCACATGCTGGCGGGGAAAATAATATGGCAGCATTTGTGACACAACAACTGTTGGCCGCTATGCCTACTTTAGTCGCTCAGATCACGGCAAGCATGAACGCCAATAATAATCATCATGCTGACAATAGCAACAATGTGGAACCTACTGCTGAACAAGTTGTTCCTCGAGTTCAACTTCGAGTGGGTGATTACAAAACCTTCACTTATTGTAAACCAAAAGAATTTCATGGTACCGAGGGTCCGGTAGGTCTAATCAACTGGTAGAGAGTATAGAGGCGGTGCTTCATATCAGCCGTTGTGCTGAAGAACACAAAGTGGAATATGCTTCCACTTAACTTCAAAAGCACGCTCTGTCATGGTGGAACGAGCAGGTTAGGACCCGAGGTCGAGACCAAGCTAATAGGATACCTTGGTTTGATTTTAAAAGTATGTTGATGGAAAAATACTATCCTAGGGAGGAAGTACAGAAAATTGAAGGCGAATTTTGGAATCATACTATGGTCGGGCTAGACAACGAGAAATACACTACTCGTTTTCATGAGCTGACAAGACTAGTTCCTCGTATGGTGGATACGGAGAGAAGTTAGTTGAAAGATATGTTATGGATTGTCACCTGATATCCGAAGGTTGGTAGCCGCTTTTAATCCCTTGACTCTTCAAGCGGCAGTTAGTGCGACCAATCGGATGGTGATAGATTTGAAAAGAACCACTGGTTCTTCTGTTGGAACTGAACTGATCAAGCGAAGAAATGATCAAGCCTCTGGTAGTGGTTTTGGAAACGGTGGGAATGGCAAGAGGTTTAAAGCTGCCAGAAACTTTGCAGTGGTCCCACAAGATATCAAGAGGTACCCCGGCGCAGACACAAGATGTAACAGATGTGGCACTCGTCACATGGGGAATTGTCCCGCTTGCTACCGTTGTAAGAAGATAGGACATCAAGCAAAGTCCTGTAGGGAGAAAGTACCTAATCAATGCTACGAGTGTGGAAGTGAAACTCATTTCCGACCAGCGTGTCCAAGACTTCATCAAGCCCCGAACAACAATGCTATAGTTCCAGTGAGGAACAATGCGGGGAATAATCAAGCTGGAAATCAGGGGAGAAATCAAGGAGGTCAAGGTAGAGGCCGAGTGTTTGCTTTGGATGCTGCTGATGCACGACGTGATCCTAACGTTGTGATAGGTACATTCATACTCAATAATCATTATGTATTTGTGTTATTCGACTCTGGTGCTGATAAAAGTTTCATATCCTTAGAATTTAAGTCTCGATTTGGTATAGTAGCTATCCCTATGAAAGACACTTATATTGTCGAATATGCAAACGGTCAAAAGTATGTTGCTAGAGATCATTTAGTAGATTGCAGTTTGGTATTAGCCGGTAAGACTTTTAAAATTGACCTAATTCCTATAGAACTAAGTAGTTTTGATGTGATTGTTGGTATAGACTGGTTATCTAAGGTTAGAGCTGATATAAGTTGTTATGAGAAGATTGTTAGAATACCCCTTCAGGATGACGAAACCCTAATAGTGCAAGGAGACAAGTCAGGAAAGAAATTGATCTTAGTATCTGTGATAAAAGCAAATAAGTATTTACAAAAAGAACACCCTGCTTTCTTAGCATTAGTAGTAGAAAGAAAACCAAAGGGTAAAGAAATGCAAGATATTCCAGTAGTTAGAGATTTTCCGGAGGTGTTTCCTGAAGATTTGACGGGACTTCCACCTCACAGACCAGTTGAGTTTGGAATAGATTTGGTCCTTGGAGCTGCACCCGTGGCCAAGGCACCCTATCGCCTTGCGCCGTCAGAAATGCAAGAATTGTCCGAACAACTTCAAGAGTTGTTAGCTAAAGGACTAATTCGTCCAAGTTCATCACCGTGGGGAGCTCCAATACTATTTGTCAAGAAGAAAGACGGCTCTATGCGCATGTGTATTGACTATAGAGAATTGAACAAGTTGACTGTCAAGAATAGGTACCCTTTACCTCGTATTGACGACTTGTTTGACCAACTGGAAGGTGCATCACATTTTCCAAGATTGATCTCAGATCTGGGTATCATCAACTCAGAGTCAGAGAGACGGACATTCCTAAAACAGCCTTCAGAACTCGTTATGGATATTATGAGTTTTTGGTTATGCCGTTTGGTTTAACCAATGCACCTGCTGTGTTTATGGACTTAATGAATCGAGTATGTCGACCGTATCTTGACAAGTTTGTCATTGTATTCATTGATGACATACTGATCTACTCGAGAAATAAAGACGAACATGAAGGTCATCTGAGAACCATTCTACAACTACTCAAGGATCAAAAGTTGTACGCGAAATTCTCAAAATGTGAATTCTGGATTAGGAAGTACACTTCTTGGGTCATGTAGTGAATATGGATGGGATCCACGTAGATCCATCTAAGATTTGAAGCAATAAAGAAGTGGGAAGCCCCTAAGACTCCGACAGAAATCCGCCAGTTTTGGATTGGCTGGATATTATAGGAGATTTATTGAGAACTTCTCAAAGGTTGCTCAACCTTTGACGTTGTTGACTCAAAAGACCAAGGAATTTATTTGGCAGGATGCCCAAGAAAAGGCATTTCAAACGTTGAAAGACAAGCTATGTAATGCTCCTATTTTAGCGTTACCAAATGGAATTGAAAACTTCGTGGTATACTGTGACGCATCACATCAGGGCATGGGATGTGTACTTATGCAAGAAGGTAAGGTCATTGCTTACGCTTCCAGAAAGCTCAAAATCCACGAAAAGAATTATACAACCCACGATCTTGAACTCGGAGCGGTTGTTTTTGCCTTAAAGATTTGGAGGCACTATTTGTATGGTACAAAGTGTACGGTATTCACAGATCACAAAAGTCTTCAGCATATATTTGATCAGAAAATGCTGAATATGCGACAAAGGATGGGTAGAATTACTCAGTGATACGATTGTGAACTCAAATATCATCCCGGTAAAGCAAATGTTGTTGCTGACGCGCTGAGTAGAAAAGATAGAATTTCACTATCTGTCATAACAAGAGCAAGTTCTTATCTTGGCTCGTCATTAAGGGATAGAGTTTGGATGATCAAAACAAGGCCCTACAACCAGGGCGTATCGAGAAAGAAGCATTGTGGAATGCTGAACGGTTATTTGAATTGGATGGTGATGGGATCCGACATGTCAAGGGCAGAGTGTGGATTCCCAAGTATAATGGACTTAGAGAACTCTTATGAACGAGAGTCATCGATCTAAGTATTCAATCCATCCTGGTGCTGACAAAATGTACCATGGATTAAAGGATTTTTATTGGTGGCCTGGTATGAAGAGAGATATCGCCACGTATGTTTCAAAATGTTTAAATTGTTCAATGGTAAGGCGGAGCACCAAAAGCCTTCTGGGCTGCTCCAGCAACCCCAAATTCCTGACTGGAAATGGGAACAGATCACTATGGACTTCATTACGAAGTTACCTCGAACCCTGAAAGGATACGATACTATTTGCGATCATTGTTGATCGATTAACGAAGTCTGCACACTTCATTCCCATACGGGAGAATTGGAAGATAAAGAAATTGTCTCAATTATATATTGAGAAGATCGTATCACTTCATGGTGTTCCTTTGTCTATTATCTCTGATCGTGATGGTCGTTTCACTTCACAATCATGGAGATATTTTCAAGACGCCTTAGGCACTCAGTTGAATTTGAGTACGGCTTACCATCCACAAACGGACGGGCAAAGTGAGCGTACCATTCAGACGTTGGAAGACATGCTTCGGGCATGTGTTATTGATTTCAAAGGTATTGGGATACCTTTTTGCCGTTAGCTGAATTTTCGTATAATAACAGCTATCACACAAGCATTAAATGTGCGCCTTTTGAGGCTTTGTACGGACGAAAATGTAGATCGCCTGTTTGTTGGCTTGATGCTGGTGAGCGTCGTTTGTACAAATATGGATTGGTTCAGAAGACTACTGACCAGATTGTTGAAATTAGGGCACGGCTGAAGGCGGCTCAGGATCGCCAAAAGAGCTATGCAGATCGTAGGAGGAAACCACTTGAGTTTCAAGTGGGAGATAAAGTTATGTTGAAAGTGTCACCTTGGAAAGGCACTGCACGTTTTGGCGTGAGAGGAAAACTTAGTCCTCGTTATATCGGACCCTTTGAAATTGTTCAAAGAATTGGTTCCGTGGCTTATAAGCTCAATTTACCCCAAGAGCTGGAACATGTTCATCCCACATTTCATATATTGAATCTTAAGAAATGTTTGACTGATGAAACATTAGTTGTACATGTCGAAGAGTTGCAAGTGAATGACTCTCTTCAATTCGTAGAGGAACCTGTTGAAATTATAGACCAACAGCTCAAACAACTTAGACGTAGTCGTATCAAGTTGGTAAAAGTTCGTTGGAACTCAAAACACGGACCCGATGTTACTTGGGAACGTGAGGACTATATGAGGGATAAGTATCCTCATCTCTTTACTGAGCAAGACTTGATTTCGGGACGAAATCCTTAGAAGTCGGGGATGCTGTGACAACTCGTAATTTATTAGCAACGGGTTAGTCTTAATCTCGATCATTATTATAATTTCGTCTAATTTAGAGATTTTGACGTGGAAATTATTAGATAATTGAACATTTGATATAGTTCAATTAGACGTATCCTGATGACGTAGACTATTAGCTATTTTAGACGAATGCCGAGTCTTAAAAATAACTTTAAATAAAGATTTAAATGTTATTGATTACACAGTAAATATACTGTCTAAACTTAATATTTTTAAAGTTTAGTTTAAATTTTATGACTTGTCTTAACTAAAAAGACGAGGGAAAATACCTTTACTTTAAATTATAACCTTTTAGTCAAACGGTATTTAATCGTAAGCATTTTACCAAATTAAGGGTACAGAATCTATTTTGGCCACATGGGCCAAAATTTTAAATGAAAGGCAGAAAGAAACAACAACTTCCCTCCTTTTCTTCTTTCTTTGCCTGTCGACCCAGCACACACAACACACACACACAAACATTTTTTCTCTAAATCAAATTCTTGGAAAGGAGAAATCAAAGGAGAATTAAAAGGGTTTAATCATTTAGTGGATAATCAAGGTCTTTAACATCATCATCATCCATCTTCATCTTTACTTCAAGAACACAAATTTTTGGTAAGTTAACTTTTTATTCAATCTTTTGACTTGATTTAAATTCAATTAAGGGTTGTTTTCAGTTTTATTAATTGAATTAGAAGCCTTTGAACTTGATATAAATTTAGGGTTTTGTTAATTAAATGGAATTTCATTAGAATTAGGTCATGGAAATTGAAAATGGTTGAAATTGTGAAATGGTAGGCGAAATGGATTGTTTCCTGGACTATTGAACATGTTTGCACAGGTTGAAATGAAAAGAGTTGATTAGAAAATGGTTTGGTTTGCGAAAAGAGGTCGAAAACTGCACTTTCACTCGATCAGACCAAAACTCGCGCCGCGAGTGGTCTACCTCGCGCCGCGAGGTGTGTATGATTCGAGCAGACCTGCACTTTGAACCCAGATCGCGCCGCGATCCTTCAGACTCGCGCCGCGAGATTGCCCAGGTCGTGCCGCGAGCCACCCAGGTCGCGCCGCGACTTATGGGTCTGTTTGACGATTTCGAATTTTGACATCTTGGACACTTGAACTTTGTTTATACGGATTAGTACTTGAGACTACATTGTAATAACAATGTCAATGACATTAATAATTTGAGTCAAATAAAATGAAAGTTTATAACACATTCTCGGTTAAGGCATTCTAGGGTTGATAGCTAAGTAGTTGTACGTAGGATACTTGTCGTCGTGAGATTTGATCCTCACCATTGGTACTCATATCCTAGGTTTGGATAGACGTGGAGACTAGACTGCTCATATTCTCGGACTACTCATACTTTTAGCTCGTAGATTGCTAAGGTGAGTTTATGGCGCCCTTTTCCTTTTACTTTGGGCCTGAAAAGCATGTACTGTTGTATACACTATTTGTTAAATAAATGATTGTTTTTGTGTATGCCATGTGATATGGATGCTTAAATCATTTGACTTAAATTTGCCATGTTGGGCTGTCGAAAATATGTATACGTGTCATTTATTAAATGTTGAATGAAATGACGTTGAATTGCCGTGTGATGGCTGATTAAATGGTTTCTTGTGTTTGACGAACTAAAATGTTTCCCCTATTGGTTGTATTGTCGGATCTAGATATCTCGACTGTCTTGGTTGTGGTCTGCACCCCATTGTCGAAGGGAAATCCTGTGCGAGGTTATGGTCCGCACCCCATTGTTGAAGGGAAATCCTGTGCGAGGCATATGCTGTCATCAGATCTAGATATACTGATTGACGTGGTATAAGATGTGTCCAGATTTAGATATACTGGCTGTCTTGTTATAAAAGTGTTGCCAGATTTAAATATACTGACTGTCTGGTCTTTTATAACTATATTTCATTTGTGTGCTCACAATGGCGAATAAACATTGGTCAAACATACTGTAAACTCACCAACTATTTCGATAGTTGATCCTCTCAAATTTCATGCTTTTCAGGGAACCAACAGTAAGTATTGGAAGCGTATATGGCATTTTAGAAGCCATCTTTTGAACTTTGGACTTACAATTAGCGTCAGACATCTGAGGACTATCATATTATTAGTTCTAATTGTAGTAGACTGTCCAATGTTATTATTGTATTAAGTGGGCCCATTTCCAATTGAGGATAGTTTGTATCCGTGTATTGGGGTCCACATCTGAAACGATTATACTTGTAATAAACTCGTATTTGGATTAATGGATGTAATCTCTATTTACCTTCTGATTAGTACGCAATTATTTGTTAACCCTGTATTTCCGCTACAACGGGGTGTGACAATGACAAACTTTTTGACCAACACTATTAACACAAATACCCTTTACACTTTTAGAAATTTATAATTAAACACCATTTTTAATTCTAACAGCACTTAACGGCTTCATTTAACAACCACCGTTAATTTGTACCAAATTTGCAAAAGGTTTCCGAAATAAGGACCAAAAATGCAATGAAACCTGAAAAGGTCCTGAACCTGCAAAAACATACAAACCACAGGGACCATATGCAATTAACTCAATCTGCCTAATGGCTATAACTTTATTGAGAAAGAGAGAGAATTTTAAATTTCAAGTCATTAGAGTATAGCTTTACTTTTTATAACTTGTATATTGATGAAATACTTTAATTAGAATTTGTCATGGATGTGTTACACTTGGAATCTGACATAAAACCCATGTGAATTGAAATGAATGGTGGTTCTAATAGTAAATTAGAATGTTTTTGTAATCTCAAGAACCCATCAAGTGCTTTAAAAAATGTTAAACTCTGTATATGGATAATAAAAAGGTTATTGATGATCTAACCCAATTGATCTTATCTGTTTATATAAAACACTTAACTTGGTCTTGTTTAAACCAACGTGTTTGGTTATGTATTTTAATAAAGCCTGTTTGCAATGAAGTTTTTAATAAAGATAATACTTATATATTTTATTTCAATTTACAGCCTATATATGTATGTTTTTTTTTACTATACTTGTATTAGTTGAATAATTATTTTGATAAAGTATTTTCATGTACAAACAAAACCTGTTCATTACCTAATTAGTAAAACTCTTTTTAAAATTTTTTGTTAGCTAATGTTTAAATAATTTGTTGTGTAGAAAATCTAGACATGACAAAACATTGGGCCAAAAAATAACTCAATACATTATACTTAACCCAGCCCATACTTTGTTTTAGGGCCTATTTAGGGACTGAAACAATACTCATAGAAGGGAAAGTAGACCTGTCAAAAATAAATCACTTGATGGTAAAGTCCAACCAAAAATAAATATATCCATCTTTCACATGGTAAAGTCCTGTCAGAAATGATCAAATGAAAGTTCCAGAGAGTTGAGAGTGTTTTTGGGTTTCTTCTCTGCTGGTATTTTTTCTAAACCCTAATTATTCTTATTTAAAGTTTTAGTTTTGATTTGTAATATTCTGTATTAATGTATTTTACTTGTAAGATTATGATGATTAATCCAGTTAAGACACGCATAAAGTTTTGTACTTCCACTTTAGTATTTTATTATTTTTATTCTTCATAATAATATTATTAGATTTTTAGGGATGTTATTATTTTTAGGCTGTCTACATAATTAGGGCTGTAAACGGTTCGGTTCGGTTAGTTAGAAATTTCGAACCGTTTTTCGGGTTTCGGTTCGGTTCGGTTAGTTAGAAATTTTGAACCGTTAATTTCGGTTACCCGCAAATCGGTTAGTTAGAAATTTTGAACCGTTAACATAATACCTCCTAATAACCCACTTTTGCTTGGATTTGGGTACCGTTGTCATTGTCGTTATATTGAATGTGTTAAAATTCTATTCCTAACTGACTAAAACCTTTTTTTTTTTTTGTATGATATCCCTAAGTGAAGTGATTGTTGTATTGGGGTTTGAACATTTTTTTTAGTGTTTAAGAATGGAGAAAGCAGATGTTATTGTTGGTTGTATTTATAACAAAGTAATGGATCTGAATGTGTAATAATTATATGCCTAAGTGAGTAAATTTTTTTTTCTTATTTGTATAATATGCTAGTGAAGTGATTGTTGTTTTGGGGTTTAATTATGAACATTCTTTTTTTTATATTTTTAGTGCTTAAGAATGGAGAAAGCAGTAGAGGACGGTTGTTCTCCATTCAGCCTGTTACCAGAAGATGTAGTTGTTGAAATCTATAACAAAGTAATGGATTTGAAAACTCTATGTTATTGTCAACTTATTTCCAAACGTTTAGGTTTGATCGTCTTTCAAGCTGACACCATTTCGTTCAATGTTCCTCTTCGATTTGACTATGAAAATGAGAATTGTTCAAAAGACATGAAGATGGTAGAAGAATTTTTATCACCTCATCCTCACATTAAGGAGGTGTGCTCTGCATGTGCTCTTTATTCTGATTCTGCTCTTTATTCTGATTCTGCTCTTTTGGGATCAGATTCCTTTCCGTCTGCCATCAAGTTCATCAAGAGGTTTACAAAGCTAAAGTCTATATGCATTCAGTTTCCGTGTTACGTTAATGTTGTGGCTGATGTTGACGATGATGGTAATTCTCTTTTCAAATGGAAGTTTAAGTTTGGTACTAGAACTGACTCATTGGCAATTCAGGCACAGAATTCTGAAAATGTTTTAGACCTAGAAGATGAGCTGGAATTTGATATAGTACGAGAAGTCACCGATGCAGACGAAGAAAGATACAACGAAAGTGAGAAGACTCGTTGCTTGTTTGAAGGATGTGGTTGATAGGTTAAAGAAGGTATTGGGTTGCACTGTTGAGTTTCCGCTGTTAGAAAAGCTTTTCATTATGGATTCCAATGAAAGGGGGATTGTAACTCTTATTGGTGGACAAGGTGATGACTTGAGGAACTTTCTACAGTCATATCTAACTAGTAAGCATCGGCTGATTCATAAAGTCAAGTGTTCTTACGGCTCGATATCTTATTGGCATAGAAACTAACCAGTTAATATGTTCTGCTCGCTCTTATTACCCGATTAATATATCTATCTTCGAATAGTGAAATCTTTCAAATCTATTTGGTTTTCGGTTAGTTCGCAGATACTCGGGAATATATGGAAGGTAAATCATGTCAACTCCTAGAGGTATTGAGTTTTGAATGTTTGATTTGTAGTAGCTGCTTACATTTCGATTGATATTCGTTACATTAAGTGTTTTCTAATTACTATTGCGCTACTAACTTTCATCTATATTAAGAATGTCAACTGACGGGATAATATACTTTTTAATGTGATTTGCAAATCGTGCTCTTGCTGCTTCACTTATCTTTCAAAATTCAAAGTATCTGTGAGACGAAGGGAGGGAGGGAGGAATACCTGGGTCATTTTTACTGATTTTCAATGTTCAATTATGTAGATAGAAACTGCATATTAAATTCTCCAAAGGTCAGGTGTTTAATTCAGGCTAAACATTCGAACAATATATCACACATTATTATTATATATATATACATTTGAGAACATGCTTAAGAATAGTTAAGTTTACTTAATTTTTAACTTTACCCCAAAATTTTATGACTTTTTATTTTTACCTCATAAGTTTTTCTTTTCTAGATTTTGCTTTCAAGCCCTTAAGTTTCTTAACTTTTTAAACTATTGCCCTTAACTGATTTTCTAATTTTGCAAAATTATTTATATAACAATTAAAATGTTTTTAATTACAGGGATTTTTTAAGTTTTTAATTTTTACTACATCTTTTTTTTTACCACAAAAGTTTTTAACTTTCTATTTTTACCACAAACTTTCATTTTCTTTAGATTTAGCCCTTTAGTTACAACTTTATGCCACAACTTTTGGTTTTCTATATATGGCCACTAACTTTACCACCACTTATTTTTTCCAACTTTTTACCCGTTCAATTTCCCAATACATTTTGTACTAACTTCAATTTTTCATTCTATCAACCCACCACCACAATTCCATTAGGTTACATCAACGTACGTTTATCGTTATGTATGTATCACCGCCCTTATATATGATATACGTTTTATGCATTGTTATTTTTCTCGGGGCAACGCCCGAGATTAAAATACTAGTTTTATTAAAATTTACTTCGGGTTCGAAAATTGGGATAATATCTTAATAATGGTCGTTGCAGAAGACTACTGATATAAACAAACATATTTGCAAGTGTTATAGAATTCATCAGAAACCAATGTTCCAAAGTAAAATTGAAAGCTCGGACGCACAAATAATTTGAATAAATGTAAACAAGTTGAGATTTAGGATACGAAGAATTTTGAACATCCTTTTTCCATAGACCATTTCTGCATCAATATAACTTTTGGGTCGACAAATGTCTATTATATAGGGGGTGTCTAATATGTTGTTAACAGCAGGAGTTACCTGCTGTCTCTCCTCACATACAGGGGGCTGGGTTTTTTATTCTAACATGTGTGAAATACAGAGGGTTAGGTTTTTTTATACTTTTAACAGCATTTAAGATTTTCCCTTTATATATATAGGATCTGAACTTTATTTTTACCGGTCTACAAACGGTTAAGTTAATATACCGTTTAATATAACATAAACCTTTAAGTGAAAAGTTAGCATGCAATTAACTATAATTAAGAAGCTATACATAGACATGGTCTTAATCTATATATATGGATGGTCTTAAAGATGGATCTTCTTGAATGCAAAGTAGTCGTATGTGTACCACTCTTATGGCATCCTTTTGGAAATTGATGTTAGGATAAACATGCATCATTAGATTCGGGTCAAATATTTCTGCCGCTGTCCCTTAGTTGCTTGAAATGCTTCCATGTTTGTTCGTCCACAGCAGACAATGGGAAAAATTATGTTCTAAATTAAGCTGCATTTGTTTAAGGATTCACTTAATTCCACTATAATTTTAATACTTGCCTGCAGGCACAATATCTAAGATATTGTTAATAATTATGTTAG
>CM067175.1:88982609-89032419 GCA_034093135.1 Erigeron breviscapus | reverse complement strand
AAGAGTGAGCCGACTCTGTCAACCGATCCATAATCACCCAAATAGTATCACGACCACTTTTTTGTCTTCGGTAACTTCGTGAATGAAGTTCGTTGCTATTCGTTCCCATTTCCATTCCCGTGTCACTGGTTGCATCAATAAACCGGGTGGCTTCTTATGATCGGCTTTCACTTGTAAGCAAGTAAGACTCTTACTCGCATATTCAGTCACGTAACATTTCATGCCCGACGTCCAATAGAAATCTTTTGAATCAAAGTGCATCTTATCCGAACCCGGATGGGCCGAATAAGCCGATTTGTGGGCTTCATTCATGGGAAAAATGTCTCCAATCTGTCGAAAATGGAAGCCCAAAGGCTTTCAACTAAGTATAGCCCATTGTCCTCTTTCCTATCGAATTGTTGCTCTATGCCATCAAACCTTTCATTACCAAATTCTCCGGGAAGTAGCTTGTACGTGCTCCTATGATCTGGTCACGAATACTTTGTCCCACCATGAGACTCATGGCTCTTGTTCTCCTCGGCTTGACCCTTTCCTTTCTAATCAATTCTGGCACTTCGCGTAAACGTTCGGCAAGATCTCCCATTATCCTCGAGTAAACAAGTATATCACTAGTAAGGGCAAGGACAAGCTTGCCTAAGTTGGGCCGTCACACCCGCTTCACCAACTCATGAACACCGTCGGTGCATTAGTCAACCCAAACGGCACAACAGTGTATCCTAAATGCACATACCTTGTTGAAGACGTCGTCTTTGAGATGCCATCTTTATGGACGCGTCGTTGGCTCTAACTTGAACGAAGGTAAGTCTTGGAGGGGGATTAACACCCTCTAGTTGCTCGAATGAATTCTCATTTCATCTAAGATAGATACTGGTTCTTCAACTCGACTATCGTAGCGGTAGCACTAAAGACTTTTGAATTAGAAGGATCTGATGTCTCCCCTTGGACTCTTAAGGCCTCACCGTTAGACAATGGTATCCTGGCCACTCTTCCACCCCAAACACTAACCGTACTAATCGTCAACCTCCAATCTAAGGCCGTAATGATGCCAAAACTTCCCGTATCGAATGGCATAGGATCGAGGAAGAAATAAAAGTCGTTTAAAGTCAAGTACAATCACAAGGCACTTGACTAAGTCTAGTTAGCACACCACTGACCATCTCACTAGCAAGTACATAATCTAAAGCACACGGACAAACGTAAATCAAGGGAAGGAAGCTAGATGAGGGGAGGCTATAATCGTCATCGAAATCATATAACACCATTTCATGATTACCGCTAAGAAAGAAAATGTACCTGCCACCACCTTTGGGTCGCCACGGGCTTCACTAGCATTCACCTCTAAGGCTCGTCCACGAGGTTGTACCTGATGATCTTGTTGGTGACTGTTCTGATTAGGGTCGGCAATCTGAGGTTGGTTGGGGTGTACCGCCTCGTGGACTCGAGGAGGGAAGGCTCGGAGGGGAACCGCATTCAAGGGAGCCGCCCTCGGTTCCCTGCAATCTCTAGCAAGGTGCCCGACTTGATTACAATTGTAGCATGTCCCACAAGAAGCGGTGGAAGCATGATGTCGGGCACACATTCCGCACAAGGGTTGAAATCCCTCATAGTTTCTTTTTGCCGGCCTAGCCGCCGCAAACACTTTTCCCCTGCTAGGGCGCTTAAGGTCGGGCCTACCAACTTTCTTCGTCCCACTTGACTCGCCAACATCTTTTCCTTTAGTCGATGACTTGCTTGACACACCATCATCATCCACGAGTACCTGGGCTTCATCATTAGGTGCTTCGTTGCTACCTTGAAAACTTGCCGTGACTTGGGCAACAATGGTAGGTATGGCATTTGCAACCGCTTGAGCGATCACGGTCGCCAAGTCCGGCATTGGCGCTCCTCCACTACTACTACCTCTACCTTGACCTCTTCCTCGCCTTTCATCCCGACCACCAGCACGGCCTCCACCCCGGCCGCCTTTGGCTTCCAAATCGTCACCATAGTTAGTCCCATTTCTTCCTGGTCTCACCATTTTCTATAAGACAAGGAACACGTTGACCCGAAAGTTAGCCTCAAAATGCTCACATGTTAGTCGCACCAGTAGTTAATGCTCTCATGTCAACATGCCACACATAAATCATATCATTACACTAAGGCAAAAGTACTAATGTTCTAGGGGAATTGTTATGTACCATGTCATCATACCAAGATCACAATAATTGTTCATCATGAACCACAATACATAAATGTTCTTAAGTAACTGTCATATATCATGCTATCAAACCAACATATCATACGTGTCTCATATCACTGCGCTAAGGACAATATATCAACGTTCTCAAGTAATCGTTATCTATCATGTTCTCATGCCTAGTTCACAACATTTGTCCACCAACATAATCAAGTACTCATGTTTCAACACATCACATCACAAGCAACTAAAACAAGTGGTCCAAAGTATAATCCGAATTCGATATGCTCCCTAGTTATTAACTGAGTATGTATACAGGGTGTACCAGCGGCTAACCCTCCACCCAATCAATTTCCATTAAGCATATCGGTTCCTTATTATACTTTAAGCCAAACGTGTGCAATCCGTGATGTCATTAACTTGTTATAATACCGGGTAACCATAAAATAGTTGATCAGGCTCTTTTAGGGTTGCCACAATATTATATCATGTTAATGCCATAACTTCATCTTGCCCTAAATCATCAACAACATCAATTCAAATCATCTCAATCCAACAATATGCACATGACCTCATTGACTTCAAGTAACCACATTGACCTCATGCACTTGACCATCACATACAATATATTTTCCGCATCAACCAAGTTGTACTCATGTTACCACATTCATCACATTGTACTTGTCCCACATAACACATTGCTCACATTGTGCTCGTCACAAAACAACACGTTGATCACATGGTACTATCTCAAACCAACACATTGTCCAAATGTATTCATATCATTATGTATAACGATCCTGCCTACGAACTCTTAGTGTACACTTACAAGGTTCATACAATTCACATTGCATTCAAAATCCCTAACCATGCATGCTATATGAAGAGTTTTTACTTAAGCCGTAGTCTAGGTCAAACCACCTAATTCTCTACGACCACGCATGGGCCACCATTCTGTAACACCCCGAGCTAGGCTCGAAATATTACCGAAAAGATATAGCGTATGCATGGAATTATCGTAGAACAAGAACTATATGAGAATAAAAGGATTCGTTGAACCCACGCTAAACATTTAAAGTATCAAGAACATACAAACATGGAACCATCCAGCAGTTACAAACCATACAACGAAAAGCTAACTATTCTAATCATAAACCGTAAAGGAGGGCAAATGAATCACGGATCCATGTAAGTCCATGCCCAAGCTCTAGCAAAACAACAAGATAGTCATCACGTCTCTGATTTCACCCGAATACCTGAAAAGTGTACTAAACAAGGTCAACACTAGGTTGGTGAGTTCGTAGGAGCAAATGACAAGGATCTAATGCCCAAGCCATTCACAATAAGAACAAGGGTAATGAACAAGGAACACACTTACAGTAAGTCCTTAAAAGCACAAACTCAAATTAGTTTGGCTCATCACGCAACCTACTCACACAAGTATCCATGGAACAAAATATACAATAGCTAGAAATGCGTATAAGGAGTAAGGACAATTAACGTCGATAACAATAAGTATCAAACACGTAATAACGTATAGTCAACATGCAGCTCATTGTACTCAATTGCACGTCATGTACCCACATTGTACTCAATTGCACATCATTGCACCACATTGCACTCACTTGCACTTGCACCATATTGTACTCATTTGCACATCATTGCACAACATTGTACCCAATTGCACTTGCACTACATTGTACCCAATTGCACTTGCACTTCATTGTACTCAATTTCACATCATTGCACTACATTGTACCCAATTGCACTTGCACTACATTGTACCCAATCACTCACAACACCATGTGTATATACTTCATACGATACTACTTTTGAAAGGCCTTTGATGCTTATATATAGGGTCACCCGCAGCCTTCCCACCACATCTCCAACCTTCCAAAGGCATTACCGTCCTCCATATATACACAACTAACCTAAAACAACTCAGTATACATATACAATAACCAATCAACAAATCACATAATTGTACATCTACAAAACCGTCACACAACATGTAAATCCATAAATCAATCAATGTCCATCGATGACCCTCACGAGTAGATTCGCACTTAAACAACATCAAAGTATATAGAATACTCATAGTAAGCAAGAGCATGGAAAAAAAATGATATCAACCAAGAAAATCGAACGTATGCACAAATTGAACCATGTCCCAAATCCAAGCAAACATATAAATGCACACATAAGCAAGTAAGCACACAAGGTTGTACACTTTTCAGCCCGAATCTCAATTGAGTAGGGAGCTACGAAACTCACCTTGATTTCCAAGCAAAACAACGAGTTAATATCAAGCTATGAAAGTCCAACAACCGTCACGTGCCCACAACCTATCAACATATGCATGTACGTATCAATATATATACAATTATGTCCTCATTTGACTTCTATGAACATGTGAATTGAACCCAGGACTTCAACACGTATTATGACTCGAGTAAGCTGCCTTAAAGAACAAAAGGAACCCATTTGCATGCCCAATTCGACCCAAGGAGACTTGAACTCAAGCTAGAAATCAAATCAGGAAAACTGACTTTAGAGAGGGGCGTAAGCTACGGTCTAACCAGCCGTAGGTTACGCTGGTCAGAATTGCGCTAGCGTAAGGTACGGTCTGATTGGGCGTAAGGTACGGTGGGCAGACTTCAACTGGCGTAAGTTACGGCTAGTAAGGGGCGTAGGTTACGGCTATCCAGAAAAGTCCATTTTGGCGTAAGGTTCTCATGTTTTGGCGTAAACAGAAGGAATTTGGAATTTGAAGATAGGGAGGGGCGTAAGGTACGGCCCTGAGGGGCGTAACCTACGCCTGGTTCTGAACAAGAACACACCAGCAGGTGTTCAAGGCACAAACACGACCCGAAACCCTAATTTCTCAACATTTGCACCATGAAATCAATTTGTACAACTTCAAGACCCATTTTCACACATAGTTAAACATAATTGGACATAACTAAACATGTTTCAATATCCAAATCCACCCCTTTAACACATTTCCTTGTTCAAACGATTTTTGACCCATTTAAACCCAATTTGACCCAAAACCTAGTTCTTGGCTTAGAATTCGTTTTGAGAAGTTCTTTGACCCATTCTTAAACATAACTAACTCATTTGAACATAACCCACTCAATAATTTCACTTCCTAACATCACTTTTGACCCAAAATGATTCTTGCCCTAACTTTGAAGACTTGAAACCCTAATTCCGAAATTTTGGAGTTAAAAGACCAAGAGTGCTTAGATTTAGTCAATGTACATGTTTAATAACTAGAAATAATGGATTTGAGCTAGAAATTACTTACCAAAACCTCCACAAACAATCAAACTCGAATTTGAACTAGTTGAAGACTTTTCTTGTACTTGAAACCTTGGATTTTTGATATAATATAAGATTAATGATAAGGATGATGATTTTGTTATTATTATACTTGGAATCACAATAATGAACTAGAATCTTAGAGAGAGATAGAGTAGGTGTGTGTGTGTTCTTGGAAGAGAATAGAAAGAAGGAAAGAGAGAAAAGACAAGAAATGAAATGGGTGGAGGAGAAGTTGGAAGGGGGGGAGGGCCGGCCTAGAGACCAGAAGAGTAGGCTTCCGCTCCGCTAAATTCGACAAATAGCAAAACGTTAACCCTTTAAAATCCACAACGAACTCACAAACATACTTTAACTTAACGTTTCGCTAAAACCCGCTTATTCTCCCAAGTTTCTACCTTGATTTACAAAAATCATTTACATTTAGTTGTTTTTAGATTGTAAGCATCGCTTAGCACGACCAATGAACTCGACTAGCGCATAAGTCCCAGATTGCACGACAATTGATCTATATGTACACATTGCACTTAAATGAACCCCAAAGACTTAAATTTAAATTACTAACTAAATTGTTAGCCAAATGGCACAAATAGTCATCGGGTCAAAAGTCACGGTTGTTACAATTTAGTTGGCTTGTTGTCTGAAATCCGTCGAAAATCCGTCGCTAATTTGGGACGGAAAATTTTTCCATCGCAAATTTGTCGGTAATACCAGATTTTCTTGTACCTTGCACTTTGACTTTCCAAATTTGGGTATGATGGTTAGATGATGATGATAATGATGAATTTAATGTGATTCTAACATAAAACACAATTAATGATCCAAGAATTTTAGAGAGAGAGTTATATGGGTTGGTCTTGCATTTAAGTGTGTGTGAGAGAGATGTAGATGGAATTGAATGAATGGATGAGGGTGGAGGGTGGTGATTGGGTGTTTTGGATGAGGTTGGGTCAAGGGTGGTTCATGGGTCACGGGTCGACCCATGGATCACCCGATTACATTTCTAGATAATTAAACGTCACGTCACGTTATATACCGACTTAATACCGTAATATAATCTCGACTACTCATAAAATTATCAAATAGCATTTAAATCATTTCATTATCCAAGAATAAGTTAAATTAGCACACGTCAAGTCAACGGATCAATTTAGATAAAATTTCACTAAATTGTGAATTCAATTTATATTTAATCACGTTTAGCCACGTTTAATACAAGTCAAAAATCACGAATGTTACAGTAATCCCCTAACCAAGTGATTACCATTTGCCTTGTTACTATGGAGTGTTTGGAACTTAATTAAATGTTGGTGAAACTGAAAGATAAGCTCGTTTTTGCATTTCATATTTTTGACGTGCATAATCTTCGCAACACACCTGCTAGAGACAAAAGATGGAGAATATTGTTTGGTGCCATAATTTGTATTTCTATTTGGAGCCTTTAAAGAGCTAGGAACTTTTGCAACTTCAATGTTCATCTTTGTACAAACTCGTTCCTTAACTTATTTGTGGATTTAAATTAGAGCTAATAAATGGAATCTCGGCAATGTAATCCTTTCGTCATTTACTAACCTCTTGCTAATATATTTTGTCATTAATAAAATCCATCCTTGTTACCATATGTCTCGGTTGGGTTCGATTCTCATCACATGCAAAGGTTGGAGGGTCTTTTGTACCATTTAGGTAGAAAATGGAAGCAGCCTTTCTACTTAGGTAAATGTAAGGTCTGCCTATATCTAAATCTCCCCCATACACCGTCGAGGTATTGGGGCTCAAAATCCGCAGAAAGCGGCACTGAGCAATATCTTTCTTTTTTTTTCCTTTTTTTTTATATATATAAAAAACTGGATATTACGAGTGGTGCCCAAACCTCACTAGTATCCCCTTATTGAAGAAATTGGATATTATTAGTGGTGGTTGTTGCCCTAAATGAGATTTAGAATTCGAGCTATACGCTATTGGGATGGGCATGGGGCCGTCTCATCCCGTATCCTGGTACCGATCTCGAATTTCTTCAAATTTGGTACCGGTAATGGTTTCATTTTCCATTCGGTGCCATTCATCGATAATGCGATCCCAAGTTGATGACCAAGAAAAATGGGTAGGGGTCCTGGTCCCAAGTCCCATTTGGTACCACTTCCCGATACCAGGATTAGAATGGTCGGGACGGAATCGAGACTTTGGATAATATGCTCATCCCTAATATGTTGTATTATTGTTTTATTTATTATTATTATATTAATATGTGGTTTTTTTTCAAATGGCAACACGTCGGCTAGCTATATATATCATTAAACAACAAATAGTGTTATTTAAGAAACAAGAAAAGTCTGGCATTTTGCATGTGTAATTTTCAAATACAAAATGGACCACAAATACAATTTGTATATATGTAAACGTATTGAAAGTGACTTTGACTTGTCATTTACAACATAACACAAAGATCCTTACAAGATTTCTATTTAAATATATAAAAACAACAACATCAAATAAACGTATATGACAATGCAAATTATTCTTATCTATTGTCTTCCGTTCATTCTTGCATGCTTACTTCTTTTAAGTTCACTATTTCCTTCTTCTTCTTCAAAATCACATAAAAATCAACCACCATGTCCACCAAAGTTACCAATAATTGGAAACCTTCACCAACTAGGCTCGAGCCCCCACCGTGCCCTAAAGGCCATGGCTCAAATCTACGGTCCACTCATGATGATTCGCCTTGGCACCATCCAAGTACTTGTAGCGTCGTCTGCTGATGCAGCTCAAGAGATCATGAAAACTCATGATTTAATCTTTGCAAACAGACCAAAATTAAACATCCCTAGTAGACTTACTTATGGGTCCAAAGACATAGCATTTTCGCAATACGGGGAGTACTGGAGGCAGATGAAGAGTATTGCAGTTCTCCATCTTTTAAACAACAAAAGGGTTCAGTCGTATCGACAAGTAAGAGAAGATGAAATGACTCTTATGATCGAAAGGATTATTCATCATGGAGCGCATGAGGTTAATTTGAGCGAGTTGCTTATTTCGTTTACGAATAATGTCATTTGTAGGGTGGCCTTGGGGAAAACATATGATGAAAGCAGGAAGTTCAAGGATTTATTAGAAAGGTTTCTAGAGTTGTTGGGATGTTTTAGTGTCGGGAGTTATATTCCATCGTTAGCATGGGTGGATCGGTTGAGTGGATTAGAGCGAAGAGCTGACGAAGTTGCCAGAGAGTTTGATGAGTTTCTTGAGGGTGTTATTAACGAACATATAATTAACAAGAAAGGGGTTGTTGGTGTTGAAGGCCAAGATGACCTTGTTGATATCTTATTGGAAATTCAAAGAGATAATGCAACAGGTTTTCCTCTTGAACGAGATATGATTAAGGCTGTCATCTTGGTAACATATATATCTTTCTTTGGATTTCAATATCTTTAATCTATGATGATATTTACTTCTTTTATTCAATTGCTATGATGAATATGTACTTTTATTAATTTATTGGCTAAAATGTAATCAATTATCAACAAATACAAGAAAAAACTTCAACAAGAGGTACGAGAAATAGGCCAAGGAAGATCAATGGTCTTGGACAAAATGGTTTACCTGAAAGCCGTCGTCAAAGAAACTCTACGGCTACACACTCCGATACCATTACTTGTTATACGCGAATCAACACAAGATGTCAACGTACTAGGCTATGATATCCCATGCGGCACACAAGTGATCATTAACGCATGGGCAATAGCAAGAGATCCTTCAATTTGGGAAGAACCCGAAGAGTTCAAGCCAGATAGGTTCTTGAACAGTTCTATTGATTATAAAGGGTTGCATTTTGAGTTTACACCGTTTGGAGCCGGACGAAGAGGGTGTCCGGCTATTGAGTTTGCAATGATTGTTAACGAGCTTGTTTTGGCAAATTTGGTGTATAAGTTTGATTTTGCATTACCACGTGATGAGGGTTTGGACATGAGTGAGACAATTGGTCTTACTGTTCATAAAAAGCATCCTATACTTGTTGTACCTACTCTTTACAATTAGTAATAGTACCTACCTAGCGACTTGTTGCAGGGGTTTGTTTTATTACTTGAAAATCGTTTTCGAATCTACATAAAAGTGTGTTCAAACGATATGTACATATTAATAACGTTTGAGATTTTATTTTCTTATAGTTTCCATTTTAGTGCCGGATATCTTTATTTTAGTTGGTTTTAAAGAAAACACCTTATGTTAATTGAATATTGGCAAATATATATGGTGTCAGAAGGGTAACAAGCAGAAACGACGTGTCATGTGGGGAAAAGATGCAGAGTGGATGTAGGAATTAAGGGATGAAAACTGGGTATGGGTAGACACTAGACTGCAGGTCGGTTGCATCAAATTCTTTAGGTGCTAGGTTGGTTGATAAACTTTTCAATAACTTTGTTTGTCAAAAATAGTTTCTTACTACTATACTAATTAGAACTTTTTCTTTTGTTTTTTGTTCGAATATTTCTTATCTATACTACTATATAAAGCATCAACCCCTCCTCATTTTCTCAAATTACAACTTTGAACTACCCAAAATACCCCTCTTATTTATTCACTAATTTAAACATCTCTATCTAATATATGTTATAATACCCTTAATGAAATAATTTACAACATAAATCCCTCAACTCTTAAAATAACTGTTGAGTCAAGGATTCGCTGACCAGACTTGGTCGCTGACGTGGGTCGTCAGCGAGTTATCAGCGGGTGGTTTGCTTTCCAAATTGTTGGTCAAGGCGGGAAGATTTCAAACCAAAAGAAGACAAGAGTCATATGATGGTTCATCCAACTGTATTTTACCCTAAAAGGAAAAGATGCAGGTGGACCAAAACACAAGGGTTTCTCTCTCACACCCGTTTTGGTAAAGAAGACAAAGGCTCCTGGATCCAAGTACTTAGAGCCAATGGAACGTCGACAACCACCATCACATCACTATCATTGTAAGGCTGTGTTGCCCTAATTCCTTTCTATATAAAGCAACACAGCCGCACCATTTACACGGTGTGTTTTTCACCACAAAGTGTGTGTCACTTTATTTGTAATTGCTTAAATTTCTTTCTTCCTTTCTAGGCTTAGCAATTACCTAGTTCATTTGTATTCTTGTAAGACAAGTTGTAATATCGACCATGTATTCATCGTTTAATCAATGATACATATGATTAGACTTGCATAGTTTTCTTACAATTGAACTTGTTCTTGTTTATACTCTTTACTTTCTGTTATTACTTTCTTGTCTAAGATAATCATAACATAAGTGTGCAAATCAAGGACTGACAAGTGGTATCAGAGCCATCGTTTCTAAATTATTGAAACAAAGATCCGTTTGCATACTTATTTTTCTTAAATTTCTCTCTTAATCTCTTCTTAAAACAAGAACATGACTGTTGTTCCCACCCTTGTTAACACACGTGACTTCGGTTACGTATCAGTCCCTCCAAGATTCGAGCCCGATGACTTTGGGTCTTGGAAGGAAAGAATGTTACTACATATAGTGGGTGTGGAACCCTATCTTATGTCTATTCTGACCGTCGGTCCTTATATCCCCACTCTGGTTCAAAGAACACCAGGAGCAACTGTTGACGCTCCTGAGATTATGATTGACATCGTCAAACCAGAGGTTCAATGGACTGACGATGAAAGGAGACTTGTTAATCTTGATGCAAGGCTCAAAAACATGATTGTAAGCACTCTTCCCACTGACCTCATGAAAGTGGTTATTAGATATCCCTCTTCAAAAGAAGTTTGGGATAGATTGGTTAGCATGCATGAAGGCTCTGCTGCTACCATTGCCACTAAAAAGATAGACTTAAAAAGAGCTTATGAAAATTTCTTTTCCCTTCCCAACGAAGGTCTAAATGGTTCATATACCCGATTTAAAGGGTTGCTGAACGACATGACCACTGTTGGTATCTCTCATGATGATTTTGAGGTATGCCACAAATTTCTTGATAGTTTACCTATCAAGTGGCAAGGTCTGAGACAAATCCTCAGAACCACTGAGCGACTCAATGGCCTTAACCTTGAGTCTCTCTTTGGCATGCTCCAGTTCGAAGAAAGAGCTCTTCTCAAAATCTTAGAGCTGCCGCTGATGCACAGCATCGTGCGGGTCCCTCTTCTTCTTCTGTTTCTTCTTCTTCTATTCTGCTCTCGACCCTTTGGTTTCTCTGTTGAGCCCAGTTTTTTTCTCTTCTTCTTCTGTTTCCTCTTCTTCTCATTCTGCTCTTGACCCTTTGGCCCTTATCTCTGCTGAGCCCAGTAATCTTAATACTAGTGCCAGCTCTTCTATTCTTCCACAACCTATTCAATCTCTTGTTGATGATTAAAAATATAAACAAGAATCACCTAAGAACTCGCTACTACACACTATCGGGCAGTGTACCCGACCGTTTGCAATATAGTTAAAAGGCAAGACCGTGTTCGTTCTCGGGGATTGGATCGAGCTAGTTGTTTAGTAAAATGGTTTGGAAAACGGGTGTTGCTTCGAAAATCCTTTTTGACAATAAAATGAGAATAAATTTGAAAGAACAAATTGCATAAAAGTAAAGAAAGATTTCAAACAATATAGATAAAAGTCATCCACCTTGAATTCACTCGACTTCAAATGTGATTGCGTATAGCTAAGACCAAATTCATTTGAGTTTAAAGACAGCCGTGAAAAGAATAATGTGCTCACGTGGTACCACCAACCGTGAACAAATCACCACTTCACCTAATTTACTAGTTAAATTACCTAAGCCGGTACCACCAAAGCTTTAGACAACTTTTCCAATAATCAGTTTAATTGACTATCAAATTACCAATTATTCCTATATAAAAAATAACGTGGTACCACCAACCGTTATAAATTACGTTGACAAAATTACTCTTTTTATTAAAATAATATTCACTATGATACCATGAACTAGTGATAATTGCTTATAGACAAACAACCATTTCAAAATCACACATACATTCAACTGGTACCACCAACGAAGAATTTATATGCAACCAATATTATAATAATCATTAAAAAGAATTAAATCATCAAGATCACAGAACAACGATAATTAAATAAACTCATTGAATTAAAAGATATTGCAATCACATCATTCGTCTCGTTTCACAAGGTGGATGATAAACAATTTAGCCACTCATGATTAAATAACAATAGTAATCAAAATAAGAGAAGAACATATTGTACCAATCGTTTGAGAAAATAGAAAATTGCAAGACAGTAAGTAGATACGATCTAGATGGGTGCTCGTGAATCTTCAGTGGATCCGCCTAAGAAAGACTAGCTTGGAAACCTGATAAAACCCCTTGTAGAGCAGCTCCTAGAAAGAATGTTTGATGCCTTGGAAATTAGGGTTGAGTTTTCTATTTATACCCTCTTCAAATCTGATGCAAAAAGTTGCCAAAACCCTTCAGCCCCGTGTACTCACTGCGGCGCAGTGGGTTGTGCAATCCCTCACTGCGGCGCAGTGAGGCTACTTTGACTTTGACTTTCTGATGACTGCGGCGCAGTGGCTCGTGAAGACCCTCACTGCGGCGCAGCCCAAATCCACGTCTAGTTTCTTGATCTGTTGACTGCGGCGCAGTCTCTCTTTTGCAATCCCTCACTGCGGCGCAGTGAGGCTACTTTGACTTTGACTTTCTGATGACTGCGGCGCAGTGGCTCGTGAAGACCCTCACTGCGGCGCAGTACATACTTATGCTGAACAACCTTCTTTCGATCCTGAAACTTGTTGAACCTCGTCATCCTCTTCCACTTGAATCAACTCTCGATATCATAAATCAATATCTTGGCCAAGAATCATCCAAAAATGTGCCAAATGAACGCGAAACCTGTTCAGAGCCTGAAAACACTAACAAACACCATAAACGCGCCAAATGCACATAAAATCTACTTAAAACATATAAATAAATGGTCAATAACGATGTGGGTAATGGGTATAAATTAGTCACATCAAATCCCCCCACACTTGAGCATTGCTTGTCCTCAAGCAAATCCGGAATTGAAGTAAAAGTATTCCTTGGCAACAAAGCTATCAAAACAAGTTACGAGTATCAAAAAGAAGCAACACCAAGCATATCAAATGATAAAAAGCGGGTGAAGCAGTTTTAATCTTAAATGTAAACCCGAAATGTTTGACAATACCTGAACAATCCACAAGCCACGATAACACAACTAAGCACAAGTGAAACAAATGAACCTATCAATATCACTCTACTCCAACTGTAACACCCCGCTAAAGCGGAATATACGGGACGTACAGACAAGCACAAAAGCACACAGTACAAGTTCCAACACAGCCAATAACATAAAAGAAAAGAAGTATAAAAGTTATTACAGCATTTGGGATATACCCAGAATAGTTAATAATCAAAAGACAGAACAAATGTCTTGAAGTACAGGAGTCTGAACTAAATAAGCAAAGGGAGATCTTCACAGCTTCCTGTCTTGAACGTACGAACAATCGCCAAAAGAGATGAGCTTTAAAGAGGAAGACTCCTATGCTAAGAGATCTACTAACCTAGCCTGAAAAGCATGTAAGTTCAAAGGTCAACTACAAAAGTAGTTGGTGAGATTCACATAATGTACTAGTACATATACATATAATAATATGTAGAGTAAGAACAAGTCATAAGGTCTGTACGTTTAACAAAAGTGCTTTGTGACCGTAAGAACAGTACAAGAACATATAATGAACTTTAAATGAGTTGTCACTGCTAACCCGATTGGCCAGAACTGAACTGTAATGAACTTATGCACATAATAATCAAGTACTTCACGAAGATCTAAATCAGAACAAGAACAGATAATATGCATCCTCCAGAACTGCGGGAATGAGGGTGGACCTACCCTAAACAGCGCTGTCCATAATTATCTACGGTTCAATCCCTGAACTGTGGGATATGAATTGATAGCAGTGAATAAGAACTGAACAAGTACAAGTACGAACTAGAACATGTTAAAGATCAATATAGTAGTAAGGAGGTATTTAAGATCCTGCCCATTCAAGACTTAAATACTCCCTTAAACAGTATAAATGTATTTAAGATCCTGCCCATTCAAGACTTAAATACTCTTTTAAATAATTAGGAATCATATCATAAGTACCTCGTAAGATCATAAAATAGTGCGTGGAATAGTTCAAGATTATAATATAGTACGTAAAGTAGTTCAAGAACATATGTACAAGTACAAAGTAGTTTTCATGCTTTTCAGTCCCCGATAAAAGAACTTGAACAAAATGTACGAAAGGGGGATTAGTGAACTCACAGTGATCTGGTACAAGCACAGTAGTATAAGCACAGAGAACAAGCACAGAGATAGATAAGTTATATCTATCGAAATCCAAGTACGTCTTGATGGATGCCTAAGTACAAGTTATTGTTCATAGATATGCACACATATTAGTTCAAATGACTAATTAATTACTGAAGTGTCCTTGATGAACTGATGATTTGGTCCTTAATGATCTTTGAACGTTTTGACTCAAAATGAGTTTAAATGAACTTTAAGTACATGAACTGGACTCGAACTGAACGTCTTAGAACTCACACATAAGTACTTATCGTGTTAATGAGTTGAACGTGTCTTAAATGATGAACTTTAGCCTTTAGGATTTGATCTAACTGTTCGTAGAACTCGTACTTTGTTCATCTAGATAGAACATGTCTTAAATGTACTTAATTAGGGTTTGCACAATGTACGTCGTTTTAGGTAGATTTAAGAACTAGCTGTATTGTCAGCAAGTAGCCTTGAATGTGGTTGATCATGTGATAATGATGTTATGAACTGGTTTGGTGATTAATGATCAAGTGTGGTATGTTATAGAACAAGTACAAGATCGTATAGGGTTTTGGACTGCAAGATCGTCCCACTGTTTCTGGTTCAGGATCGTTTCAAGTATTTAGGCTCAAGATCGTTTTAGGTGAATTAAGTCAAGATCGTCTTACTGGACCAGATTCAAGATCGTCTTAATTGCCAAGCCAAGATCGTTTCATGCTTCTTCTAGCTCAAGATCGTTTTAGGTCAGAATCGTTCTGGGTCAAGATCGTTTTAGAGTCGTACTAGGTCAGGATCGTCCTAGGTTCTCATCAGACCAAGGTCGTCCTAGATGATTAGCACAAGATCGTCTTACAATTCCTAGTTCAAGATCGTTTCACAGGTCAAGGTTCAAGATCGTCTCATTTGTACTCAACTCAAGATCGTCTTAGTTATTCAAGGAGTCAAGATCGTTTTAATGGTTAATCTGCCAAGATCGTTTTAATGTCTAGCAATTTAGATCGTCTCAAGGTTTATAGCACAAGATCGTTTCAAGGTTTATCTAAGTTAAGATCGTCTTAAGGTTTATGAACTCAAGATCGTTTCAATGATTCAAGGTCAAGAACAAGGCATACGATCATTGCAAGAACAAGTGTTGAGCAAAACCGATCCAAAGGATCAGTTACCCATTAAACGTACCAACAACATCACCACACCATACGCGATCGAACGAATCAAGAACTAAGTACCAAAGGGGTTGCCTAGAACGATCTTGGGGTCAAGATCGTCCCACCCAGGATCGTCCCAGGTCCCAATCGGCTGAACAAAAGCATGAACAAGATATGAAGGTCTAGATCGATTTTAAGACATGTTAGAACGTAGCACTAGTACTTATATGCATAATAACATTATCTCTTAACACTTTTACTGATTTCAAGATCAAAATATCATGAACAAGTCGTGACACTCAAGAACAAGTTGTACCTTCATTTTCAAAAACGGGTTTGTAAATTAAAGCACGTTATGACCCAAATTTGTTCATACATATGTTGTTAAACACATTTAGACACAAACCCATTAACTTTTAACACGATTTTCATTCAAGAACTGGACCAAATCATCAAGAACATAAACTTGAAAAGTACACTTTTAATTTGATCAAAAACTCATAATTCGTTGTTGTTACCTGAGATTTGATTCGAGAAGTATGTTTTGATTACCACAAGGATGCTAAAAGTACAAACGATTTTGATTTAACAATCCAAAATCAAAAGATGAATTTTTGTGTGTGTTTTATGGCTGCAGGAGTGTGTTTTAGTGAGAGAAGTGAAGAAAGGAGGAAGATGAACAGTGATACTTCTCTCACTAGGGTTTCCATCTCTTTCTTTTTATACCTTTCCCATAATTAATGAACTTCATAAATGCAAGGACTAATTGCGAACATTTTTGAACTAGAACTTTTATGAACACGAACGTTTACGTACTGCACTTTAGTATTTCATCGAACTTAATCATAAATTCATCATATAAATCATGATTTAAGATCAAATTGACCTTCATATAAGCACATAATTTAGGTCTAAAGTACATCAAGAACCTAAATAAATTGAATTGTCTAGCCGTTCAAATGGCGAAAGTACTTTCTAAAGAACTCATTTAGAACATTTCTAAGACGGTTGTTACACCAACGAACTTACTTTTGGGGTTGAATATATGAAGAATCACTCATAGCTCGGTCGTGATGTATACTGCTTTACCATAGGCTTGAACTAGGATCATTACTCCACCGATATGGCGTAAGCACCAAGCACATCATCCAAATAGGCATAAAGGACGGTTGTATAGTTAAACTAAGGCTATGTATATGGATATGTACAATGGAATATATGGATGTAGGTTAATGATGAAAGGGAAAAATGAAAAATATATGGTATATGTGAGAAATGTACAAAATAGTCTAATTTAACCCATACCATTGATTGCCAACAATCCACCAACCCATAAGATGTCATCCCGCGGACACACCTCCAAAGTCACCAAGCTAACCCGACACCATTGTGGTGTATCAACTTCAAACAACTTATTATCAACCAAATCTTCCATTATAAATGATACAACAATCCTTCTTAGACATATAAAAATGAGAAATACCCACTAGTAGCCCAAGTTCTTTTTTTTTTTTTATCTTTTTTGTTTTTCAATTTTTCACCCTCTTTTTTTTTTATTCTTTTGAACCACTTTTACTCTACTAGTAGGCATCCTCTTACAATGATGAACATGTCTATAACACTTACTTTCTCAGTTTGAACAATCTAAGACAATCCTCAATAACTTGACCCATTAACATATTCTCATAGACAAGAATCTTCCACTAGCCAACACTGAAGCTCTCCCAAATCATCCAAACAGACTAATGACAATCAATGGCCCCCCGATTAGACTATCGGTATCGTTAGGTATAATTAGGTAAAGTTTACATATGTGATTGGATTTATACAAGGATAAAGGCTAAGTTAAAAAAAAATGTATAAGTGTATAATTGTTCTAAGGTATACAAAGAAAGGAAGGATATATGTATATACAAGTATATGTATAAGGTTTTGTATAGTAAAGGTATGGTTAAACAAAAGAAAAGTGAAAAGAAAGAAAGAAAAATGTATGGTCAAACCTAAATGCCAATTCGTCATCCGATGTACTTAGTCACGATCACCAGGCCAAGTTCTAGAATCAACACATCACCGGCACACTCTTATCAAGAAAAGAACCCGGAAATGGACTAGATATACCTCAAACACGCACATCCTAGTGCAGGGCATCAAAATGAAAACCCTTACTCCCGAATAAATCCAAGAGCCTAAGAGAGGGACGTATTTACGAGGCAATCAAACCAAAACCGTCACCTGACACAACTATATATGAAATGATGAAATCTCACATTTGGGTGTTTTGGATATATTTGAGCATGCAAGTAATGTTATCAATCCCGAAGGACTAGCCAAATAACCGTTCAGAACACACTTCGCCAATTAAAAAAAATTTTGCCAAGGAAAAATTTTGTAGTAAAATTGCTTATTAAGTATCATAATTTAAGTGACAAAAGCAATTTACCACAAGGACAACTCAACTCAAGTTTAAAATTCATATCAACTTCTGTCATCCCACCAAATTGAAAACACCAGTTTTAAACATGCACATCACAGTGAAGAGCTCAAAATGGAAAACCAAAAGGAGACTCCTACCCTCGAATAAAGTCCAAGGGCCTATGAGAGGGACACATCAACAAAACCGGTAGAAATCTCAATGGCAAAAGAACAAAAGCGATAAACCCGGTAGCTTAAACCTATTTGCAACCCCCCCACACTTAAGATGGACAATGCCCTCAATGTCCATATTCGGTCAAACAAAGGTAAATAGGGGTAAGCAAAATCGTTAAATAGTGCACATACCGGAATAAGGACACATTCCGTTTTGAAACAAGTTAGTCGAGCCCGTCTCACAAATGGTGCTTCCGAAAAAGGAAGAACACTTTGCTTGGCGGGAGAAACAACTTGTAACAAAATGGATAGTGCGAGAGTTGCGTGTGCATTAAACATACCAAACAGAAATGCGGCGCTGAACTTACTGCCAGCATATGCACACCATCACATAATCAACATTGATGCCATAGAAAATAGATGGGAAGCAAATCCAAGGGGTTCTCCCCCACACTTGTGTTGCACAATAGCCATCAAATTGATAATTCCTGTATCATTGCATCACAAAACAAACCACAAATTCCAAAGCATATCAAAGCATCTACTGATAAAAAGAAAATAAAATACGATAAAATAAACACGGGTTGCCTCCCGAGAAGCGCTTAATTTATTTACGAGTCTTTAGCTAGACTCGAACCTCTCATAATCACCAACATTGGGACCCCGACGCCCCCACACTAAAGTGTTGGGCGGTCTTCTCTTGAAAGGAGAGAAACGGTTACCTTTCACCTTTTCAAGGATCCAATCATTCGCTCGTTCCGACGTATCAACAACCATCATTAACTCAGCTTTCTCATTTGTTGATAAGCTAGAACACAACTCTGCAGATAACTTAATATTACCATGAGAAATGGCAGACCTCAATCGACTATAAAGCTTTCAGATCTTAGCACACGGTCCATCCGTCGGTTTAGAACCAGGTACTGCTGCTGACTTCAATTCGACCACTTTCTCCTCTAACTTCTCATCCAACCATTTATCAATCTGTGAATCCAAAGAACTAACACAAGCAGTTTCAACAAAGTTAGCAACATTAGGTAAAGAAACAGAACATGTGTTCGAAAATGTAACGGATTCATCTCCTGCTCTCAATGTAAGCTTACCACGACCAACTTCAAGTTTAGCCATCGGCCGTGGCAAGGAATGGTCTCCCTAAAATAAGAGGCACATTTAATGCCTCGTCAGCTTCAATAATTATGAAATCTACAGGAAAAACCAAACCTCCCACCTGAATTAACACATCTTCTAATATTCCAATAGGTCTTATTTCAGACTTATCGGCCAAATTGATTTTCATGTTAATAGGTTTAGGTGTTCCTAAGTTCAGCTTGGAGTAAAGAGAAGAAGGCATAAGATTAATACTTGCGCCCGAATCATTTAAAGCCTTTTTTATCGTTAAGTTACCAATCTTACAGGGAATAGTAAAACTACCTGGATCTCCTCGTTTTTCGGGCAACTTACCTGTTACAGCTGCTGAACAAACTTCCTCTAGCACTGTAGTAGCCACCCTTTCCAGATGCTTCTTATTCATCAAAATCTGCTTCAAGCACTTGCATATCCTGGCATCTGCACAATTGCATCTAAAAATGGAATATTGATATGCAATTTTCTGAGGTGACTTACAAATTTATCCATTTGTTCCTTCAGCTTATTTTTCGCCAATCGCTGGGGAAATGGAACCTTTGGCTTATATGGCTTAACAGTTGGTTCCTCAGCGGGCTTCTCAACAGGTTTAGCAACGGGTTTGGATGGAACGGCCGGTGTTGGCACGGCTAGTTCCGGTTCCATCTCAATCTCGTCATCAACTTGCTCCTCCTCTTCATTAACCTGCACAGATTGAAACGAATCATTAAGTGAAGAATTAGCTGAATCATAAGTGTTACCTGCCCTCGTAGTGATAGCATTCACATGCTCGTTTCTGACATTAGGCTGGGTATCCTTTCTCCATGATCCCTGATTACTCGACTGAGGCTTTGGATTCTGTTGTGTATTGCTCGGTAGAGTCCCCGTAGGCCTAGCTAAAGCTGCCATCCTACTCTCGAGATCCTTAAAGTTAACCTGATTCTTCATGTTGATCTCCACCTTCCCGTTTATTGCATCCAACCTCTCGCTCAAAGCCTTAGTATCTTCCCTGATCATTTGAATGCTATTGTTGGTTTCAACCTGATTACTAACCAACTACTTCATCATCTCCCTCAACTCGTCATTTGGATCGGCATTAGAAGATCCTGATCCTTGGCCTTGCTGTGTCTGCTGCTGAGGCGGATTCTGATAATTGTCTCCTTGCCACCTGTTACCTGAAAAACGAGCATTATTAGTAGGAAAGGAAGAGTTGTAAGAAGTATTACCTGAGGGCCGGTTTTGGAAACCGGTGTTGCGCTGGAAACCCCCTTGTTGCTGGTTCTGAATGTAGTTGACATCCTCGTGTCCCCGGTTGGGACAATCCTCAGAATAATGCATATCTCCACAATAGTCACAACCGTCCGCAATAGTCTTCACATCCTTTTCAAGAGCTCCAAACCTAGCCTCTTGAGATGCAAAACCTTTATCCATGCGCGAAGATAGCGCCTGAATCTCTCCAATCACCCCAGAATTATTACTAGTCTCAGCCCTTGCAACTCTACCTTCCTTAGTTCCTCTATTCATCCTCTTCTCATTCTTCAAGAACCTTTCATCATCCATAGTTGCATTATCCTTCACCATTTGTTCTAAAATCTCATATCCTTCATTCGGTGTAATCTTGGTGAAACTTCCCCCGAAGGCATAACCCAACTCTCTTTTAGATTTCTTATCCAAGCCATCAAAGAACAACTCAACATACTTTTCCTTAGTCAAATCATGGCCTGGGCAGTTCCTTAGCATATCCTTGAAACGGATCCATGCGTCTACAATATCTTCATCAGCATCTTGCACAAAAGACCTAATCAAATTCTCCAACTTCCTTTGAGTTCTAAGTGAATAAAACTCATCTATAAAAGCCTGCTTCAGTTGGTCCCAAGTAGTAATGGAATTTTCGGGAAGATCATTGAACCAATCTTCAGCATCTCCGGTGATTGAAATGGGGAATGTCTCAAGTTTCACGGCATTCATTTGATTTTGACCATATTGATAAAGCCGTGCCAACTTCTCGAACCTCTCCAAATGCTTGTACGGATCCCATTTCCTTTTCCCATCAAACTGTTGCTCCTCGATGCTTTTGAGATGATTTGGTTTCAAGTTAAAAGTATGATCAATACCCGGTGGTCTAATGGCGGAACCTCGGCCATAGGAATAGTGCGGGCCCTATCACCATAAGGAATATCATCTGGATTTCTTGGTTGTTCGTCTCCCATCTCCTCTTTCTCAACTTTGAAAATAATTCTTCTAAATAAAAACCTTCTTCGTCTGAATCCGGAGTGGGTTGAGTTACAGGTGAGAGCGGTGTTGGTGCTGTGAAGTTAATCCTGCGTCTCGGTGGAGTTCTCAAAGGACTGAACAGAGGTCTACCCGAAGAACGCAAGATCATTAACTAAGAATAAGCTTGCAAACACAACTAACACACACGTAAAAATGCACCTGTGATAAACAAAGAAAAACCTAACTAAATAAGCAAATAACTTCCTCACGCGTGAGAAAGGATCAAACCACTAAATTAACAACTAAAATCGGCACACAATCCCCGGCAGCGGCGCCAAAAACTTGATGTGCTAAATCGAGCTTAAAAATTATAAACTAGAATCACCTAAGAACTCGCTACTACACACTATCGGGCAGTGTACCCGACCGTTTGCAATATAGTTAAAAGGTAAGACCGTGTTCGTTCTCGGGGATTGGATCGAGCTAGTTGTTTAGTAAAATGGTTTGGAAAACGGGTGTTGCTTCGAAAATCCTTTTTGACAATAAAATGAGAATAAATTTGAAAGAACAAATTGCATAAAAGTAAAGAAAGATTTCAAACAATATAGATAAAAGTCATCCACCTTGAATTCACTCGACTTCAAATGTGATTGCGTATAGCTAAGACCAAATTCATTTGAGTTTAAAGACAGCCGTGAAAAGAATAATGTGCTCACGTGGTACCACCAACCGTGAACAAATCACCACTTCACCTAATTTACTAGTTAAATTACCCAAGCCGGTACCACCAAAGTTTTAGACAACTTTTCCAATAATCAGTTTAATTGACTATCAAATTACCAATTATTCCTATATAAAAATAACGTGGTACCACCAACCGTTATAAATTACGTTGACAAAATTACTCTTTTTATTAAAATAATATTCACTATCATACCATGAACTAGTGATAATTGCTTATAGACAAACAACCATTTCAAAATCACACATACATTCAACTGGTACCACCAACGAAGAATTTATATGCAACCAATATTATAATAATCATTAAAAAGAATTAAATCATCAAGATCACAGAACAACGATAATTAAATAAACTCATTGAATGAAAAGATATTGCAATCACATCATTCGTCTCGTTTCAACAAGGTGGATGATAAACAATTTAGCCACTCATGATTAAATAACAATAGTAATCAAAATAAAAGAAGAAGAACATATTGTACCAATCGTTTGAGAAAATAGAAAATTGCAAGACAGTAAGTAGATACGATCTAGATGGGTGGTCGTGAATCTTCAGTGGATCCGCCTAAGAAAGACTTGCTTGGAAACCTGATAAAACCCCTTGTAGAGCAGCTCCTAGAAAGAATGTTTGATGCCTTGGAAATTAGGGTTGAGTTTTCTATTTATACCCTCTTCAAATCTAATGCAAAAAGTTGCCAAAACCCTTCAGCCCCGTGTACTCACTGCGGCGCAGTGGGTTGTGCAATCCCTCACTACGGCGCAGTGAGGCTACTTTGACTTTGACTTTCTGATGACTGCGGCGCAGTGGCTCGTGAAGACCCTCACTGCGGCGCAGCCCAAATCCACGTCTAGTTTCTTGATCTGTTGACTGCGGCGCAGTCTCTCTTTTGCAATCCCTACTGCGGCGCAGTGGGGTTAAGTCACAATTTTCCGTGGATATGTACTGCGGCGCAGTGGGCATGTGAACCCTCCACTGCGGCGCAGTACATACTTATGCTGAACAACCTTCTTTCGATCCTGAAACTTGCTGAACCTCGTCATCCTCTTCCACTTGAATCAACTCTCGATATCATAAATCAATATCTTGGCCAAGAGTCATCCGAATATGTGCCAAATGAACGCGTAACCTGTTCAGAGCCTGAAAACACTAACAAACACCATAAACGCGCCAAATGCACATAAAATCTACTTAAAACATATAAATAAATGGTCAATAACGATGTGGGTAATGGGTATAAATTAGTCACATCAATGATCTTGATGCTGAAGAGAAACAAGAGATGTTCAGCGACTTTATGGATTTTGCCTTAGTCGCTGGTAAGAGGTACTCCCGTAAATGGAACAACCGTAGGTCGGTTGCTCCATATAAGCCTCCTGTTGACAAAACTCAAGAGGAGTGCTGGAGATGTGGTAGAAAAGGCCACTACCAAAAGGAGTGCAGAGTTGCCCTACCAACTCCTGCTGCTCCTAAAACTAACCTTTCCAAACCTGCTGATGAGTACAGGAATAAATACTATCAGCTGAAGGCCAAGGTTGCTGAAATGGAAGAGGCCAAAACACCAGCAAAAGGGCTGGTAGCTGAGGAGCATGACTGGGCTGAATCAGACGATTCAGACAGTGAAGAATATGTTGACGCCATGTGCCTTATGGCGCTCGCTGATGGAGATGCTTTGACAAGAGATCAAGTCTCCTCAAGTCAGTGGGTGAACGTCACCATTAAAAAGGTTTGTGCTCACTCCTCTGCTTCTGAAGAAGATAAACCAAAAATCTTCGAATCTCTTCTTTGTGACTTTCAGTTCGTTGAATCTATACGAGCTGATGTCCAATCTAAGCTTGACTCTACTTCCTTGGAGTTAAGTGAAAAATCTAAAAAACTCAATGAGTTGAGAAATGTTCACGTTGAACTTCAATCTCATGAGTTGTTGGCACAAAAGGTTCAACTTGAGAATGAAAAACTCAAGCTTGAAGTTGCCAACCTTAAGAAGATTGTGACCTCCTGGTCAAAAGCTTCCAGGTTTCACCACCAGTGCCTAAACGAACAAGTCCCTGCCCAAGTACAGGCAGTAATAGGCGGTGACTTTCAAGCCGCTGCCTCTCTTTCTGACTTGTTTAATGATGAGGTGAAGCCTGAAATTTCAATTCCTCCGTCTGATGTCATCTCTCCTGAAGAGATGAAGAAATGGTATTTTGTTAGGGGTCTTAACAATTACCACAATGAAATGGAAGCTGGTACTACCAGCGACCCATCTAATCCTGCTGAGGAAAATGTTGTTGGCTCCTCAGCAAGCTCCAGCAACCCCTATCCTCATCTTTCCATTATTGGCATGATGCCAAACGAAGGAAGAATTCAATACTCTTCTGGGGAATCTTATGAAGGGGATACTGGTAGTGATGGTTTTAAACCCATCGCTCCTCAGCAACTCACCATCAGACCTGCTGAACCATTCAGAAGAAGCAAGGTTGCTGTTCCCTATGACTATAGCAAACCTCAGCTAGCTAATGCTGTCAGTCAGCAACCTCAACCTATTGTTCAAACATCATCTTCTCAACAAGCTCCTACCTATGCTGACAGTAAAACTGTTCAGGATGATCGTGTCATGAAAAGACGCGTCAGGTTTGGAGACGCTAGATATCAGCAAGTTGGACCTTCTAAGGACCAACCTGCTGATAGACTTGTCCACCAGCAGGCACCTCAATCGATGCCTATCCCTATTTTGAGACATAAAACTCCCCAAAAGGAGAGAATGTCTCACACCCAAAATAGACCTATTACTCCTCAAAGAGGACACTTGCCTCATCAGCAAGTAAGGCCTATCACTCCTCAAAGAGGACACTTGCCTCATCAGCAAGTAAGACCTATCACTCCTCAAGGAGGACACTTGCCTCATCAGCAAGTGAGATCTACTACCCCAAATAGGCAATACTTACCTCATAGGAAAATGAGGTCTGTAACACCTAATCAGCAACCTAGATCGATCACTCCCAAAAGAGTGCATCCATCTCAGCAGGGTCCTTCTTCTTCTTCTCACCCTGCTGTTAATCTAGCATGGAGTGTAGTTAAGGGATCAAAAATCCCCTCTACCTCTCAATCTGAGGATCCAAAAGATAAGTCCATTTTGGGTCCTGCTCCTAAGATGCCTCAGCTTACACATAAGCATAAGCAAAAGTCTAAGCCAAAGAAAAAGGCATCTTCCTCTTCTGACCCTAAAATTAACGAGCTAGCTCAGCAAGTTAATGACCTTTCCTCTCAATTGAAGGAATTTTTCCTTCAAAATCAAAAAGGCAGCACCTCTGCTAAAAAATGCTACATATGTGGCAGCAGAGGTCATGTTGCCTCTGATTGTGACAACTCCAGGGATGCTCCTGAAGTTGACATTCAACCTAATCCTTCTTCTTCAGCGGCTGCTTCCTCCTTCACTTTGGTCAGCGACAGCTCTTCTGCTGATCATATAAATAGTGTAGGAGAGTCAACCGATCTCACTGAGGAGAACATCGCTGACTTCATTGCTGCTCAGCGAATCTCCTTTCCCCTCTCTCAAGAGATAATCACTAATGCTCAAGGCAGCATTCTGATCGAGTATGGGAACAACAATCGAGTCAGTGGCTTGACTGTTCTTGATACTGGAAACACTGTTACTTATACCTCTGCTGATCAATTCTTCACAAATGAGGTCACTAGTGACATGCTTCCTGATCATCAGCTGGTTGATTCTCATCCAAGTGATGAGACTGCTGACTCAAGTGCTCTTTCTCTTTCTCATACTTCAAATGGCACTGAAGAGGAAAATTCTGAATCCACTCCTGTCATCCCTGAAGCCACTTTAATCCTGCTGACATGTCCGTCAGTGAGTTCAACAGTGAACCCATCTAAATCCTTCTGTTAAATCCATGCAGGGCTCGCTGGGAAAAGGTGTGTGGTACTTGGAAAGTGGTTGTTCAAAACACATGACTGGCTCAAAGACCCTGCTGGATAACTACGTAGAGGCTGCTGGCCCTACTGTAGTGTTTGGTGATAACTCCACTGGACAAACTGAAGGTTATGGTCTTCTCTCTAATGGACTCATTAAGTTCAACAAGGTCGCTTATGTCAATGGATTAAAACATAATCTCATCAGCATAAGTCAACTTTGTGATGCTGACTACAAAGTGATTCTTGATAAACATCAAGGCACTGTGGTAAATGTAAACAAGGAAGTAGTCTTGGTTGCTCCAAGAAAATGAGATGTATATCTGGTTGACTTCACTCCTATCAAGACTGATAGTGAGACTTGTTTCTTTGCTAAGTCAGCTGCTGAACTAAATTGGTTATGGCACAAGCGTATGTCGCATGTGAATTTCAAAACCATTAACTCTCTGGCCAAAAAGAACCTTGTTCGTGGCCTCCCTCATCTTTCATTTGAAAAGGATAGACTTTGTGGTGCTTGTGAAAAAGGTAAAAGCCACAGGAGCAACTTTCAAAACCAAGCAGGCCAATTCTATCTCTGGCTGCTTTCATCTTCTTCACATGGACCTTTTTGGTCCAGTGAATGTCCAAAGTCTAAAGGGTAGCAGATACACTTTAGTAATCGTGGATGAATACTCACGATACACTTGGACTATCTTTCTTCATTCCAAGAATGATGCTGCTGAAGAGATTATAATTTCATTAAGAAAATGGAAAATCTCAACAGCATAAGGGTGAAAGAACTCAGGAGCGATCATGGTACTGAGTTCAGAAACCACACTCTTGAAGCTTTTTGTGCTGATCAAGGGATCTCACAAAATTTCTCTTCCACCAGAACTCCTGAGCAAAATGGTGTCGCTGAAAAGAGAAATAGAACTCTCATCGAAGCAGCACGCACCATGCTCAGTGAGTCTTCTTTGCCTAGTAAATTCTGGGCTGTTCTAGATCTGGTAACTGAAGCAGTCAACAAGGCAGTTGCCCAAATTTATGAAGACTCTGCTGGAGGTGTACTAGAAATGGACGACACAACAACAGCTGATGATGTTCCCCTTGCTGGTGCTGAGGGGGAGATAGAAAAGGAAGCAAGTGTTGAAAATTCCCCTGCTGGTGTTGAGGGGGAAAATGAAAAAGATGGAAATGATGAAGCTCCCCCAGCTGGTATTGAGGGGGAGCAACAAGTGGTTATATTTAATGCACCTCCTGCTGCTGATAGGGAGGAGTTTGACCCTAAAGAGCTTGAAACAACATGGAAGGTTGGATTTGATGCTGAAATGGCTACTGATAGATCCAAGGAAATACTTCCTATTTTTCACAATCGCTTCATGGGAAATGCTGAAATCACTCCTCTCTCTGATGATCGTCGAAGACAGCTCAGTGAGTCTGGATTCTTCAAGAGATCTACTACTGCTCTTCCTGCTGCTCAACTATCTATTCAATCATCAGCAGGCCATCAACATCAAGCAATAGATATACTTGCCTTGACTGCTGATGGAAAAACTCAAGAAGAAGTCATCAAGGAGTTGGATAGGATTAAAGCAAATCAAGAGAATGAAAGAAAAAATCTTGAATTTATCAAGCAGCTACCTTTCCTTGAAAAAGATCAGCTAGATGATGAGCAAAGAATGATTTTAAAAACTGGTGGAGCTGAAGCCTTGTACAGACAAAAGCATGCTGATGTTGAAGTACAAGTCAGCGAGAAGAGAGCCAAGTTTGAACAAGAAAAGGCTAAGTGGTTGAAACTGATGGATGATCGAGTCAGGCCTCAAAGAATTATTGTCGCTGAGGCCTTTAAAGCTGAAATGGGCCTAAAGACGAATCTGAAGATCTTAAGAGAAGACGCTGGCAAGCCAACCAAGTTGGAAGGGGTCAAAGTAACCAACTTAGGTGCTTCAGAATGGGTGGAAGTGTACATGCTGGTGAAAGATAAAAAGGCTGCCAGCTACCAGCAGCTCCAAAGCATGCTGAAAGAATACTTCAAGAAAGCACTGGAGTTTGAAACAACGTTCAAGGTGGACTTGCCCATGCTGAGGCAAGTGTTCGGTACTCCAGCAGCCATCTCTACCTCAGCTGGAAGGCAAGTTCAAAGAAAGAGGAAGATGGAGCATCGAACATCGACTGTTGACCTTCCTCCTATCTCTGGTGATGCTGCTTTAAACACCAGACTTCCTCCAAGAAGTGTCTTTGAGGAAGGGAGAGTGATAGAGAATCCAGCTGGAATTTTCTTCACAAATTTTCAAAATACCCAGCTGTTCTTTCGTCTATCTGAACTTGAAAAGGCGTCCACTGGGTTCATCCTGAGCATAAGAAGAAGGTGTGCTGAAACGACCAACAACCGATGGTTTATCAGCAAACTGGATGAGGAGCTGGTTAAGCCTCATAGATACAATGACCCAGCAGTTCAGATTGCCAAGCAAGAACATGCTTGGGAATTTGAAGCTGAAAATATGTAGATGTCTTACAAATATAAATGCTGTATGAGTCAGCTTGTAATGTTTAAAGTCAAATATATAAGACATCTTTTCATCCTTCTATATTTTTTCTAAAGTCTTCACTCAACAAGTCTTCTCAGCGAATAGGGGGAGATTGTTGAGTCAAGGATTCGCTGACCAGACTTGGTCGCTGACGTGGGTCGTCAGCGAGTTATCAGCGGGTGGTTTGCTTTCCAAATTGTTGGTCAAGGCGGGAAGATTTCAAACCAAAAGAAGACAAGAGTCATATGGTGGTTCATCCAACTGTATTTTACCCTAAAAGAAAAAGATGCAGGTGGACCAAAACACAAGGGTTTCTCTCTCACACCCGTTTTGGTAAAGAAGACAAAGGCTCCTGGATCCAAGTACTTAGAGCCAATGGAATGTCGACAACCACCATCACATCACTATCATTGTAAGGCTGTGTTGCCCTAATTCCTCCACTATATAAAGCAACACAGCCGCACCATTTACACTTTGTGTTTGTCACCACAAAGTGTGTGTCACTTTATTTGTAATTGCTTAAGTTTCTTTCTTCCTTTCTAGGCTTAGCAATTATCTAGTTCATTTGTATTCTTGTAAGACAAGTTGTAATATCGCCCATGTATTCATCGTTTAATCAATGATACATATGATTAGACTTGCATAGTTTTTCTTACAATTGAACTTGTTCTTGTTTATGTTCTTTACTTTCTGTTCTTAACTCTTTGTCTAAAATATAACATAAGTGTGCAAATCAAGGACTGACAATAACTACACTACCACAATTAACATCAAATATATTAACATTCACCATCTTTGCCGCCCCAACCGCCGACCCCACCACCTATCACCGCCACCGCTTCCGACACCATCGCCGCCACAGCCGCCGTTACCACTATCGTCGCCGCATTGCGCGGGCATACATCTCGTTTTAAAACAAAGAACCAAGACATTTCTTTTAAATATATATTTAACCCCATATAAGCTTTTGAAACTACAAAAAGATTTTTGACAGAGTACAAACGTGTAACTGGTCATTTTTTCTAATGACATATTATTCACTCCTATTCCTACATTACACGAATATCTAGGATGGAACCCAAAAATCTTGTAAAACTCCCTATTAATACATCCTCAAAAATGTAAGAAGTGAGACTTGAACCTAGATGAATTCTCTCAAAGTTAAAGACTTTACCAATGTATCACCATTCATTAATTACTCTTTTTACACGTGGTTTTAACTTAAGAACTTGTCTTAATTTGTCAAGGAAAGAGGATTTTGGATCGCTCTATTATCTAGTTATAATTAATTTCATTGACAAATTGTGGCTTGTTTGTGTTTCACTAGTATTTTAATTAGTACAAGTTTTCTCTTCTCTAGCTAGGTTGTGCATTAATTAATTAAATTTCAAATGTGTCAAAAATTTCAAATTCGAATAATGTAAATTGATAATATTGTCAAACAGGACAAAAACAAGAAGTCAAAGCATACTAACTTATGATGCTAAAAATGTAGCGTTTGCGCCTTATGACGAAGATTGATGACGGTCGAAGAGCATATGTATGTGTGCTCCATCTCTTATTTGCAGAAGGGTTCAGATGTTTTCACAAGTTAGAGAAGATGAGATGAATCTTATGATTGACGTGATTCATAATTCTTGTGATCATGTAATTAATTTAAGCAATATTATTGCGCCACTCACATATAATATAATGTCATATGTTGATCGGTAACAATGGGAAGATGTTAAACTATAGTGCAGGATCGTTTAAGGATGAGTTTGGGGAACCTATGGAATTGTTGGGTGCCTTTAATGTACGGACTTATGTAAAAAGAAAGAAATAAACTGCTCAGTGCTGCCTTCTGCGGGTTTTGAGCCCCAATACCTCGACGGTGTATGGAGGAGGTTAAGATGTAGGCAGACCTTACCTCTACCTAAGTAGAGAGGCTGCTTCCATTTTCTATCTAAATGATAAAGCCTCCAACCTTTGCATGGGATGAGGATTCGAACCCATGACCTCTGTCTCCAGAGGCCATCACTTTCTTTGGTTGATGTACGGACTTATGTGCCATCACTTTCTTTGGTTGATGGATTACATGGTTTGGAAGCAAGAGCATGAAAAACTAATCGGAAAAGTTGTGACTAAGGCAACTGAGAATGATTGAAAAACTCCATGAAAAGGTAGCTGAAATAACCCAAGGAGGGCCTATATAAATCTTTGAGAAAGATTTCGATAAAACGCAACATTTGTACTTATAAGCTGTACTAAAAGATACGATGCGCTTAATTATATACTCCCATTTCACTACCTTTTCCCCGAGAGTAAACACAAAATGTCAAACTAATGGATTATGACATTGCAAAGACACAAAGGTGATTGACAATAATTGAATGATAGCAAAAGAACGTACGATACGGGTAAAACATGAGAAGTTTAAACCACAGAGGTTATTGAATAGCAAAATCGACTGCAAAGGCAGGGCCTTAACTTTGAATTCCTCCCATGTGGTTGGTGGCAGAAGCAATTGTCCTCGTACTCTATTTGTTACGGGGGGACATGTTCCCTCTTGAAAACCCTTTTACGAATCCATCGTAGATATGGTGATACAGTTAGGAATGAAGCTTAAAACCTATATGAAAAGAGTTAAATGATGCATGTTCGATCTTTTGGGGGCCCTGGACCATGTAGGAATATAGAAATTAACTAGTTGTTATACCCGCGCGTTGCTGCGGAATATGTTTTTTACATGATAAAGTTTGGGATACAAACAATATATAATAGTATTGGTGTAATACAAATACATCTATGTCAAAATATACAAATGCAAATTTAAAAAGGCAATAGAGATGTAACACTAATAATAATAACGTATACTAATAATAATAAGATGTATAAAAGCATATAACAAAATAATAACTATATTAATGCAAGTAATGACATTTTGACGATGTAATGTAATATATTGTCTTGCTTTAAATTTTACATTAACTTAAGATGTAATGGTGATGAATTTTATAACTCCGTATTATATTTTAAAGGCGCTATAAATACAAAATATAATCAAAACCAAGGGTTTAAAAGTAAAATCGTTATATATAAAAGTTGTATAATAAAAACATGATAACGTAAGTAAATCGTAATCTATAAAAGTTGTACGATAAAAATATAATAACCCAAAAGTTTGGTGTCAAAAAAATGGAAATTTTTTTGATAAAGAGTAAAAGTTAAAAGCTACAAACTTGAGAAGTTAATAAATGAAAAAAAGCAAAAGTCAAAAAATGAACCCAAAGTTTGGTTTGAAAAAAAGTAAAAACAAAAACATTGGTAGGAGACAAAAGTTAAAAGATATAAACTTTAGGGGTTAAAAATTAAAATACATAAATACCATGTTAAAAGTTAAAAAGTTATAAGTTTATGGTATATATTGAAAATTGATAAAGGTCAAAGAAAGTCTTGTAAATTAAGCTTGGAATCTTGTATTCTTATATTGCATAAGAAAGTTGTACTTTTATGCATAAAAGACTTGTAAATTTCATATTGGTTTTTAGAATATATAAAAACTTTAGGGGGTTAAAACGTAAAGAGGTAAAAGTTGATGGGATAAAATGTAAAAGATAAAAACTTTAAGGGGTTAAAATGTAAAGAGGTAAAAGTTGATGGAATAAAATGTAAAGAGGTAAAAGTTGATGGAATAAAATGTAAAAGTTAAAAACTTTAGGGTGTTAAAAGGTAAAGGGGTTAAAGTTGGATGTTGGTGTACTTGTACCTTGTGCATTAAAGCTTGTAAAAAAAGGGCTGGACCATGTAGGAATTAGGAATTAATTAAAGGTATTTCACCGGCATCAAAAACTTTACGGAAAGTCATAATGGGTGTCTAATGTGGCACCGAATACCTGGTTCCCTCCTTAAAATCTTTATAATTCTATTTGGTTTGGCTATAGGAGGGAAGCTACTTTGTCGTTGATGTTCCATAAACTCAGATAGTTAAATTTCAAATTTATTTTGCCACACACGGAAAACTACTTGTTTATGATTTCTAAACACAATAAGCTAGAATTCATATTCAAAATAACTTTTACATATTATCTTTATCTTTAATCTTTAATTCTTTATAAGAAACAAAAAATTACAAGCTACTTATTAAAAATTACACAAATTTAATGTTCGAAATAACATATATATCCATACAGCTTAAATATTAATTAATACTTATTAAAATTTTCATTTCTACAATTAACTGTCAAAAGTGAGTGACTGTTCATCGGAACTGTTATAGTCCGAATACTCATAAGGTTGGGTCGACGCCCGTCTCCCCCCAAACTGTACTTGCAAGTTTCCCCGCAAAAATCCAGGAAAATGCTAAATCCTTAGGGCTTCACTTAACGTACATAAAAAAGTTATACATTTTCATATAAAAGTACCCCCTGAATTTTATGATAAGTGTACAATTATTTAATGCATCTTAACGAAAGCCTTTAGGGTTTCGTTTAGCAAAACCCTATATATTATATATATATTATATATATTTATATATATGGAAAAGTAATATAAGGTTGTCCCATACCCAAGCTTAGGTATGGAACCCCTCACATACCAATTTTGTATAATTAATAAATCACATGGCCCACATGAATTTTATGGGTTAAAAAAATGGTATCTGAGGGGTTCCATGCCTAAGCTTAGGTATGAGACACCTTATATATATCTTTAATATATTTAGTTTTAATTATAAAAATCACAAATAGCGAGAACACTATTTTGAACCACCAGCTAGAACCACCATAAAAACTTGTCTGGTGCTACCGGTAGAAACTATACGATTAATCACCATAAAAAGAGGTCAATCTTCTAGGGGGCGTTTGGTAGGAGGGAATTATAGAGAATGGAAATGCAATAAAGAAAGGAAATGGTAGGAAAGAGAATATATTACGTTGTTTGGTAACAACAGAGAATGAACATAAGAGAAATATAAAATATAAACAAATTAATATGAAAAAAAAATTAACAAAAATTAATTATAATATCATGATATAAAAAATTAAAATTAATATTTAAATCCATGAGGATAAAAAAAGAGAGAAGGTAACTTGATTCCATTCTCACCATTCCTCACCATTTTGGGAGGAATGATGAGAATGGAAATGATTTCACATTCTACCTCTTCATTTCCGTTCTCTTATGTTACCAAACAAGGAAAGTGATTCTCATTCCATTTTCACCCTTTCCATTCCATCCTACCAAACACCCCCTAGTCTTTTTTAACAAATTAACCAATAACAAACTTTACAATTATATATAAATACTAAAAAGTAACCTGGCTATGTGAGGGGGGAGTACTGTAGCTAATAGTACTCCCCTCAATGCATAGGGTACAAGTTATTGTTGCACAACCAAAATAACTAACGGTCTTAACGATCGTTAAGTGTTACTTGGCTAACTAACGGTAGTTACAAAAGGGTATTTAACGGAGTTTGCTTTCAAGTTTAAGTTTTTTAACTTTTGCCACCAAAGTTTTTCTTTAGTTACTTTTTGTCACATAACTTTTAGTTTTTAAGCTTTTCACATCAAAAGTTTACCACATTACTTTTACTTTTTAAACTTTCGCCATAGAAACTTTTTTTTTTTTACATTTCCTCTTTTACTTTTTGCCACATAACTTTTGTTTTTTAAACTTTCGTCAGACAAACTTTGTTTTCAAGTTTAAGTTTCTTAACTTTTGTACTTTTTTCCACATAACTTTTGTTTTTTAAGTCTCGCTCCGAAAGTTTTCTTTTATTTTCTTTTTACCACATAACTTTTGGTTTCTAAATTTTGTTACCAAAGTTTCATTTTCTTTACTTTTGACCACAACTTTTATTTTCTTAACTTTTGCCACACGAGATGTTTTTTTACTTTTGTCACGAAAGTTTTGTTTTTGGTAAAAATATTTGTTATTATCTAATTGTTAAAATGTCAACTTGCTATGGATGATATGGTAATTTAATATTATAATAACTAGTCCTAATACCCGTACGATATACGGTAAATATATAAATTGTATCATAAAAAAATTCGAATATGCCTCATACATGATTCGTGAGTATGAAATAAATTATGGTTAAAGTAAATATAATTCACAATCCTGTTTTAGTTTATTAGTAGATAAGTATTATTCCTAATTTTAATTTTGATTTAATTACGTGAGAGGTTAATTTATAAAAAAAACACAATCACATCACAATTTGATATCCGAGAGGATTTCGGTTGCAAAAAAGTCGGCGCTGATTAGCTAGGATCTCTCCTATATAAACTCATAATAATAATTATCCACACCACATTTTGACACCAAATTGAAAAACCCTAAACAAATCTAAAGAGTTCCCAAGTGCCAAGCAATTTCGTTGTTGTGAGTATTCGACCATAAACTAATTAAGGTATGCATCATCAAGACATCAACGACTTATGTTATGCATATATAGAATATATATATATATCAATTGTAGTATATATATATATATATATATATATATATATATATATATATATATATATATATATATATATATATATATATATATATATATATATATATATATATATATATATATATATATATATATATATATATATATATATATATATATATATATATATATATATATATATATATATATATATATATATATATATATATATATATATATATATATATATATATATATATATATATATATATATATATATATATATATATATATATATATATATATATATATATATATATATATATATATATATATATATATATATATATATATATATATATATATATATATATATATATATATATATATATATATATATATATATATATATATATATATATATATATATATATATATATATATATATATATATATATATATATATATATATATATATATATATATATATATATATATATATATATATATATATATATATATATATATATATATATATATATATATATATATATATATATATATATATATATATATATATATATATATATATATATATATATATATATATATATATATATATATATATATATATATATATATATATATATATATATATATATATATATATATATATATATATATATATATATATATATATATATATATATATATATATATATATATATATATATATATATATATATATATATATATATATATATATATATATATATATATATATATATATATATATATATATATATATATATATATATATATATATATATATATATATATATATATATATATATATATATATATATATATATATATATATATATATATATATATATATATATATATATATATATATATATATATATATATATATATATATATATATATATATATATATATATATATATATATATATATATATATATATATATATATATATATATATATATATATATATATATATATATATATATATATATATATATATATATATATATATATATATATATATATATATATATATATATATATATATATATATATATATATATATATATATATATATATATATATATATATATATATATATATATATATATATATATATATATATATATATATATATATATATATATATATATATATATATATATATATATATATATATATATATATATATATATATATATAATTGTTGATGCCTTTTATTTGTACTAACAACATTTTTAATATTGTTATTAGAGCAAATGATACGCTATACGTATATGAATTTTGAACAGTGAATTGGGCCCTTATTGCGACCTTGTTAGGGTATATGTGTAGCAAATAAATATGACAATTGAATGTCGCTCAATGTTAGCTTTTGATAATTGACTATTTAAATGTTAATTACATGCATGATAAGATTTGTTATGATTTATGAACATGCAAATCCAGTAATTTTGTTTATTTTTAAACATAATAATAGTTTTGGTTTGAGAATTTGAGTTAAAACCAAAATACTGAATTAATATTTGATAGCCTACTAGAGAGGTACCCGCGCAATGTGCGATAGTGACGACGACGGGTGGCGGTCTCGTGTGGTTATTAATGTAAAAGGGGTAGTGTGTGTTTTTTTTGTGTTTTTTTTTAAAGTGTATGTTGTAAATAGTTTCATTCATAGGTATATTAGGTGAAAATATTTAAATTAATGAATAAAGGAGAGAGTTAGTTTGAGTAGATAAGAGTTGAAAATATATTAAGGATATTTTGGGTAGATATAGTGCGTGGGTTCATAAGTATTTTGGGTTTTTAAAAATAGAAAGTTTAAAAGGGGGAGAGTAAGTTTTTTTATAAAGGAGTAAAGATAAGGCTTTGTCCTTTCGGTTATTATGCGTAATCGCGTATACATCTATTATCGAGAGTATCTATTATTCTAGTGTTATTATTATCGAATATAAACTGTTTGTTTTATACTCGACCTTTTTTTTAGAAATATTTTGACTGTATCGGATGCAATGAAGGTTAATGTTAATAACTTTTGGGTAAAGGGATACCCCGATCAACTTGAATATCAACATTAAGGGTTCAGTACAAGTAATATGGCAGAGAACCATATTAATTCATATACATGACATGCCATGTATACGTACACTAGGCAATAGCCGTTCAACTATCAACTAATCAACTATCCTACATTGACATTTCATATCATTTACAAATAAGGGAAATGCCAACATACAAGCCAAATAACATACTACGAAAAGACATAAACACTAAACAAGTAGTTGCTCCTTTGGAAGTCTCCATTGTTCCAGCAAGCTTCCAACCTCACTAGTATATTTAAACTTAAGAGAAGCAACCTTAAGTCGAACATTGTAAACGATCAGCTCCCGGATCTGTTGAACAGTTCTTGCTTTATTGGAAAATAGACGTGCATTTCGCTCTTGCCATATGAAATAGGACGATGCAGCAACAACAAGCCTTCCTAGAACACTTCGAGCAGAATTAACTTTGGAGAGAGGCGTCAGACAAGCAACAATATCATCCCATTTCTCTGATACATGGTGTAATCCAGCCAGAACTTTTATAACATTCCAAACCTGAAACGAAAAGGTACATTCAAAGAAAAGATGGTTATGAGAGTCCCGGCCATGTTGACACAGAGGGCAACACGTCAGGTTTAGGTTATAAGCACCCCCAGCTTCCCATGGCTTCAATCGATCTTGAGTCTTAAGCTTATGGCGAAAAACCAGCCATAAATGAAAGGAATAGCGTGGAACACACTGGGAGAACCAAACAATGTCTACCCATGAAACCTCAGGTTGACGTGACCTGAAAGCTTCCCAGACAGTTTTCGCTGAAAAATGTGCTTCTTGATTATTAGTTCCATACCATCTTAGAGTATCCTGCTGATCATGTAGTATGGGCGGTTGGACATTAATCAAAACTGGAAAAAGGTCCAGCCATGCGGTAGGCCATTTCCAAGCACCATTAGCTAAGATATCAGCTACTTTAGCGTTAAGAAAAAAACCTGCTGTGGTGATAGTCCTCGGGCTAAGAACCATAGAGAGAGGCCCAATAGAATTCCAATGATCATGCCAAGCATAAGTCTTCATTCCATTACCAATACAGTTTTTGATATGAGGACGAGCCAACTCTCTAATTGCCAAAATCTTTCTCCAACTCCAGGTCATGCTTCCATGAGGCTTCACATCCCAAAAACTTCTTTCTTTAAGTTTATAAAGATGAATCCAATTAACCCAAATAGAGTCACGATGGTTCAAAATGCTCCAAATGTGACTAACCAACAGAGCATTATTAACTTCCCCAATTTTTTTAATCCCAAGACCCCCTTCATATTTAGGGAGACAAATAGACTTCCAAGCCGCTTTAGATTTCCCCTTTTTGGGCTCACCTTGCGACCACAAGAATCCCCGCATTCTTTTTTCAAGGTCACTGATAATACGCGCAGGAAGAGTAAATACCGAGGCCCAATATATGTGCATAGAATATAGGACTGAATTAATCAGCTGGAGTCTTCCAGCAAAAGATAGGGACTTATTACGCCAATCACTAATACGCTTATCAAGCTTTTCAATAAGTATCTTGCAATCTTTATATAATAATCTTGATGAAATAAGAGGTATACCAAGGTACCTGACAGGAAGTTTACCCTCATCAAAAGGAAGCATAGAACGAATGGCCTGCTTTGTAAGGTCAGGAATATTGCAAAAGAATGCCGTACTCTTCATTACACTAGGAACTAAACCAGAGGTTCTTGAAAACATATTCAAGGCTTCCTTTATTATTTTAACTGAGTTTGTGTCGCCTCTTGAAAATAGGAACAAGTCATCAGCAAAACAAACATTGATGATCTTCTGTTTATCACAACCTTTGTGGAACCTGAACGAAGAGGAAGATGTAGCATTTTTCCGTAGCAGTAGAGTTAGAACCTCCATCACTAGAGCGAACAGATAGGGTGACATAGGATCACCTTGCCTTAGGCCTCGGCGTCCTTTAAAGTAGCCATATATGTTCCCATTGATACTAAGCGAATAGGAGACAGTAGTGACACATACCATAATCCATTTCACCATCTTTGCATTGAACCCGAAACCAAGTAATGTTGCTCTTAGAAATCGCCAATCCACCGTGTCATATGCTTTTTGTATGTCTACTTTAAAAGCACATCTCGGTGGTCCTACATTCCTGTGATAGTTATGCATTATCTCTTGAGTGAACAGAATGTTATCAGAAATTTTCCTTCCCGGAACAAAGGCAGATTGGTTTATATCAACCAAGTCATCAAGGCCCTCCATAATACGTGCAGTTATAATTTTACTTATAATTTTATATATAACATTACAGCACGATATAGGCCTGTAGTCCGTCACACTTTCAGGTGTAGTTTTCTTCGGGACTAGAGATATAAGGGTATGGTTTACCTCATGAAGCAATTGAGAATTTGTGAAGAAATCCTGTACAGCTTTAAACACATCTGCACCTACAATGTCCCATGAACTTTTAAAGAAAGCTGAAGTGAAACCATCAGGCCCAGGGGCTTTGTTTTCTCCAATACTAAACACAGCATGCTTAACTTCCTCCTGAGTGACCTGTCTAATCATATTGCTAGCCTTTTGAGGGTCGAGCTTGTTAACAAACAAACTCGTACTGCTGAGTGACTCGTGGCTACCTTCTAAACCCAGAAAGTTTATATAGTGATCAATAAAAGCATTAATAGCAGCCCCTCCCTCAAAAACAGTCCCACTGCAGTCCCTAACTCGTTCAATGCGGCTTAAATGGTTACGAGTTTTGAGAGAATTGTGAAAGTAAGATGAGTTTGAGTCACCAACTTGTAACCATTCAACTTTAGATTTCTGTTTCAAAAATCGCTCCTCATCCAATATTGCTTCCTTATATGCATTAAGATACTTCACTTCTTCTTCTCTAAGGGCAGCATTTCCAGGGTCCAAATCAATAGCTTTCTGAACCAAATCCACATCAATCCTTAGTTTATTGACTCGTTCATGAAGGTTTCCATTAGCATATAAAAGCTTTCGCATAGGTGACTTTAATAATTTTAGTTTCCTCACAACCTGGTACATAGCAAAACCCTCCACCTGAGTCTTCCATGCTGTCTCGACCTCCTCTTTAAATGCAGGTTTGTGGACTAAGAAATTAGAGAATTTGAAAGGCCTTGGTTTATCACGAGTAATACCTGGCATTTTGAGGATACAAGGAGAGTGATCAGAGACTCTATACGGTTGAAAAATAGCATGGGAGGTGGGAAATTCAGACATAAACTCAATGTTGCCCATCACCCTATCAATCTTTTTGAGAATTCCAGTTCCTTTCTTCGGCTTTTGAGTCCATGTGTAATGAAGTCCACTACTATTAACATCCATCACCTCAATATTATCAACACATTCTTTGAACTCTCTCATTCCAATAGTAATGGTTGAAGAACCAAACAAGCTGTCCTCAAGGTTAAGAGAAGAGTTAAAGTCTCCAAGTATAACCCATGGTTTATTCTTCACAAACTGTTTATGTAAGGACAGATTGCTCCATAACTCTCTTCGATCTTTATAGTGATTAGCTGCATAAACAAAGGAGCAAAAGAGAGATTTTTTATCAATCTTATATACAATTTGCGTATGAACAACCTGGCTTGATTGTGCAAGCACCATAAGATCAACCAGGTCAGTGTTCCATCCAATAATGATACGGGTTCCTTTAGAACATAGACCCCCATTCGAACTCCAGTCCCAAGTTCCACGCACTTTTTTGCAAACATCAAAAACTCGAGAAATATCAACATGTGTCTCCATAATAGCACAAACATGGAGATGATTATCCTTCACCACCTGACGAACCTCTTTTTGTTTCAGAGGGCGGTTCAACCCCCTTATATTCCAGGAAGCTAAGCTACCCATTGGACACTACATTTTCAGGAGTGCTTGCCCCCTCAGTTGTTGTATTTTTCAGACCAAAGTTGGTTTTTGGTTCGGTAGCTGCAGCCATGTACTTGTCTGTTTCAGTTTCCTCGTATACTACCTCCACATCCTCTCCATCTGAATCAAGAGTTTTATCCGTCATCTCAGAATTAGGGTGTTTGGTATCCTTTTCTTGAAATAAAGGCTCGGTTTCCTCTCCATAATCATTTAAAAGTGAGTAAGGATTGCTCGTTGATACCTGTGGCTTTGAAGATTTTACATTAGATGAGCTTGCACCATTTTTTTCGGATGTTGGTTTAATCACAGGCCTGTAGATAAAGTTAGGTTTCTGCTTGATCGGGATAGTTCTCTTTTTAGTTGCTTTGCCTTTCCCTTTCACTTGCTGAAATCCATCTGGATCCACCTCTTTAGTTTGCTGAGTTATTACATTTACAGCCTTAGGACATTGGGAAGACTCATGTCCAAATACACAACAGCCAGCACACCTTGGTGGACGCCACTCATATTCAACCACCAGTTTTTCTTTGGTATAATCAGAACCATTTAAACTAGGGATTGCCATAACCAGCTCTTCTTTTAATTCTCTATCGGCTGACATCTCAATCAAAGCTCTGGCAAAACTACTACGGCCCCAAGACTCCATGCACATAGTATTAGTGTAGGCATCCAGAACTTTGGGTGTACCCAATTTAGTTGCTAGCATGCTCAAACCGTCTTCAGTATAAGCAACCATAGGCACATTGTGTATCTTTACCCAAACTGGAACGCTCTTTATATCTTCCTTTCTTAAAATAACATTCGGCGACCATGAATTAAGCATAATGGGAACATTACGTATTAACCAGGGCCCTCCCTCTAGTACTTTTTGCATACCCTCATTATTACTAAATTTAAAGAAAAAGAACCCTTGTGAATTCATCATAACACGTACCACACCAAATTTAGCCCAAACATTCTTAGCAAAGTACTCGACAACAGGAAACGATAATCTCTTACCTAAGAAATAGCCATAAAGAGTATTAGCGAACCTGTCTTGCACAATCTTGACAGATTCCCTTGGCAGCACAATGTCTACATCTTCCATTGATTCATTCGATTCAAGAGTTCTAAAATTTGCTTGCTTTTTCGTCATTCCCGATTGTACTTTCGCAGCATAGGACACTGATATGCCATCCTCCTTATTTGCAGTAGGAGGACCCTCATTCTTATCCTCTGTCGGCCTCATGTCTTTGTTTTCATTGACAATCGACTTGTCTTTCTTCCCCAGATGTTGGTCACTGTTTAGTATAGCACCTTCACTATTGGGTTTCAGATCAGTCTTGGGGGAACCACCACCTATAGTAACATTCCTGGTGGTTTTATGCGACAATCCACCCTGGCCGCTCATACGCGTTACCTCTGGTTCAAATATTGTATTTACTTCCTCATTACCCTTCATATTATTCCTCTCATCATCAACACCAACAGAACCGCCTACCTTAGTATTAGGATTTGTTTGGTGCATATCACCATCGACCTCAGGTAGTTGCTTCGGAGGTGCTTCTACAGGAGTTGATGTAGCCTTATCATTTACAGCTTCAGTGTCTTCTTCAATTAGATTATGAACAGTGTTTTTGAACTTTGCTGGAACCTTCACCTTACGTTTTAATGTCTTGCGATTAGGAGACATCACAAGAGGGAGAGGTTTGTGAGGTGTTAAATTGCACGGAACTGAGGAAAATCATGAAGAACAATCAACTCTATAGGCGGATTTAGGGAGAATAGGGATGATTTTTGTGAAATTAGGTTATTCACTACTTCCCCCAAATCGCCAGAGAGAGAAAGTCAACGGGTCAACTCATTTAAGTAACCATGTATTAGTAATTATCAATCTCTTAATGATTAGACTAGAAAAGGATTAATTTACGCATAAATTGAACCTCAAATTATCTTTTTTTACAAAAGTAACTATGATCATTCACTGCAACGCCACTTTTTGCTATGAGTGACTGTGATGCAATTATATACTTAATAGCCTCAGGAGGAAAACCCAATTAATTAGAAAAAAAATCCGTAGTGAGAATCGAACCTGTAATGTATTCGTCCAAAGGCCTTTATCACACCCACCTGATAGCATTGGGCTAAAACCACTACTACAAACCTCAAACTATCTTTTTTTTTTGAAAGGTACAAACCTCAAACTATCTAATTAACACTGGTTGTCATAGTGATGATAATGGTTACTCAACCAGCGTCACACCTAAAGATAGATACATACATTATACATATATAGGGGCCTTCCCGGAATTAATATATTCCCACTCAATCCATTCCACATTCTGTTTTATCCTTTTTATCTTGTTTAATCTTTATCAATCTTTTTCATATAAAAACACCTTTTTTCATATCCCTTTCAAGTTCTTCATTTAGTACACTGACCATAAATCTTGAAAGCCAATAAATTCGGTAAATTCTTGCTCTATCTAGCAATTTATGATATGGGTTTGTTGAATTTAGTTCAAAAGTTACAATGTATGAAACAATGGAATCATTGCATTATTATTTTTTATTATTTTAAAGTTTGCTTTGTTTTTCAGCAATCAAGAAATGCTAGCTTTTACTTTGACTTCTAATGCAGATCTTGTTGACTCGTAAACTGAAATTGGAAAATTGAATAGCTTGTTTGACATTTATAGTGAAAATGTAGCATTTTATATGTATAGTTTTATACTTTTTATGTTGGTGAATTGTGTAGGTTATAAAGAGTTCATTGTGTAAAATTACCTTTTTATGTATGTATATATAATGTATCTATGTATATGTATATATGCAATTTGATATATGATAGATATAAAGAATATGTCTGTAACTTTATACGAATGAGTTGCTTTTCGTTGCAAACGTATGCATTTTGTGAATATGAATAAGAGTAACGACCTCAATGTTTTGCAAGAATGAACCGTTTTGATTATGTGTGTATACTTTCTTTGGGTTTTCTTTAATCATTGTATCTCCATGATTCAACCAAAACCGGGCATTCTTGTAAACAATGGTTTTCTTAACATTACATTTATGCGGATGCTGGTTAGTTTACAAAATCAAGTGCGTATGAATATTTGTTTCTGACTGTTCAGGAATAATGTATAACCATATTTTTACTTGATTCTGATTCTTCGAGTCACATTAGTCACTTTGAAAAAAATGCTCACCCAAACACACCCTTTAACTTCATTAATCATACATTAGGTTTGCTGCTAATGATGAGCTTTGATGTAATCTTAGTGATTTTAATCTGTTAGTTTTTTTAATTAAGTAATTCTTAATTTTGACAGAGTTCTATTGCATTTTGTAGAACCCTTGAAAACTTAAGTTCATGGGTGGAAAAAGTTCAAAGAGGTCGGTTTCAAGTAGGTATGCATCACTTGGCCCAGCCTCAAATTCATATGGCTATCAGCAACATCCAGTGAGCCAACCGTATGCTTCCCTTTCTCCATATCAAAGCTATCCTGATCAGGCTCCAGCCACTAAGAAAAAGCTCGAGAGTAAATATTCAAGAATTGATGATAATTACGAAAACTTGAACCAGGTAACCCTATGCCCTACATGTTTTATGACCATTGTGAAATTGCAGCTCGTTTGCTAGTGTTTATTTAGCGAGAAAAAAAGAGACTACTCAGTATTATTCTTGTAAGAATTATACAAACTGTATCACTTATAACATAGGACTGCTCGTTTGATTCCTGTTTGTTTGCCGCGATACATAGTTGAATTCCTTATGTTTTCTTTAAATTTCCAGGTTACTGATGCCCTAGCACGTGCGGGTTTGGAGTCGTCAAATTTAATTGTTGGTGTAGATTTTACCAAAAGCAATGAGTGGACAGGTTTGGTTCAGTATCAGTCTTAGATAATTGTTAACAGAGTGGCAATTTTGAGCCATTTACTTACGGATGGGTTGATGTGGGTAATGTGTTGTTTCCTTAGGAAAAGGGTCAAGTAGATTGAAGTTGCCCAAAGTGTTCTCTTATAATGTAATACCATAAACCTGTTCAAACTATTTATATGATTACGAAATAGTGTACTTTTTATTAATGATATTTTCTGCTCTTGCTCTCTAATTTTATACTAATAAAAAGTATCTTTTGGAAAATAGTGTTTGGGGTCAATGTAATGTAAGTCAACCTGACACATAACAAAAACTACCTGTTTTGACTTGCTACCCAATCTGGCTAATCAACCCATCTTGCAGCCTGTAGTTTGTAACATAGGTTTTGAATTTTAACATCTTTAACGTTAGGTGCAATGTCATATCAGTTCAGCAAGATCCGTACCACATTTACCTTTTTTGACCCGTTACTCAACCTGCCTTAACTTGCAATCTTAGTTCTTAGCTGTTTGATGTTTTTAATGCTAGGTGCAAGGTCATTTAATCGGAGGAGCTTGCATCACATTGGAAATGAAAGGAACCCTTATGAAGAGGCGATCTCGATAATTGGGAGGACTCTAGCTTCCTTTGACGAGGATAACTTAATTCCCTGTTTTGGGTTCGGAGACGGTATAACATTACAATTTGACGCAAGGTTTGCTTGAGTTCTGTTTTGAATATGATTATTATATAAGGTTGTAATTTGGCAGCTTCAACACATGATCAAGAAGTCTTTAGTTTCCTTCCGCATGGCAAATTTTGTGACGGATTTGAGGAGGTTTTGACACGATACAGGGAATTAGTACCTCAACTACGGCTTGCAGGTAACAAGTTTGTTTTATCAGTTTATTTTACTTATCTAAAGGTTCGTTATCTCATTCTTTTCTACTCTAAACAGGACCTACCTCGTTTGCCCCAGTTATCGAAATGGCCATCACAATTGTTGAGCAAAGTGGCGGTCAGTATCACGTTTTATTGATAATAGCCGATGGGCAGGTAATCTAAATGCTCATATTAACTTGATTTTTTCTCGAGAAGCAATTTTTGTCCAAGAAATCATTGTTCTGAGTACTTGAATAATGGTTAGAGGTGGCAAGATGGGCGGGCAGGTGGGTTGTGTCACTGTGTGGGTAATGGGTCAAAACGCTTTTTGGTTAAAACGTGGTTACAGTACAGGTCAAATCAGATCAACTCGGTTTGTGTTGACCTGCAAATACTTCTTTCTTGTGCATATTTAGAAACTTTATCATTACTATAATTATGTGAAAGCCTTGAATAAAAACGATCAACATGGTTACATGCAAAAAGGAGATTTTGACGACTTACAAGCCGCAACCTGTCTGATACTCATTTAATCCATTCTCCAAATAAAGTTTTTGATTTGACCCGTTTGAGAAAACATAACCCAACTGATCAAATCAGCTCATTCTTAAGGTGTCGAAATTGCCACTGTCTTAGGTTTTCATATTTTATTATGAAACACTGCTGTTATGGATGTCACAGGTCACCAGAAGTGTTGACACTGAACGTGGCCAGCTAATTCAACAGGAAAGGAAAACCGTTGAGGCAATTGTGAAAGCCAGGTACTGTTCTAGGCCATCCAATTTGGCAATTACTCTATGATTTTCATCAGCACTTTTAAATGTTTATCGACTTTTTTTTAGCGAGTACCCACTGTCAATTATTCTAGTCGGGGTTGGAGATGGACCGTGGGATATGATGAGGGAATTTGATGATAATATCCCTGCTCGAGCTTTTGATAATTTTCAGGCAAGTTTTAGCGAGTGTAATTAATGCATTAGCTATATAGCCTTTTGCTATGTCTTGATTTTAACCACTGAGCTACTTGTATTTTCCTTTGTAGTTTGTGAACTTTACAGAGATAATGTCAAAGAACATGATTATCTAGGAAGGAAGCAGAGTTTGCTCTTTCAGCCTTGATGGAGATACCTTCCCAATATAAGCAACTTTAGAGCTTAACATTTTAGGGTAACCTTCCAATTATATTAAAACGATGATTTTAGCCCTTGTATTTCTCATACTTCCAGTTAGAGGTGGCAAAACGTGTAGGTTGGCAAACAAGTCAAAATGGGTAGGTTTTAATATGGGTTTAAAACAGGGAGTTGTCTCAACAACAATTTTTCCACTTTTTTCTTTATTTGCTAAACTTTTATTGTGTTTAATATGATTACAAGAATATATTCTTAAAATAGTAATCTCTTTTTAATCTAAAAAAAGAGATTTAGCAGGCTGTAAACGATACTTGATGCCTTTTAACTTGTTTGTCCCCTTTGACCAAGTAAAACGACTCGTTATTTCCAGCTATACTTGTTAGAAACAACTTAGCCTTTTAATCAATCTATGACTTTAACCAATCAGGACTAGTAGAGGGAAAGGCATAGATCGGATGTCTCTTCCTCCCCCTTCTTATGGCTCGGCTTCACGCGCATCAAAACCATCACAAACTACTAGCTTTAACCCATCCGCACCTGTGTTTCAAGCAAACTCAACTGCGACCAACACAAGTTACCCCGGAGGTTCCACTTCTGATAACCAAGTAAGTATTGTTTTTCTAAAATGCTCGACTATTGCTAGTTTAATAATGAACCCGTTGACTTCATGTAACCATTGTATTGTATGCTCTAAATTTCTTTTTATTGATTTTTGGCAGCTTTGCCCAATCTGCATAACAAACCCAAAGGATATGGCCTTTGGCTGTGGGCACCAGGTACAAATTGTAAAATTTATATACGTGATTTACTCATTGTAATATACCCTGCTTGCACTTGTAGAGGTCGCAGAATATCTAGATCAGAGGGTTTGAGAATGGGTCAATTTGGTAATTGTTGGGAATCGGCGAGTAGAGCAAACCCAACACTTTCTTTCCCACTTTTGCTACAATATTTTTCAAATAAATATGCATGTAATATATGATACAAAGTTGTATTGTTTAAATGATTCTATAAATTTTCGAGAAAATGTTTAAGTTTTATTTGTTTGACCTATTCTTTTTTAAGATACATTTTCTATTTGATTCGTTAGATATGAAACACCCGAATCAACCATTCATAAGTAAATTGGTTGAAAATTGCCATCTCTAGTTTGCTGAAGTAGGTCTTGCGTTATCGTTTTGATGTTGTGTGCTTTTTTGCAGACATGTTGTGATTGTGGCAAAGATCTCCAGCTGTGCCCTATATGTCGGGTTCAAGTACAAACGAGGATTAAGCTTTACTAATCCCAATAGGGCGTAAATGCTCTTTAGATGTTTTAGTTTGTAAATAACTTATTTTTTGTCATGAATCTCGAAAAGCAACTTCCGAGTAAAGATGAAACGTTGAGGTTTCTATTTGAATTGCATAATTGTACTCTTTCTTGCTCAAATTCCGTGGGCATTTTTTATGTTTGGCCGGCCATGGTTTTAGGCAGAACTGCTCATCGTGCCAAGACCAGACCAGAGCCGTAGATGCCGGGTTGAGTAACCAGAGCCAAGTCTTAAACAGCATCATTCTGGTTGTGCTGTGTTTACTTTAGGGGATGTTTGGTTCACATAACTTTTTTCAAGCCAATAGAATTCTTTTTGTAATTCTCTGTTTACGGCCAGATAAGGCTTGTTATTTTTGATGACTTGGCACTTGGTTATAGTTTTTGATTTGGCACTGGTTTTAGTTTTCTCTTTTTTGGTTTTTGTGGCTTGGTACTTGTGTTGGCCATAAATGTATTTGGCAAGTTTTTTGCAATATTTGATCAATTTTGTCATAATTTTAGATTTAGAATTTAGAATAACTACTATATATTGGCATTTGGATCTTGTAGAAAGTGCAATAGAATCAAGTTTCAACAAAAAATGTTTTTATAACTGTAAATGTAAGAATATTACTTTAAATTTCAATAATTTTTTAAAAAAACTTTCATCTATGATCTATCTCACACTTTAAACCTAAAACTCTTGTCAATGTGGTTTAGACTTTAGACCTCAAACTTTAGATGACTTGTTAAAGGACGTTTGTAACATTTTTTCCCTAGTTAAGGCAGTCTATTCATTAATTTTAATAATCATAAACCATTTAGATTAATAAGAACACATTACTCTGTTCAAAAAGAAAAAAAAAACACAAATATAATGTGTATATTACAACCATACTATACTATTAAATATATTTTTAAGGATTCATGACATGCATGAATAGATAATTTCCACCAAATAAATCATTTAAATAAACCTGATGATTTTTCTTCAACTTCTTCAAAGCTTTATTCCTTGCAATCTTCATGCCACTGAAACCTCTAGATTTCCTCCTCATCCTCTTCCTTCTAAACAATTTTCTTAAACCCGAAACTCGAACTCTAAACCGCTTCTTACCCATGCGTTTCCGCCATGTCCACCACTTAAGTCGTGGCCATATTGTTGGGTTTGTGAGATGATATTGTTCATCATGATCAGCAAGATAGCCTTCTTCATTTTTAA
>CM067175.1:88942050-88981609 GCA_034093135.1 Erigeron breviscapus | reverse complement strand
ACAAATAAAGACACAAACTAGTACCACCAACGTTTGTAAAATCATTTCAATCACCTAATTAATCAGTTCCTTTGTAAAAGCCGGTACCACCAATGCTTAAAACAATTTCCCTAACCAACTAGTTTATTTGATTATCAAATTAACAATTGTATCTATGTGAGAAAACGTGGTACCACCAACCGTTAATCAACACGTTGACAAAATGATTCCTTTTATTAAAATGACATTCACTATCATACCATGAACTAGCAACAATCGATTAAAGATAAACAATTGAAATCATATATATATTCAACTAGTACCACTAACGAAGGACACACATGCCACCAATATCATAATAATAAATATAAAGGAATTAAATCATCAAGATCTCGACACAACGATAATTGAAATCAACTTTGAATTAATAAAATAGTGCAATCCTTACATATTGTCTCACTTCATCAAGATGGAAAAGATTAGCTACTCATGTTCAAACAAGAATAACAAATCAAAATAGATGAATTCATGATGTACCGAATACAAGAAATCGAAAGATAAATGATGTAGCAAGTCCAATCGCGTTCTTGATCTTCAAAGATGATGATTCGGGTTAAAAACCTCCTTCAAGAGCTTCAAAACGACTGGAATATGTCTTAGGGTTTTTTAGCGATCAACAGTTCTCTAAAATTGTACACATGAACTGCAGTAATATTTATATGCAATCAGCGACTAACGGCCGATAGTGATGTTTAACGGCCGTTACACGGGCTAACTAACGAATCTGTGCAACTCTAGTCCTTCTATCTAACTGCCGTTAGAATTACCATCAGTCCTTCAGTTACTAACGGCAGTTAAGGTTTGTTCTAACGCCAGTTAGCGAGCAGATGTAATTCCAAATCCCTTTTAACGGCAGTTAAGGTTTGTTTAACGGGAGTTAAGCTCTGAAACTCACGAATTCTTCATTTTAACATCCTTTTTCGTCATGTCTTTCACCAATAACTTCCACGAACATCACTTCAACCTATCTTAAGTCGTTTATGGCCATTTTAATCCATCTTGCATGTTATAAACCTGAAACCACTCACACATACCATAAAGCATCGAATATACATGCAAATGACTAACAATTACGCATAAAACGACCTAAAAACCATTGGGAAATATGTATATATTTAGTCACATATTACTTATTAAGGAAAATGATTAATCAACCTAACTCATATGCCTAAAAATCAACCTAAAACCTTAAGAATTTGACATGTGTATTCCACTAATTCTCTTTCCTAATCTTGCCCCCTGATTTTTCCACATGTCATCATCTTATTAGTTGAATTTTTAGGCATACAATTAGTTTAGGAGGATTATTTATCTATAAATTTTAATATTAAATTAAGGGAAAAATCCATAAAAAGTTAATCTGATAATGTGGAGTTTATTATTGGTAGTGATCATTTTATCTTAATAATTACAATATTTATTAACTAATAAACTAGTACAATACCCGTGCGTAGCTCGGGTAACGATTATTAAAGTAAATCTATATGTCACACTAAACAACAAAAAAGAAAAGACCAAACAGAAAAAACACGAAATAATTCATAATAGTCAAGGAACAAAAGTGAGAAACGAAATATTGACAAAGTCATACAAAATATAGGATCCAAACATAAGTCGAAACCTCAAATGAGATGTGTTCAAACCAATAATGCGAACACTTATGAAAATCCATATTTATGCGGCGAATTGTAAAGTATCTTCATTCTTTTTCAGCAACATCTTTCACGCCTTCCATATCAAACCCGTCCTTCATATCTTCATCTTTCACTTCCTCATCCTTCACATTTTCACGCGTAATTGTTGATGTAGTTGCACAAGTAGTTGATAGACACCCTCCTCCCCATTGAATTTCGCCCATCATGATTTCCTCATCTTCAGTTACGAATTTCATCCAATAGAATAAAGTCATAGGAAATACATCATGAGCTTGAAAATTCACCTATATAGCATGATGAATAATTTTTTAATATACTTTGAATCAAATTATAGAGTAAATATTGTACATCATCCAAGAGTAGAAAGTCATCTAAGAGAGCAACTATCGAAATGCCAAGATGTTGTATCGGTTGGAGCCATATCAATCTGTCCAATCGAAAGGGCCCAATTCGTGAACTTGCTCATCATAAGAGTTGTTTATGACGATCTCGTCATAACCATCATGGACCAAATCGTAATGTCGCTCATCATCTGAATCGGTTAGGACGATCACCTCGTCCCATTTCCAATTCAAAAGGTTTTCTTCGCGTTTTCTTTTTTTGATATCGTTGGAATTGTTTTGTGCTTTGTTGTTTGAAGCCATCTTACTTTTGAAAATTGGTGATAGAGTAAAGCTTAGCAGTGATTTGGTAAAAATTAACTTGATATGTATTCATTTATATAGTGGGAGTTCTGTGTAAAATGTTGGAGGGAAAAATGTATCTATGAATTTCAAATTTGCTTATTTTTCTGATTAGTTAGTTCTGGTGATATATGTCTACATTTCTTTGAATGAATTCAGCACATGCATTTATCACATTAACTAACTAAGAGATAAGATTGTAGACTTAATACGCCAGTATATATCTACTTTCCTATATTTTTTAAAGAAGCAGTAGTAAAGGAAATGTAAATGGACACATGTTTTTAGCATTCAACAAACTATAAGATAAAGTCCTTAATAAAAGGAGGAATTTATACGGTCATGATAAGTTAATTTATTAATCCAAGGGAAGGGGGCACGGAGTGGGGGGATATAACACCGGCGGTATGCCTCAACCCGGCCGGTTTCACCATTGCCAACCCAAAAATTAACCCGGTGGCTTGGATGGAAGGTTGGGAGCCCGGTGCCCATAAAATCGGAGAAATGGGACCCACTAGCAAAAAGAGACGTTGGACCATAAATGTGTTGACCGAAAATTTAAAAAAAAACTTTTTCAAACATAAAACTAGTCGTTGGCTATATATTACAACCACACACACACCAACACACACATATAATATATATAAATTATATATTATATATATATCTATATATATATAATATATCTATATACGGTACGGGCGTAGCCCTTAACTCTAAGGGCAAAGCCTTTAGAGATGGTTTTTTAGTGGTTCTCACGGTTCTCACCATATATGTTGGTTCTCACTTGATCCTTCACTGGGTAGGGTTAACGTGAGAACAACAAATATGGAGAGAACCGTGAGAACCACTAGTTTCCTCCCTCTTTCTCCTTTTTTGTGTGGTTTTTTATTATTATTTTTTTTATTTTTCATTTTTTGAAACTTTTTTTTTGTTTTTTATTGTCTTTTAACAAAAACCCATTCCAAAAAAAAAAAAAAAAATTTTGTAAAAAATCATATGGGTTACGCGTTAAGAAAACGTATGGATACGGTACGGGCGTTGCCCTCATCCGTTCTAAAGGGGTTGTCACCGGACGCATATGAGAATGGTATGGATTTGATGGGCGGCGATCCAAGAGATGGTGACGGTTGTATACGGTACGGGCGTAGCCCTTAACTCTAAGGGCAAAGCCCTTAGAGATGGTTTTTTAGTGGTTCTCACGGTTCTCACCATATATGTTGGTTTCACTTGATCCCTTCACTATATATATATATATATATATACATCTCCTTCTTCCTATCTTCTTCTTATTCATTTTTCAAATTCACAACCACCTCACATAATCTTTCATCAACAAAAATCATGGATCCTAGAAAAAACAAGAAAGTTACAACCGGGTCTACTCGTGGGCGTGGAATTGGTGGGTATAGTCGAGGGCGTGACTTAACTGGGTCTAGTCGTGGGCGCGGTTATGTGCCTCAACAAACGATGTGTCAACCACCTATGTATCGATTGACACATCAAGAATCCATGTCTCAACCATCATTGTAGATGATGATGTTCAAGAAGTTAACGTGCAAGAAGTTCCGCCAAAGAAATTCAAAAAGAATCCGAACGTTATGTTTTGATGATGAAGATGTTGTGGGAATAGTATGGTTGTTTGATTGATGAAAATGTTGTTACTCGTGTGTTGTTTGATTGATTGAAAGGGGGCAAGGGTGATTGTGGTTAATTGTGTTGAGTGATAAAAAGAGTGTTTAATGATGATTTTGTTTGAATTCGGAGGTTCGTTGTATGTGAGGACTTTTTTATTTAATAATTTTTTAGTTGTTTAAATAGTGGGTTTCTTTTTATTTTTGGGAGGGTTAAAGATTTAATAATGCCAATGAATTGGTTGAGGTTGGTTGGGAGGGTTGAAAAGTTGGATTGAGATGGATGAATTGTATTGGTTAATTTTGAGAGAGTTGATAAAATCATGTTTACCACTCCTAGTCCCCTAAGTCCCAAAAAGGAAATACTTATCTTATTTCACTATAACCGGTGCAATTATCGTATCTATACTACTATATAAGATTATCACCCCAAGACAAAAGTTACAAGAAAGTTATATGCGAAATGACCAAACTCGCTTGAGGATTCTCCCTCCTCCCCAAGGAGCTCTCCCTAAACTTGAGGATTCTCTCTCCTCCCCAAGGAGCTCTCCCTAGGCTTGAGGATTCTCTCTCCTCCCCAAGGAGCTCTCCCTCTTGAGGATTCTCTTCCTCACTCTCGACTTCCTCCTTGAACTATCCTTCCCTTCCTTCCAAGTATAAATTAGGTTAGGGATTTACTCCCTATCTCATTAAGTCCCCCAAGTTCAATCTTTAATATTACTTTAAGAAATTTTATTTATTATTTTAATAATTAATTTAAGCCCTTATCTTTTAAAATATTCCACTATCACCTTAACATCAACCTACACCACTTGACACCGCCACCACCACCAATAATACCGTCACCGACACCACTAGACCGTCGTCCTCGCCACCGCCGCCGCATTGCGCGGGTACCATGCTCGTACATTAATAGCAAATAATATTTTTTTTTATATTCTGATGTATCTATTAATTTACCCTACTACTAAGGGACGCCAGAAATAAAAAACCTCCCTATTAGTCTGCTAATTAAGTGGCTTTCTAACTGCTCTTACAATTAATGATTGTTTCTTTCTTAATCACAATACCTAACATGCCTACATCCGATCCTAAGTTTTTTATTTTTCTTCTTTTATAAAGTATATTTTAGCCTTATTTCTATATAATTATGGTTATTTTTTGCTTTGGAAAGTTTGATGAATCATGTGTGTTGTGATGAGTGATAGTAATTTTTCATGAAAGTTTTGAAGAATAATTCTAATTTTATAATGACTTATTGACGTTTTTTTTTATGAGATGATCTCAAAAACCATTCAATAAAAAACTCAAAGTTTGAGAAACCTGACATCGATAGGTGATAAATATAAGAAATTCAATATTTCACAATTCTCTAAATCACCTGACTCCCAAAAACAAGATTGTGAAATTGACACAGATATGCTACTGATGAATTGACATCCCCTTGTTATCAAAGATTTTGATAGATTTGTGTTTTGTAACTTTGTTTTGTACAATAATATTTGATTTTGTATTGAGGTTTTAGTTACTTGTGTTCTTATGCCTAGAATCATATTTGATTTTACTCTTACAGTGTGAAAATCCTATATATAATGAACTATTCAAAATCAAAAATGATTTTACGCATACATTGTGAAAAACAATTCAAAATCAACTATTCAAAATCAAAAATGATTTTACGCATACATTGGGGAAAACCTATACAAAATCATATATGATTTTTTATAACACATTGAGACAAAACCAAATGAGTTCCATACAAAGAAAACCATTTAAAATCAAAAATGATTTTACCCATAGAGTGTCAAAACCCTATACAAAATCATATATGATTTTATTCATACATCTAGACAAAAAAAGTGAGTTCGGTATCATTAAACCCATTCAAAATCATATATGATTTTGTATAGGCTTCCATACAAATAAACTTATTCAAAATCAAAATTGATTTTAACAATACACTGTGAAAAATTTATTCAAAATCATATATGATTTTACGTATAAAATTGAGACAAGGCAAATGAGTTCTATACAAATAAACCTATTTAAAATCAATTTTGATTTTATGCATACAGTGTGAAAAACTTATACAAAATTGAAAGTCCCACGTTTGTCAAGAAAATATACAAAATCATTTATGATTTTGTGTAGCACATTAGTCAAACCAAATGGCTTCCATAAAAAGAAATTTATTCAAAATCATTTTTGATTTTACTCATAAAGTATGAAAACCTATTCAAAATAAACTATTCAAAATCAAAAATGATTTTACGCATACATTGGGGAAAAGCTATACAAAATCAATATTGTATAGCACATTGAGACAAAACAAAATGAGTTACATACCAAGAAACCCATTTAAAATCAAAAATGATTTTAAGCATACAGTGTGAAATACCCATACGAAATCATATTTGATTTTATTCATACATCTAGACAAAACAAATGAGTTCGGTATCATTAAACCTATTCAAAATCAAATTTGATGGAATTTCATTTGTTTGTGTAGATATATGGAATTTCATTAAACCTATTCAAAATCAAATCCGAGGGGGGAGTGTGATCACGAGGGCCTTCGGCCCCGCGCTTTAGTTTAGGGTTTGAAGTCGTAGGGTTAGCCTAACGGCTAACCCTACAACTTCAAACCCTAAACTAAAGCTTAATTTCTAATCAAAAATGATTTCACATGTATAATGTTAAAAATCAATGCAAAATCATTTATGATTTTATGCATACATTTTAGAAAAGTTGCATTCTAAAACCCTAAAATCTAAACCCTTGGGGGCTAAAAGCTAATCCGAGGGGGAAGTGTGATTACGGGGGCCTGCGGCCCGCGCTTTAGTTTAGGGTTTGAAGTCGTAGGGTTAGCCTAACGACTAACCCTACCACTTCAAACCCTAAACTAAAGCTTTATCACGGGGGCCTTCGGCCCCGCGCTTTAGTTTAGGGTTTGAAGTCGTAGGTATTATGTCCCAAAGTGTAACAATATACCAAAGTATAATGTACACAGAACAGTTGTAGAGGGGGGTGAATACAACTTTTCCTTCGAACTTTACAAACTATAAAACGTTTTAAAGACTCAGATTATATATTAAGCAAGTAGTAAAACGAATCAATAAAACAATAAAGCAATAATAACATTCTGAACACAGATTGTGGTTTTCAAATGCAATCCTTTATTAAGATAAAATCTATACAAAGAATTACAGGGTAGTTGCGGAAACAAGATAACCTACAATATCTAAACAACCCTTTGAAATGACAAACTACAATCAATAAGTTCTAGCTCAAGAGAAGTCAGCCCAAGCTGATCTCGTACAAACTAAGCTGTGTGTAAGAGCAGAGAAACTTGTGTGAAGAATGATTCAAGGAATCCCACACATATTCATACAAGGAATGTGGCTTTTATAGGCGAAAACCATTCTTCTCTTGGTATCCAATTAAGCCACGTATTCTTCTTTTGTTGGACGATCAAAGGAATATTGGATCGTGCCTTCATCGTACTTGTGGTCCCCAAAACCTGTAGCACGTCATTTTGATCTTCCAATAAGAGTATGGACACGCATATGTATTTCTGTCACCAACCTAGATTCTAGGAACCTTCCTAGTCACGTCATTTGTCCTTATCAGAAAATCTAGGTTGTTATCTTCACTTGATTGTCAGATACAGATTGCTCGTTTGTCAAGATGCAAATCTGTCTAAGTGTTTCCAAGCTGACTGCTAATCCCAAGCTGCTTCCACTACCAGCTTGGTCTTCTATCTTCAATCCTCCTCTTCGACTTGGACTGAATGCTATAACCATTTGATGCAGCTTGAACAACACTTGCTTCCATAAGATAAACAATTACAAAGTATGAAGCATGATCTGGGTCAGTTACAGATCGCAAGCTGTGTCAGCTTAGTCTGACCCAGATCAGATTACAAGAACCAAAAGATTTCTAAGTGTTTATATATCAGATTTGTCATCACCAAATTTACATTTAACATTGGGACTTAACAATCTCCCCCTATTTGATGATGACAAAACCCAACACACTTTCTAACTATCAGCTTACAAAGAATCAAATAAAATATGACTAACAGATTGTGACCCTTTGAATCTTTTGGGTTCTTCTTGATCAGATATGAAGATTTTTCACAAGAAAACTGATTATATATATACATCAATCATTACATAGAAAGAGGAATGAAAATATATTACAAAAAACTTATTCCTCCTAAGAATATCTACAGTTTCTTGTTTAACTTCAAATGAAGGGGCAATTTTAACATCTACTTGTCTTACCAACCTTCATCAATGAGAATCTGCTCATACCCATTACCTTGTTCACCAAAATTAACACAGAATCTGTACAAGGTAAATAGGTGCATTGTTGGTACCTGTTTTAATCTCAGCAGTTCTCTGAAAGACAAGTTGCCCTCTTGCATTTACAAAATACATCCCATGCTCAGGCTCAATTATATGTAATCCACACCTTGCATCTTGTACATCAGCAGGCAGAGACAGATTCAGATGATCAAGATGTTTGTCAAGAGCTTCTAGTGCCAATTGCTCAAGAAGTTCTGAAGGGTTCAATTGTTTGATGAAGTCTGTGTGATCACCTTCAGGACCATCAAGCTTGACATGTTTTCTTCTTTTTCTTTTCAGTGGCTCTTCTGACTCATCTTCTTCCATGTCATAATTTGGGTTTTGGAAGACTTGAGATGTCAATTTTTTTTTCACAATTATGGCTAATTTCTTGTCAAGTGCTTCCAAAACTGTCTCTCTGTGAATACCAGGTTGGATTCCAGGCATACCAGTGATGTGGTCATGCAACTCAACCCATTCTGTATAACCTAGATCAAGTAGCTTGTCAAGATCATAGGTTTCCCAGTTAGATTCATAACCTCTTGTGAATCTATGCTTGGAATAGACTTTCCTCTTTTCCTTTTCAATAACTTGGGTGATTGGCTCTGGATGTCTTCTGTAGTTCATTCTTTCTTTTGTCTTCCTTATATCCAGAGCTTCCCACCCAGCATGGGCTTCAACACTTTTCTACATCCTTAACCTTTTGTGATGGCTTAGTGTGAACCACCACTTTTTCTTTTCTTGCTTTCCTTTCTCTTTGATCCCACAACTGCCAATTCTTCTTATCTTCTTATTAGAATTGTTCTTGAAGTGCTTTGGCCAGTTCAGGATCAGATTCAAGAGCAGACTCTTCAACCTCTCCAGTCTGTCTTCCACAATCATCTTGTAAACTGTCTTCACAGACACTTTCATTTCTAATGCTTTCTCTGCAGCAAGCTCCCAGTCTTTTTCTTCCTCAGTTTGGACCTTTACACCACTTGAACCTTCACCAGTTTCTCTTTTCTTCATCATGAATTGGTTCAAAGTGGTGGTGTCTTCACTGGAAGATGAATCAGCAACAACTTCCTTTGGAGCTGGGTCAGCTTGTGCAGGGACAGATTGGGAAGTTTTCCTTTGTCTCAACATTTTCAACATTCCTTCCTTATCTCTCCACATCTTTCATAACCACAGTCTCCCCCTTCAATTGTATCACTCTCTTTTCAGCTCTTCATTCATCCATCCTTTTCACCACCAGACTCAGATTCTGGTCTTTTTATCTCCTCAGCTTCCTTCCAGAACCAAATATACCAATCTTCTATCACTGGCTTCCCTATCAGCTCTAGCCTTGTCTTGTTTACTTTCAATCTAGCAAGGTAATCTGCAACATGAATCAGCCTCTCTTTCTTTATCTAACCTTTCTTGCTCAATCTCAGCTTCAGTCTTTTCCCCCTTTTTCTCATCATCACCAGGGAAGGAGCTGACTGGAGTTGCAAATATACCCCTCATTTTGTGATTCAACAAGTCTAGTCTGAAGTTGTTGGTTGCACAAACTTTGTGCAAGTCAACATTATCATCATGAAGCATGCCAATGTTGTTTCTAACACTTTTGGAGACATCCACCAGCTCTTTCTTGAAGTCAGCTTGTGACTTATTTGCATTCTTGAGTTCAATTGTGACATCTCTTGTGAACTTGTTGGTTGTCTTCTCAAGCTGACCCAGAGTGCTCTTACTCACTTCATTTTGTTCAGTGATTGCCTTTGTAAATGTCAAGAGACTCTGTCAGCTTGCTTTGGTTCTGCTGCATAAGTCAACTGCCTTCTTTAACATTTTCTTCCAGTGCAGTCTGATCTGACACTTTTCCACCTTCTTATCCGTCAATTCCTGATCCTTTTGGATCTTGACCAAGCCTTCAACCAACTTTGAGCTCTCAACCTTATAGGTTGAATTGAACTCAGTGAGCTGATTTACCACATCTAAAAATGAGATGGTGGCAGCTTGGGAAGAACTTGCAGTTGGCCTAAAGGCCACTGACTCTGGAAAGAGCAGCCTGCAATCCTTAATATCAGGGTCATTGGGCTCATATAGAAGGGGGTGGAGGCTAAGGGAGTTTTGGTGAATTTGTTAGGTCCAGACTTACTGGACTCGCTCCAGACTTGAAGACTGGAGCCCTCTGAAGATTTGTCCAGAAATTATGTGAAGACCAGTGAACTATTTACTTGTACAGGGAATCTGGAATCCTCCAGATTAGTTCACTGGACTTCACTCCAGTCAAGATCGATTCTACTGAAGACATTCTCACTGAAGTCAAAGACTGAAGTCTGAAGAAAGAAGACTGACAAGCAGTGGAGCCCACTGACAGTCTTACCAGATCTCCCGACTGGAGCCTTGACAGTGTTCTAGACCTTACAAGTCTGAACACTGATTACGAGGAATTGACTTTATGCCTTTACACACTTTTACACGGACATCCCACTTGTCTATTGATAAAAGTATAATAAGTGTGTAAAGGTGGTTGGTTAAAAGGTTGACAAGTCACATCAATGTGACTTTATCCTTGTACTTTAACCAATGCATTTAAGGAATTAAAGTAACTTCCTTAAATGCATGCAACCATATTTGTACGACAAAAAGAATTAAATATTAATTCTTTTTGCCTATAAATACTAAGTCATTTCTCTCGTTCAAATTACTTTTTGCAATTTGGTGCATTTGCTTAAATACTCTCGATCCAAACAGTTATACTTCACACCTTTAAGTATTTCGATCAAGGAGTTTATTTAGCAAATATAGATCACTTGTAATTCATAGGTTGTTTAGATACTTACATTTGTATTATCTAGGTTCCGCAACAACCTTGTATTTTATTTAACATCATAAATAAAATACACTTGAAAAATTACATTGTGTCTCATCATTTATATTCTTGCTTAAGTCTTTATTGCTTTCTTTATATTCTTGCTTAAGTCTTTATTGCTTTCTTTATATTCTTGCATTTACAATTAAAGCAATACTAGTCCATTTCTAGTTCATACTTGACTTGTTGTATTTTACACTCGTGGGTTAAACCATCGTGTGAGGGGACTTACATTTGGTATCAGAGCAGAAGGTTAATATACTTACCTAGATCTGTTTCACGATGTCCAACCCAGAAAATCCACAAGCTACTAATCTTAATGATCCACCTATTGTTGAAAATATGAATGAACCAACACCCATTAATAACAATCCTCCTCCTCCTTCTACTCCTGCTTCTCCACATGTGCATGTGCACTATTCAAATACACCTGTTCCCAAATTCAGTGGGAATGGTGACGAATTTGGAACGTGGAAAGCTAGGATGGTACTACATGTTACTGGAATTGAGAGGAATATGATAAAAATCTTAAATGAAGGTCCTTATATTCCTAGATGTCCTCTCAACCCACATCTTGATCCAACTGGATCAAGATCTGGAAGGGAAAAGAGGGAAGAACACTGGTCAGAAGAGGATAAACGACTTGTAAATATTGATACTATTTTAAAAAATATGATCCTCGGTGCTGTTCCTGAAACCCTAATTCCCACACTTGTTTTATATCCCAGTGCTAAATCCATGTGGGATGAACTTGTGAACCAGTATGAAGGGGGTAATGATACTGTTGTTACCAGAAAAGTCTCCCTAAACAAAAAGTATGAGTCATTTTTTGCTCTCCCCAATGAGTCTCTAACTGGTACTTACACCAGATTTATGAGCATTATTAATCAGTTAAGAGGACTGGGGGTAGAGAAAGACAAGGATATACTTTTGGAGAAATTTTGTGATATTCTTCCAACCAAATGGTCTCACATGATTCTGGTCTTGAGACAAGGCAAAACCTTGCACTCCCATACTCTGTCAACATTGTATGGAGCCTTCAGATTCACTGAAGAGAATCAAGCCCAGAGGATTGAGGCTGAAAAAGATGCTTTAAGTCATGCGTCCAGTAGTACCACTGTGGTCAGTTCTACTGTACCACCTTGTGCAGCATTAATGTCTTCCGAGAATGTATTTTCTATGAAGAAGATGATGTCTGAACTAATGGATTCTGGAGTCACTGATAACATGTCTCCAGACTGTGATGAAACTGATAGTGATGACTTAGTTGCAATGATTGCTAAAACGTTTAATCGTTTCAAAGCAAGAGCAAATAGGCCCACTGGACAAAGTGCACCTAGTTCTTCTACTGATAAGACCAATTTGACATGCTTTAAGTGTGGCAAAAAGGGTCACTTCATGAAAGAGTGCAGGTCCAGTCAGTTTGTTTCCCAGTCTGGTCCATCTGTTTCTTATAACAAGCCTGATGATAGCTACAAGTTGAAATACAAAAAGCTTAAGGCTCAAATTGCTCTCATGTCTCAACAAATCGAGAATAATAATAAATGCATGATTGCAACCACTGAAAAAGCATGGGTTCCCTCTGATGATTCATCAGTTGATGAAGAAGAGGAAAGAGATTGTTGTTTTATGGCTCTGGCTGATGAAGAGCATCTGGTGAAGGATGATGTCACATCTGGTAGATGGGTGGACATTGTAATCAAAAAGGTTAGTTTATATGATCTTGAAACCGATCCTGAACTAAAATTGGACATTGCTGAAGTTCTTAATTCTGACTTGGTTTATGTTGAAACTGTTAGATCTGAAATGACAAATAATTTTGAAACAGATTTCTCTGAAATATCAATTTTACAAGCAAAATTAAAAGAACTTCAGGACATTGAACTGGCTTTTAAAGCACAAGTTTTGGTCACTGAACAATTGGTACAGGAAAAACTTGACCTTGAGATAATTCTGGAAAAAGAAAAACAGGTCATTAAATCATGGCTAGAAACAAGAAAGCCATATGATGCTGGAATCAATCAATATCCATCCCAAAAACGGGCTTATCTGGATGGAAATACCCACGTTGCTGCATTGATTCCAGTCATTGACCGTTTACCAGAAGTGGTCAGACCAAGTACCATTTATGATGAACCAATGACCCCCAAAGCTAGTGTTATACCACCAGTTCAACTTTCCGAGGTTAAGACTGGAGCTTCACAGATGACTGCTCCAGTTAAAAAGGTTAAGCAGAATAAACCTTTGCCTCAGTCGACTTCTAAAGAACCCCAGGTTCAGAAGAAAAAGACCAGTTCCCTTCCTAAGCCTAAAGTCCAGTCATCTGGAAAGGCTAAGGTGTCATCTGAAGAAAGTATTTTGTTAAGACTGGAGAGTCAGTTTCAACTACTGGCTCGTCAAATACAAAGTTGTAATGCGAGAATTAACAATTTTGAGGGTACTTCATCTGGCCCTAAACAAAATACAAAACCTTTTTCAAAAGTCAAAAATGTTTCTCCAGTTGAGAAGAAAAAGAAAAAGGTTTCTAAACTATCAACTCCAGTAGTATTTTCTGAAAAATCTACTGTTCAAGAAAGTGAACTCAACCAGATACCCCCAGGGATCTATAAGGGAGGATCCAGTGAACCCATCAGTCGATGGGTTCCCAAAACTAACTAATCAATCTGGTGGATGTGCAGGGCGATCGAAAGAAATATATCTGGTATCTTGACAGTGCAGCTGGCAGGACAATGACCGGATGTAAGACCCTGCTGGAGGAGTACGTCGTTTCTGACGGACCCTCCATCACTTTTGGAAATGATGGTTGTGGAAAAACTGAGGGATATGGTGTTCTGAACAATGGACAAGTCAAATTCAGACGAGTTGCATATGTGAATGGTTTGAAATATAACCTGATCAGTGTTAGTCAACTGTGTGATGATGGCTATCAAGTTTTGTTCAATATTGTTCATGGCATCGTATTTAACAAAGACTGGAAGGTAGTATTGATTGCTCCCAGAAAAGGGAATGTGTATGTGATGGATATGGAAAGCTCTCCTTTAGAGCAGTGTTTCTATACTCAAGCTGATGAAGACACAAACTGGTTATGGCACAAAAGGTTATCCCATTTAAATTTCAAAAATATTAATAAGTTGTCTAGAAAACAACTGGCAGATGGGATACCTTCAGTTTCCTTCAAAAAGGAAAGGCCATGTCCAGGATGTGAGATGGGAAAGCAGAAACGTGCCAGTTTCAAGACCAAGCAGAATTTTAGCATATCTGAACCACTTCATATGCTTCATATGGATCTTTTTGGTCCAGTGAATGTTCAGACTCGTGCTGGTAAAAGATATACCCTGGTGATCGTAGATGAATTCTCCAGATATTGTTGGGTTATCTTTCTCAGGTCTAAAAATGAAGCTGCTGCTGAAATCATCACTCTTATCAAGCAGATTGAACTCAAGTATAAGCGAAAAGTGTGTCAGTTAAGAAGTGACAATGGAACAGAATTCCAGAATGCAACTCTGGAGAAATTCTGTACTGACACTGGCATCTCTCAGAACTTCTCATCAGCACGCACTCCAGAGCAGAATGGAGTGGTCGAAAGAAAGAACAGAACGCTGATAGAAGCTGCCAGAAGTATGCTTGCTGAATCTGGTCTTCCCACCAGTTTCTGGGCTGAAGCAATTGCTACTGCTTGCCACACCCAGAACAGGTCAGTGTACGTGAAGCGACACAAGAAGACATCTTATGAAATATTAAGAAATAGAAAACCAAATATTGGTTATTTTCACGTTTTTGGATGTCCAGTTTACATCCTAAACGACTCCAGTCAGTTAGGCAAATTCGATGCCAAAGCTGATGAAGGATATTTCTTAGGATATTCAGCCATTCGCAAAGCTTTCAGAGTCTACAACAAGAGACTGGAAAGAGTACAAGAGTCAATACATGTCACATTTGATGAATCAAATAATGCAATCAATAAGAAGCCAGTCCTTGATTCCCCCCCAGTAAATCCAATTATCTTCTGTGAATCTGATCCTATCAACTACAATAAAGATTCATCTGAAGATGTTTCCAGTCATTCTGACTTGGAACCAGTTCAAACAAAGAAAAACCCCAGTAGTACTCCCTTCTATCCTTCAATGAGTTTCAAACTACCCTCTGAACTCGTTATTGGATCAGATGTTCGTACTACTTCTCCAGTATCAGTATCAGTTGAAGACATACCAGAACTGTTTTCAAATAAAGAGTTTCAAACTGAAACAGTACTCCATGAAATGCCTTCAAATGAAGAATTTCATGATGCAAGTCGTGATCTGAATGATTCAGACGAAGAAATTGAAACAGTCTGGGAAGATCCTCCTCCTGAAGCTACACCAGAGGAGACTCAACTGAATTCTTGCACTGATATTGTTGTCAGTAACAGTCCTGGTCATTACTCTAAGTGGACTAAAGCTCACCCTATTGATCAGATCATAGGTGACTCCAGTAGAGGGGTTCAGACCAGAAGAGCCTCCAGTGAACAATGTCTGTATGTCAGCTTCTTATCACTGGTAGAACCGAAGAAGATTGACGAGGCTATGGAAGATCCAAGCTGGGTGTTAGCTATGCAAGAAGAGCTACACCAGTTTGAAAGGAACAAGGTCTGGGACCTGGTTCCTTTCCCAGTTGGAAAGAAAGAACCAATTGGAACCAGATGGGTCTTCAGGAACAAGGTAGATGAAGATGGTCATGTGATCAAAAACAAGGCCAGACTGGTAGCACAAGGGTACTGCCAGTCAGATGTTGATTTTGATGAATCATTTGCTCCAGTGGCTAGACTTGAAGCGATCAGAATATTCTTAGCATTCGCTGCTCATCATCAGTTCAAGGTCTACCAGATGGACGTAAAGAGTGCCTTTCTTAATGGAAAACTGGAAGAAGAAGTTTATGTCAAGCAACCACCAGGCTTCGTTGATGAAAAACATCCCCACTGGGTATATCGTCTGGATAAAGCCCTTTATGGTCTCAGACAAGCTCCACGTGCCTGGTATGATACTCTGACTAAACACTTGTTGAAAAATGGTTTTAAAAGGGGTGCAATTGACAATACCTTATTTATTCTTCATGAAAAAGGTAATCTTCTGCTGGTACAAATTTATGTTGATGATATAATTTTTGGATCTACTGATGAAAACATGTGCAAGAAATTTTCGAAAATTATGTCCTCAGAATATGAGATGAGTTTAATGGGTGAATTAACATATTTTCTAGGACTCCAGATTAAACAAAACAAAGATGGCATTTTTATTAATCAGGAAAAATATGTTAGAGATCTTTTAAAGAAATATGATATGAACTCTTCACCATCTAAACCCACTCCAATTTCTGCACCACTGACACTGGACTCAGATCCTGATGGAAAACCAGTGAACATCACTGTCTATAGAGGCATGATTGGTTCACTGATGTATTTAACTGCCAGTAGACCAGATATTATGTTTTCAACATGTTTATGTGCCAGATATCAGTCTAATCCAAAAGAATCTCATATGCTTGCTGTAAAGCGCATACTGAAGTACCTTAAAGGTGTCCCCAGTTTGGGTCTTTGGTATCCCAAAGGCTCAGGCATGGATCTAATGGGTTATTCAGATTCAGATCATGCAGGTTGTAAGATAGACAGGAAATCCACTACTGGTGGATGCCATTTCCTTGGTGGCAAACTGGTCAGCTGGACCAGTAAGAAGCAAACTTCAGTTTCATTGTCCACTGCTGAAGCTGAATATGTGTCTGCAGCCAGTTGTTGTGCTCAGATACTCTGGATGAAAAACCAGTTGCTTGATTATGGTATTAAATATTCAAAAACTCCCATTTTTTGTGATAATACCAGTGCCATTGCTATCTCAAACAATCCAGTCATGCACTCCAAGACAAAACACATCGATCTCAGGTATCATTTCATTCGTGATAATATTGTGAAAGGAAACATTGAACTCCATTTTATTCCCACTGACAAACAACTCGCTGACATTTTTACTAAACCACTGGATGTAAAAACATTTGAATATCTAGTTGGTGAGTTGGGAATGTTAAACCCTTAAATCTGGAACCTTGGTATTGAACGCCTTTGTGTACTATCAGGGATCTTTGATTTAAAGATTTATACATCTGTGAGAGCTTAGATATTGAACGCCTTTGTGTACTATCTTTACTTTAATAGATTTATGGATCAACATTCCAGGGGGAAGACCTGACCAAATATTTTTATCCTTAAAATGTTTTTAATTTCAGGGGGAATTTATTAATTTATTTTCTCACTGGACAAATCTTTTTCTGGAAAATTTCACTGGAACTTTGTAAATGTGTCCCTCTCTACTTGGATAGGTTGAAGTGCGTGTTTGAGGTGACTTCAGTCGCTTTGTAAATGTGTCCCTCTCATTTGTCTGCATAAGTTGATGTGCATGTTTGAAGTCTCCAGTATGGTCTTTAAAATGGGTACTTTACTGGAGTGTCCCTCCAGTGTACCATCAATGCATGCTTCACTGGACTAATCCACCAGTGATACTGGAGTGTCCAGTCAACCTCCAGATGCATTGAATTGAGTCATGGTGTGTCAGTCATGATATTTTAATACTTGATCGTTGTGTATGCCACGTAAGCAAAACTTTTGAGTGGATATTTACTGTCTCTATCCACGTGGCATGACATTTTTCAAACTAAATGATGGTTTTGTTACCTTGGGAAGATAAAAAGTACAAGTTGGTTATTTTGTGGGCTGTCAACCGTCACACATTTATGTGTGATGGGATGCATTAAATGCGGATTTCAAATTACGATCAAAATTGTTTTTAATAAATTCAAAATAACCGTTTGAAATTCCGATTTTCTCTCTCTCCTATAAATACCCATATTTACTTTACTTTTCACTTTATCTCGAACATCATTTACTCCCAAAATCTTCAAATTCCTTCATTTAATTTCTTTTGCATTCAATTTCCAATCATCATCAAATCATCAAATATTCATAAACCCTAAAATTCCAGTTTTTCATCCATCCTCTTTCTATCATATCAAATGGCACCCAGACAGTCAAATAATCCTAAGAACCTTCTTTCTGCTGAATATGCTCCTGATGAAAATGTCAGAAAGGCAAGGCATATTTCTTTAGATGCCAAAGCCATTCGTATAAACATGAACAACTGGATGGCTAAGCTTTCTAGTACCACCCATGAGGCCCAATCCCTTATTGGCAGAATTAACTCTTTCTTTCTTTCCTGCCCTCTATATGGTGCCTTAACTCTAAATCCAGAAAGAATGTACCATGACTATTTATGTGAGTTTTGGTACACAACCGAGTATGTTGAAACAGATAAAGCTATCACATACACCCTGAAACAAGGCACCAGACCATTAAGTCTTACTGTTGATAATCTTCGAGACACTCTCGATTTGAACTATTTTGCAGTAAATGAATTGCCTGCAGTACTTCCTTCTGGTCTCAATCATAGGGATGTATGTAGACTGATGGGTCACTCAGATATTTTAGATGAGCATGGCCAGTTGTTAAGAAAAGGCATAATTTACATGAGTAAACTGACGGACTCGTGGCGATTTTTCTTCACTCATCTAGTTGAGTGCTTAGGAGGTGGATCTGGAGGGCTAGACCAGATAAATCAAACGCAGCTCCAGATTGCATATTGTCTATGGTTTGGGTATAGAGTGGATTTTGCTCAGATTCTGTTTGATGATCTAGTTGATAGAGTAAGGGTAAAAGGTAGAAAAGCCTTTGTGCCATTCATTCGATTTCTTTCCTTGGTTTTTAAAAGATCTCTGGGTGATCTATATGATTTTGAGAATACTCATTTTTCTATGAGTGAGTATATGAGGGATCTGACCCAGTTAAAGTCATCAGTAGGTGAGGTAGATATTCCTCAAGATATGCTCACCAGTTTTCAAAGGGAAAATGAAGAAAGGGATAATATAGAAAGGATTGATCTGGAAGAGGCTCCAGGTGGGAACCAAGATGAAACCCCCACTGGAGCTCTCGATGATGAAGTGGTACAACCAATTACTCAGGTGGCTCCTGAACAGAATGTTGAAGTTGTTGTACCAAACCCTCCCACCAGACCAAGAAGTGGCAGAAGAACACTTAGGCTGGCAGGTGTAGCTATCGGTTCCAGAAGCACTGAAACAGTTCCTCCAGAATCCTCCCACCAGGAATCTGGAGATGTTGGAACAACTGGTGAAGATACAAGGGTTGCTGGTGATGTCATGACTGCAGATGGTACTCCCATTGTTGAAGAAGAAAATATTTTACAAAGTGTTGAGCAAGAAAATGTTGGTGAGCAGGATACTCAGTTGGATCTGAATGTAGATGTTGGTGATCAGATAGGTACTCAAAGGGTTGATACAGATTTTGATTGGGATGCGACTGACTCACCCATGTCAGAAGGTAATTTTGATACTGACATGAATTTTCTGGGTGATGATGTTGAAGAAGTGGCAAGATTACCAGAAATGCCACCACCCCCAGAATTCCAAAATGTTCCATCTCCACCACCAGAAACAAATACACCACCACCTCCTTCAATTCCGCATAACACTCCTTCTTTCACTCCTTCTTCACTTCAAACTCGTGTGCTGGACTCAACTATTACTGCATTTGAAACAACAACTGAAGCAGTCCAGACACAAGTTCCCTTGGCAACCAGAATGGTTTCTGATCTCACTCCTCCTGGTGGTCTCTCCACTTCGTCTTCAGCCGAGGTCCAAGGCCTTTTAAGTAAGGTGGCGGACCTGGAGAGATCACTCCAGTCCTCTTCCCAGGTTATTTCTGACTTCAAATCTCTATTATCAAATAACCTTGCATCAAAATTGAATATCTTTGCTGGGAACGAGAAGCTCGTCTTTGAGAAGCTTGATGAACTGGTGCTGGCCACAAATAAAAACACCGATTCTATCAAAGTGGCAGTCCAGGGCATGGAGGAGAAGCTGGTTAGGTCTGTTCAGACTACAGTAAAATCTGAGGTAACTCAACCTCTGGCAGATCTTACTGAAGAGCTTCAGAAGTTGACCTCCAGAATTAGCAGTCTGGAAAGCAGGCCAACACTTGACCAGAATACTGTTATCAGCAACCTCAGTGATGAAATTCTGAGAAAATTCAGAGGTGATATGCTGAAAACACTGACTGAAGAGATCTCTGGGTCAGTCTTAAGAAATGTTCATGATGTGTTGCTGCCCAACATGGGAAAATTATTTGAAGATGAGTTGCCCAAAGACTTGCCTAAAGAAGTAAATTTTATTAGAAAGGAAGTCAAAAAACTCAGGCACACTGTCAACACCACAACTCCAGTGGCTGGTCGAACCTTTGGGTCTTCTGAACGTCACACTCTGGACCAGATTCGTCTCACTTTGGACCAGATGTGGAAGCATCGCCAGACCATTACTGGTGATACTTCCAAGGGGGAAAAATCTGGTAAGGAGAAAGCAGTGGCCACTGAAAAACCTATGGATGTTGACAGTACCATCAAGACTGTACAAGAAGAAGAGGCTGCTGGTACTGATGCCAGTGAGCCACAGTTTGAAGCATTCCCAGATATCACCACTACTCAAAAGTCCTTGAAAAGAAAGAAACACGTGATATCTGGAAGTGAGATTGAAACAACTGAAGGTTCTTCGGAGTTTCCTACTGTTGATGAAGACACCACCAAGAGACTGGAACAAGAGTGCATTTTGATAGAAATTTTCAAAAGAAGGCAAAGAGAAGAACTACTGGTCCATCATCATGAGATGGCCAGTCATGGGACTCTTGATGCATACAATGCCGGAAGGTTGGGGGTTCACATTGACGTATACAAGAAAATGAAGGAAGACCCCAGAGTCCATCAATGCCTGAACCAACTGGATGATATGCACATTCGCTCCAGGTACTCTTTGGAAGAGCAGACTTATGATGCAGTTATGTATGGTGTCAGTGTGGTTGAGCTGATCAGACAGAGGACTATGGAACTGCAAAATCTTCAGAAACAAATCAGAAAGAATGCTGGTGCTCTGGAGATAGAGTACAGGAAAAAGATTAAAGGATTGCCCAAACTGACTGCAAAACAAATTAAGGCAATCAGAGATGCTGACCTCAGTACGTTCATTCCCTTGGATACTTCACTAAGTATTAATCGTGAAGAAATCCAATCTGCTGTTGAACAGAGAAAAGTATCCAGGGAAACTGAGGATATGATCCAGCTGGCAAAACAAAAGGAAAGGTACAATGAAATGATGACGTTCAGGGCAGATGTCAGAAAGATCATTGGTGCTGAAATCAAGTTGGCTGAGAATCATGAACAGATGAGCAGGTTTGAGGTGAAGTTGACCAGGGAAGGTAACTTCATTGATGAAAGGAAGAATACCTCAGTCAAAGCTTTTGGTTGGACTGAACTGAGGGAGATTGGCCTGACATTTAGGGGGAAAGCTGATGTATCTCCAGATGTCAAAGCTTTATGAAGAGGGTGGAGAACGTGTATAAAAGGAAGCAACAAATGGAAGTTGCTTTGGGAATTAGAGCACCAGAATCTTCTCCATCTTCACCAATAGCCAAGAGGAAGGCCACTGAAGAAGCTCATGGACAGACGTCGAAGAGAAGGGCCTGACTCTCTTTATCACTTACTTGTACTTGTATTTATTTTTGATCAAAATTGTAACTATTTATCAGTTGATGTATGTAAATATAGTTGCATTTTTGATTCACAAAGTAAGTGATCAGATTAAGTCTAAGTTAGAACTAAAAGATGAAAACTGGAACACTGATGATCTATAAAGTGTTTTCCAGTTACTTAAATTTGTATTATCTAGGTTCCGCAACAACCTTGTATTTTATTTAACATCATAAATAAAATACACTTGAAAAATTACATTGTGTCTCATCATTTATATTCTTGCTTAAGTCTTTATTGCTTTCTTTATATTCTTGCATTTACAATTAAAGCAATACTAGTCCATTTCTAGTTCATACTTGACTTGTTGTATTTTACACTCGTGGGTTAAACCATCGTGTGAGGGGACTTACAGAATTTTCTCATGAGAGTGAGTCTCATGAGCAGATTTGGCAGAGGAGATGATGTGCTGAACGATCTGAGAAGGATTGACTTGTAATTCAGATTGTGGGCCAGTGGGAATATGTTGATCTTGATTTTGATCAACTCCTCCACTGGCATCTTCCATCAGATCATCCCTTGAGGATGGATGGGCAAGCACATCATCGAATGAAGAGTCACTTCCTGAGATAGTGACTATTTTCTCACTAGAGTCGTGAGGACAACTAGTGGTTACCAAGGCTGCACTTGGTGCTGTCATGACCTCCCTAAAGAGAGCCATGTAACCTACAGGACCCATCTGTTCAAGGACAAAGGCAGACACAGATCCTGCAGGTGTAATGTTTTGTGTAATTGGTTGCCCTTCAACCAAGGTGTGTTGTTGCACCAGGGTATCCTCAGGGAGAGTAATTGAGGCATGTACCCCTTCTTGTGATCTAGAAGAGACATTGACAGCCTGTGCAGACTCAGAGTGTAAGATAGAAGGAGTCTGACCAGCTTGGGAAATGCAAGCAGTGTCACCTTGGCGTTCGATACTTGCATCCTTTGGCTGATCATCCTCAGGATTGAAGTGCATAGACCCTGACTCTAGTTGGATCTGGGCTGGATCCTATATTGTCCCTTTAATGATATCATCAACCTTTTGGGAGGCTGATGATGGTGAATTTGGTGGACTCACAGTATGACCTTGGGAGGAGGTCTTTGTTTCAATACCTTCACCCTGTTTGGAGGGTTGGGTAGCAGTAGTTGTTCCCTTTAACTCATCTACACTCTTTTGGGAGAGTGCAGATGGGTGTGGTGATTTCGGCTTATCAGCTTGGGTGGCAGAGTCAGCTTTGGAACGTTCCTCAGCTTCCAATGCACCTTGGGGGACTTTAAGTCTTATTGTTGATTTGTCAACCCCAGAAGCTGATACAGATTTCCTTTTGGATCTTTGCTTTTTAACATTGTGAGGTACTAAGTCCTCAACAATGGGTCTTTTAGAAGTGGATTTTGACAAAGTGGATGAGGGTGTGGCTAGGGTGGCTGATGTTTTGGCCAACCCTTCACCCTCTTTTGAAGAAGAAGAAGTAGATTTGGAAGAGTTTAGGGATTTAGAAGCATGTGTACCTTGACTCTCCTAATTGGCAGATTGGGTGTTGGACCCAGATCGCGTCGAAGGAGAGGCAGCTTCCTCTAATGCTTGTTGTTCCCTTTCTCTTTGTCTGCAAAAATCAAGGTAAATCTGCATTGCTTGGGTCAGACCCTGCGCAGTTACCTTGGGACTATTAAAGATATTAGTATTTATGGCCTTGCATTCCACAGTTTGACCAGTTGCCAAACTGAAGTCACTATCAAGAATTGCTTCTAGATGAGTGCAAGAATCCTACCATAAGGTATGGTAAAGACTCTTATTGTTGACTCGGCCAACTAAGTCTCTAAATAATCCTGCATAATCTACTGGTCATAGTGACCATAGAATGAAAGATTTGCAATTCTAAGACATTAGACTGATCGAAACTGCCTGCTTTCATTTGTAAAGTTTTGCAAATTGTGCTCAAAAGATAATTCCAGATGCCAGTTAAAAATTTCATTTTAACAATTGAAGACAAAGGACCAGAATAATCAACTAGTGACAAAACATTTTTGGCCTCTGTATGAGTGGCAACTGTGTCATAATCATCTTCATCCATATAAGATAGTTCAAATGCAGAACTAAGCCTTTTCAAGGTAATATATACCTGTTTCTTACCATTTAGGATGGTGCCTCGGATTGCAATATCTCCCTTCTTCGTCTTTCCAACCACACAGCTCGCCCAAAATTCACAAAGTAGATCTTGAAACACCACATCTGGCTTTTCAATCATCATCTTGCCAAACGGATGATGCCATAAAAAGGCAACAATGTCATCATATCCTTCTGCCCAAGAAGGTGGATGAACATTGGCAGAAACGAGATTGACGATCTTGATTTTAGCAGTATCAAGATCAGCCGGAACTACTACCACATCACTTCCCACCACATAAGGTGAAAGCTTATTGACGCTTACTAGAGCTGGGTATTGATTCCCGATTCCGATGAAGAATCATTATTATTATTATTGGATTGTGTAGAAGCAGATGATGAAGAAGCCATTTATTTTTGATGAGATTGAAATGAGAATAATAGCAAAGATTAATAAATAGAACAGTACACAGATTAGAGAAAATGAGAGAATTAATCGATAGAAATATGAGAGTGATTTGGGGATTTAGGTTAAAATTGAGTATATATACTTTATTATAATAAATATTATTCAAAAATAACCGTTTGAAAATTGGAGAGAGAAAGATTTTGATTGGTGGATGAACAAGTAGTGGAGGTACTTTTTCAGAAACCAGCCGTTATCACTACACGTGTCAGTCACCAATTTAATAGAAAATGGATAAATAAGTAAACTGAATAAAATAATGTAAATAATAAAACGCACTGAGATATTTAATAACAAAAATAACCACGAAGCTGGGTCAGACTCAGCTTACTCTCCTTTACAAGGAAAAATACAAAGTATGAGAGAGCAGTCTGGGTTGGACACAGCTTACCCTTAAATTTTGAAGATAAGTTCAAGGGGTCAGATTTGTTATTACTTATCTCAATACATCTTACATATTCAACATACCAAGCTTACTTATAAGATAATTGAACCTTGATTCATCCAAGGGCTTTGTGAACAGATCAACAAGCTGATTATCAGTAGGGATGAAGTGCAGTTCAACATCTTCTTTCATCACATGATCTCTAATGAAATGATATCTGATATCAATGTGCTTAGTCCTTGAATGAAGTACAGGATTGTTGGAAATTGCTATGGCACTTGTATTGTCACAAAAGATTGGAGTCTTTGAAGCAGTGACACCATAGTCTTGCAATTGAAATTGCATCCACAAAACTTGTGAACAACATCTTCCTGCAGCAACATACTCAGCTTCTGCAGTGGAAATGGAAACTGAATGCTGCTTCTTGCTGGACCAGCTTACAAGTCTGTTGCCAAGCAATTGACAAGCTCCTGAAGTACTTTTTCTATCAATCTTACAGCCTGCAAAGTCAGAATCTGAATAGCCAATTAGATCAAATCCTGAGTCTTTGGGATACCAAAGACCCAGATTGGGACTTCCCTTAAGGTATCTAAAGATTCTCTTCACAGCTTTAAGATGTGATTCTTTAGGATTAGCTTGATATCTTGCACAAAGACATGTAGCAAACATAATATCAGGTCTACTAGCAGTTAAGTAAAGTAATGAACCTATCATACCCCTATAAGTTGTGAGGTACCATTTTTATCTTCACCCAGCTTATCACCAGTTCCCATAGGAGTTTTCATAGGTGAGCACTCACTAAAACCAAATTTGTTTAAGAGATCTTTAACATATTTTCCTTGATTTATGAAAATTCCATTTTTAGTCTGTTTAACTTGTAAACCAGAAAATAGTTTAGTTCTCCCATCATGCTCATTTCATACTTTTTAGACATTAATTCAGAAAACTTTTTGCAAAGTCTTTCACTGCTAGACCCAAATATTATGTCATCTACATATATTTGTACAAGCAGAATATCACCATTGTATTTTCTCACAAACAAAGTCTTGTTAACATTACCTCTTTTGAACTTGTTTTCTAACAAAAATTTAGACAGAGTATCATACCATGCTCTTGGAGCTTGTTTGAGACCATAAGAGAGCCTTGTCAAGCTTAAATACATGATCAGGATACTTTGAGCTTTCAAAACCTGGAGGTTGTTCAACATAGACTTCTTCTTCCAATTTCCCATTCAAGAAAGCACTCTTCACATCCATTTGATAAACCTTGAAGCCTTTGTGAGCAGAATAAGCCAAAAACATTCTATGGCTTCCAATCTTGCCACAGGAGCAAAGGTTTCATCATAATCAATCCCATCCTCTTGTCTGTATCCAAGAGCTACCAATCTTGCCTTGTTTCTGGTCACAACTCCTCTTTCATCCATTTTGTTTCTGTAGACCCACTTGGTTCCAATCACAGTCTTGTGATGAGGTCTTGGAACAAGTTCCCAAACTTTGTTTCTTTCAAACTGTGTTAATTCATCTTGCATAGCATTTACCCAAGATGGATCTGCCAGAGCTTCATCAACCTCAGTTGGTTCCATCTTACTTACAAAATTGACAAACATGCAAAAATTGCTTGTTGCTTTTCTTCTTGTTTCACCAGATAATGGATCACCAATGATTTGATTATGGATGACTCCTTGTCCATTTAGTAACATGTTGTCATTGGATTCTTGGACAATGGGCTGATTCAGATTTGAGGGTCCAGCTTGATCAGCTTGTAGAAAAGGCTGATCAATTTGGATTGGAATGGTAGGATCTGAGTCAGCTTGGGAGTCATTTGATGGATTGTGAAAACTTTTGAGTAGGAGAGGGATCAACTTGCACATTATCAAAGATTGGTATCTCTTCTTCTTCATCTATTTGCTCCCCCTGAGTTTGAGCATTCTTGTCTTCAACTGGTGGATTAGAGGGAGGCTCATTCTCAGGAACAGCCATTTCTTCAAAGTCAATATCTTCATCTTCAGGAAGAGAGCAATCTGGCTTAGAACAACCTTCATCTATGCTTACATTTACAGAGTTTTCAATTGTCTTAGTTCTTTTGTTGTAAACCCTGTAGGCCTTCATCATTGTTGCATATCCAAGTAGGATACCTTCATCTGCTTTCTCATCAAACTTTCCAAGATGGTCTTTCTGATTCAGAATGTAACAAGGACTTCCAAACATTCTTAGGAAACCAATTTCAGGTTTTCCCCCCCTAAGAAGTTCATATGCAGTCTTCTGGTGTCTTTTCACAATAAGGGATCTGTTCTGGGTAAAGCAAGCTGTGTGAAGCTTCAGCCCAGAAATGAGACTTGACATTGTTTTGAGCCATCATGGATCTTGCAGCTTCAATGAGAGTTCTGTTTCTTCTTTCTGCAACACCATTTTGTTGAGGAGTTCTGGCAGCTGAGTAGACTTGTGAAATACCTTTCTCACTACAAAATGAATTAAGAGTGACATTCTTGAATTCAGTGCCATTGGCACTTCTTAATTGCCTAACAGGCCTTTTGTAAAGTACTTCAGCTTGCTTGATGAAATGAATAATACTGTCAGCAGCATTCACTCTGTGCTTTAGAAAGAAAACCCAGGTATATCTTTGAAAATTCATCAACAATGACCAATGTATATCTCATTCCCAGTGAATGAGGGAGTACTGATTGGTCCAAACAGATCCATGTGCAGCAAATCTAAACAGCTATCAATGGTTGAGCATGTCTTTGATTTGAATGAAGCTTTGTGTTGTTTTCCTTTCTCACAAGGACCACACAGCTTGTCCTTCTCATACTTAATCACAGGCAGCCCAGACACCAACTCTTTCTTACACAGCTTGTTGATGTCCTTAAAATTCATATGAGACAGCCTTTTATGCCACAACCAATTTAGCTCATCTTGAGACTTTGACATGAAACAGACTTCTTTTGTGACAGTTGGATTTCTCATGTCAAAAGAATACAAAGACTCATCCCTCTTTGCAATAAGAACCACATTGCCATTACCAAATCCTTCAGTTCTTTTTGAGAGTCATCTCCAAAAGTAACATTAGGACCAGCGCGACTCCTAAAGCTACATAGCAGGGACTTACATCCGGTCATATGCTTGGAACACCCACTGTCCAAGTGCCAGGTATGTGCATCATGATAGCCCTGCATTTGCAATAAGAGATTAGTTCATTTTGGGAACCCATCCAAGGATGGGTTCACCAGAGCTGACCTTCTGGTCTGACTCAGATTAGGTAACAGAACTTAGACTCTTATCACATTTGGACACCCATTGTTGCTTGATCTGACCCTTACCAGATTTGAAATTCTTTTTAGCAACATTTAGAGTTTCCTTTTTAGCAAAACCTTTGCCTATTCCAGATTTCTTACATTCAGCTCTCAATTTTCTTTGATCAACAATTTTGGATCAGACACATTCTTAAGAAAATTTGTTTCCATTGAAACCTTATCAGTTCTGGACTCAACATATTTTGAAATCATTTTGTCAGAGTCAGACTTGGTGTTACTTGAAACAGACTCAGATTTTGGTTTGTGACATTTCCTTGAGAACCAGACTTCTCATTCTTCAAACATCTTAACCTTTTGTTTTGGAACACTGTGATCTCTAACTTTCTTTTTGATTCAATATTGTTTGATTTGACCTTAGAACTTGACATAGATTGAGTAATTGATAATTTTGACAAATCAAGAGTTTCCTCAGGTTTTAGATCAATTACCCTATCAGATTCAGACACAGCCTCAGCAATGGTTTGTTTCAGGATCACTAAACCCAATACCAGACTTCTGAACCAAATTGATTGGTTTAGAATTCTTTCCTTTAGTTTGGACTTTGGGTGGTGAAGGAGGCTGATAACAAGGCTCCATAGCACATACTTCAGCTATGGCTATAGCCCTATCATAATCACCATAAAAAATAGCTTGAACTTGATGAGGGAATTGCACATTAACACACTTAGCAGTCCTTTTAGAACAAATACACCATGACTCAGTTATTTGTTTAATTTTCAAAAACTTTTCTTCTGCAGTTTTAGCTTCTTTAACCAAAATAGAGTTTAATTGTTTTTGAGCTTTTACTTCAGATTCAAGTTTTTCAATGGTGAAATTCTTTGGGCTTACTTCTTGTTTCAAAATCGAGATTTCCTTTTTAAGTTCTTGGTTAAAATGTTTTTGCAAGAGAACCTCATCACCAAGTCTATTTAACCTTGACAGCTTTTCATCATCACACAGATTGGAAAAGATTGCTGTTGTATTTTGACAAGATCTTCAGCAAACTTTTGAGTGGCTTCTCTGGCCATGAAGCACTTGGCATCTTTGTACTTCTCATCATCTGAAGAGGTAGCACTCTCAGCCCAATCTTTGGCTATCAGACTCTTCTCATCTTTCTCAATCTTCTTACTCAGCTCAGCCACTTGTGCCTTCAGGGCTTTGTATTTGGTCTTGAGCTTTGAGTATTTTTCACTTCTTCCACCTTTGGATGACACAGCTTGAGAAGACTCTTTAGATATGCAATCTCCAGCCATGTGTCCAGTCTTGCCACATTTGTAACAAGTGACTTTGGACATATCAAAAGTCTTCTTTGTCTTATCAGCTTGCCCAACTTTTCCTTTTCCTTTGAACTTGCCAAAGGATCTCCTTTTGATCCTTTCAGCCAACATAGCTACTTCATTAGCTAGTCCATCACCATCAGATTCATCACAATCAGATTCAGAACAAACAGAGTTAGTGTTAGAAATCACAGGAACAACTTCATTAATACAAGGTATGATCTCATTAGATATTGAGCTAGGATGTTCAGTCAAAGATGCAACAAGTGCAAGCAGGCTGACTATAAGAATCACCCATAGCAATCAACTTTTCAGCCTCTGAACACTCTTGGTTATGGAGTAACGAGTCCAGAACTTAGTTTCACAGAAGAAATATAATTGTTCCACTTTGGTGGTAATGAATCCAAAAATTTGCTTTTCAAAACTTCATTTTTCTTAGTTATCCAACAGCAGCTAAATCATTAACCAAAGCATTAAAACGGGTATGAGTGTCAGTTAAGGATTCATTTCTCAAAGAGAAAAATCTCTCATACCTCCTGGTTAAAGTAGTTATAGTGGATTCCATGGAAGTAGAGCAACCCTCAAACATGACAGTCAATGTACCCCACATTTTCTTAGCAGTTGAACACATTTTAATAGAATGGTAAAGGTCTTTGGGCACAGCTTGGACAATGAAATTTCTAGCCTTCACATCCAAGTTTGCCAAATCCTATCCTCATCCCCCCAATCTGCCTTGTCCTTAACAATGATTTAACAGTGGCAGGAATGGTTGGTTGACCTTCCTGACCACAGCATCTACCACAAGGGTCTGTGTAGGAACATAAGGACCATCCTAAGGATGTCAGGCATATTGTTATCGATGGATTCAAGGAACAAAGACATTCGACCTTTCCACCCACTAAAATCATCTTTGTCAAACATGGGTGGTCTGGTTGAAGAACCATTATCAACATAGGATGACATAATGCTTTACTATAAAAGAAATAAGCAAGGATCTAGTCAAGTTAATTCTTAACCCCTGCTCTGATACCACTTATTATGTCCCAGAAGTGTATCAATATACCAAAGTATAATGAACACAAAGAGTTGTAGAGGGGGGTGAATACAACTTTTCCTTAATCTTTACTACTTTTAAAATCGTTTTAAAGACTCAGATTATATATTAAGTAAGTAAAGAAATCATTAAAACAGTAAAGCAGTAAATAAGCATTCTTGAACACAGATTGTGGTTTTCAAATGTAATCCTTTATTAAGATAGAATCTATACAAAGAATTACAGGGTTATTGCGGAAACAAGATAACCTACAAATATCTAAACAACCCTTGAAATGACAAACTACAATCAATAAGTTCTAGCTCAAAAGAAGCAGCCCAAGCTTCTTACAGACTAAGCTGTGTAAGAGCAGAGAAACTTGTGTGAAGAATGATTCAAAGGAATCCCACACATATTCATACAAGGAATGTGGCTTTTATAGGCGAAAACCATTCTTCTCTTGGTATCCAATTAAGCCACGTATTCTTATTTTGTTGGACGATCAAAGGAATATTGGATCGTGCCTTCATCGTACTTGTGGTCCCCAAAACTTGTAGCACGTCATTTTGATCTTCCAATAAGAGTATGGACACGCATATGTATTTCTGTCACCAACCTAGATTCTAGGAACCTTCCTAGTCACGTCATACGTCCTTATCAACAAATCCAGGTTGTAATCTTCACTTGATTGTCAGACACAGATTGCTCGTTTGTCAAGAGCAAATCTGTCTAAGTGTTTCCAAGCTGACTGCTAATCCCAAGCTGTCTTCCACTAACAGCTTGGTCTTCTATCTTCAATCCTCCTCTTCGACTTGGACTGAATGCTATAACCATTTGATGCAGCTTGAACAACACTTGCTTCCATAAGATAAACAATTACAAAGTATGAAGCATGATCTGGGTTAGTTACATATCGCAAGCTGTGTCAGCTTAGTCTGACCCAGATCAGATTACAAGAACCAAAAGATTACTAAGTGTTTATAGGTCAGATTTGTCATCATTAAATTTACAATAACATGGGACTCAATAACCCTACGACTTCAAACCCTAAACTAAAGCTTAATTGCTAATCAAATTTGATTTCACATGTATAATGTTAAAAATCAATGCAAAATCATTTTTGATTTTATGCATACATTTTAGAAAAGTTGCATTCTAAAACCCTAAAAGCTAAACCCTTGGGGGCTAAAAGCTAATCCGAGGGGAAGTGTGATTACGGGGGCCTGCGGCCCGCGCTTTAGTTTAGGGTTTGAAGTCGTAGGGTTAGCCTAACGGCTAACCCTACCAACTTCAAACCCTAACTACCTACGACTTAAAAGCCCTAAAACTAAAGCTTTATCACGGGGGCCTTCGCGCTGCTTGTTTAGGGTTTGAAGGCTAACCCTACGACTTCAAACCCTAAACTAAAGCTTAATTGCTAATCAAATTTGATTTCACATGTATAATGTTAAAATCAATGCAAAATCATTTTTGATTTTATGCATACATTTTAGAAAAGTTGCATTCTAAAACCCTAAAAGCTAAACCCTTGGGGGCTAAAAGCTAATCCGAGGGGAAGTGTGATTACGGGGGCCTGCGGCCCGCACTTTAGTTTAGGGTTTGAAGTCGTAGGGTTAGCCATTCAAACTAAACTAAATTGTGATTACGGGGGCCTGCGGCCCGCGCTTTAGTTTAGGGTTTGAAGTCGTAGGGTTAGCCTAACACACTTCAAACCCTAAACTAAAGCTTAATTGCTAATCAAATTTGATTTCACATGTATAATGTTAAAAATCAATGCAAAATCATTTTTGATTTTATGCATACATTTTAGAAAAGTTGCATTCTAAAACCCTAAAAGCTAAACCCTTGGGGGCTAAAAGCTAATCCGAGGGGGAAGTGTGATTACGGGGGCCTGCGGCCCGCGCTTTAGTTTAGGGTTTGAAGTCGTAGGGTTAGCCTACCACTTCAAACCCTAAACTAAAGCTTAATTGCTAATCAAATTTGATTTCACATGTATAATGTTAAAAATCAATGCAAAATCATTTTTGATTTTATGCATACATTTTAGAAAAGTTGCATTCTAAAACCCTAAAAGCTAAACCCTTGGGGGCTAAAAGCTAATCCGAGGGGGAAGTGTGATTACGGGGGCCTGCGGCCCGCGCTTTAGTTTAGGGTTTGAAGTCGTAGGGTTAGCCTACCACTTCAAACCCTAAACTAAAGCTTAATTGCTAATCAAATTTGATTTCACATGTATAATGTTAAAAATCTATGCAAAATTATTTTTGATTTTATGCATACATTTTAGAAAAGTTGCATTCTAAAACCCTAAAAGCTAAACCCTTGGGGGCTAAAAGCTAATCCGAGGGGGAAGTGTGATTCGGGGGCCCCTTTGAAAAAATCCAAAATAGGCTGAACCTTCTTATTCCATGATAAGAACGATATTTCACCCTGTGTAGCAGATCCACTGCCCTGCAGATAGATGTTTAGCATGCTAAAGTTATAGCTAGATACACAGCTAACTATATCACTCTAACCGAAATAACTGACATAAATGCTCCTCTCAGAGTGTAATTTAAGAATTATCTATATGGTCTGGTTTATTGTGAAAAGATAAACATCAGGTGGCAAAAAAAATAGAAGCATGCCTGGGTCTCTATAGGCGTTGGTTCATTCTCTATTTTAAGACTGCATATGTCTGTTAAAAGAAAAAAAAAAAAAACTGACACAAGTGTTTGAATCGACTTATTATCGTACTAGCAATTGAATATATCCCAAAACTAAGTGACGTTGGTCTGTGAATTAAAAAAATGTAACAGAACCAGAGACTCACATCTACCAATGCGAGAGTTGGCTAAGGTCCTTAAAATTGTATTAAATGATGGCCTTCCCAAAACATGCAACAAAGTCAGCGCCTAAACTTTCTTAACATTGAGGAATTTTATTACACAATTAGTAAATTATAGCTAGATACACAGCAAGTAACTTCCAACTATATCACTCTAACCGAAAAAATAATGAGCATAGATACAATATAAGTCACTAAAATCAAGTAGAGAGAAGAGTAAACCGGTAAATGAAATGTTGGGTCTACTCGATGTAAACATAACAATGCAGCTAATGTTTACTAAAACAATGCATAGGACACCCTCTTAAAAGTAAACCATGTAATCTACTTAAAGTGAAATTTAATCTATAGTATAAAAACTGCCACAACTGAGTGTACACTAAACCTGTATCATGGCCATTCTAAAAAAAACAAAAAAAAAAAAAAAAAAAAAAAAAAAACCTTCATTCATGACAAAAGAAATTTAAGAAGGGCCGGGATAGCCATACGTATGCTAATTTGAAACCCAATCTCCTCCCATGATTGGCCATAACGGAATACAATCATTATGAATCATGGTAATCACAAAGAGAATTTGTAGCAGTACTCATGTGAAGTAAGAGATTGTTTGACGACTCAATTAAGCTACCTTCAGAGGCGGGAAATGTGTAGGTTCTGCTGGTTTAGCAATATCCCATATACAAATGTCACCTTCTTCGGCACCAGAAGCAAGATGATTGGGTGAAAGAGAACTAAATTCCAAGCCACGAACCTGTAAAATAAATTCGAATACAACCAATGAAAAGTTAACAAAATCCTGAGTGTAAAAGAGCCAACTATTGGATATTTGAAAGCATTGATATTGCATTCTACAAAAACTTACAGGCCCTTTGTGTCTTGATAAGTTTTGAACAAAAGAGCTTTCAGTTTCCTCCGAGCTACAGTCCATCAAAAATAATAAGACTTTCACATGCAAAATTCCTTGACATCATGATAAACCATAACACTTACAGATTTCAAATCAAAATGGTCTAAAGGAGAACAAATAATGACATGATAACATAAACATTATTTATAGCATGACAATATTCTAATTCATGCATCATTACTCAAACAATTATGAGCCTAACTTACGTTATCCTATTCTAAAAAAATATGCAAAACAGAGATCTGAAAGTGTGGTCTCATGTCAGTATGATGATTTCTTATAGGGGAATGCATATGTATTAAAACATGATCTACTTAGACATGAGTATCCAATATTCACAAAACCATACACTTTTTGACTAATCTGATAGATAGTCAAAATGTTCAAAAAGATAGATGTAACATTATGATGGATTTTGGGACTGATACTAAACTTACCAAAACTTGAACTGGAAGGCGGATAAAAGGCCTAAATTCAGATTCTTTAGTAGGCAGAGCAGCCCCATCCAAAGCTTCTAGCTCAGGATCAACCTTCGGTGAGAGAAATCCAATCAACAAGTTCAAGATATAGATTCCAAGACCATAGGAGATAATATAAAACCCTTGAAGATAATAGACCCGCAACACATAAACTGAAGCAACAGCAAGCGTCCCGAGCCACCTATGAACAGGAAGTGGAGTCGACTTATCCAAATAAAACTGAAATGCCCTAGCGAATTCAGCTTTCCACTTGGCCAATGGTGCCATTGGGGAGGCAGCATCCTATTTCTTCCATACTTGAACCTTCATACCTTCTGCAATAGATTAAGCGGGATTAAGGGGTTAACAACACAACTTTATTAGCAGCTTTGCAACATAATACAAAAAGTACTAGCTACAAGTACACGCTAAAATTAATCAGTCGAATTAAGCCATTCAGATGATTACTCCACGTTAAGTGTTATTCGGTGTTATATATACTGACAAATTACGCCTAACATAGATACAACGCAATTACCTTACCAATTCTAGTAATGTTATGGTCTAGTAAGAAATATATGCAAGTAACAATCATAATGTAAGATCCTTGCAGTTAATTTACAGCCGGAAATAAAAGGTTTTCCGTTTCTGGCAGCTGCGAAATGATGATGTGTAAAACTAGGAAATGTGTAACCAAACATGATCAAAGAATCAAAATAAAATTTAAATTTATATGCTTTACTCGGGCTTAAATGCTGGTGGAGTATCAGCCTTTGTCTACAATACATACACAAACACAACACTTGATCAATCAAAACCATAAGTGCAAACAACTATAATTGAAATATATATATATACACCCACTGCGACAGCCTTCGTAACCAACTTATATATATATATAGAAAGGGTTATTTAAGAACCCACAAATAAAAAAGAACTCAAGAACCATTCTGGACCACACATTCTTTCTCTCTTTCTCTCTCTTCAATTAAATAATAAAATTCACCCAAATCATTCAAAATGTTTTATCTCACAAACCGTAAATCGTTAGACGAAACAAAAAGCATGGGTAGTCTTAAAATTTCGTCCTCTTTCATTAGAGATCCAATTCGATATACTTTTGACGACTTTTTAATTTTTGTTTTTTTTTCCTCTTGTACTTGTGTACCTACACATGTGTAGGATCATTGTTTTCACATGTAAATTAGTAAATGAACATATGTACACAACAATGATGGTTAAGGGCGGAGACCGTTAATCCATGGCGGAGCCATGGTGGCCAAGGGCGGAGCCCGTCAGTCCATGGCGGAGCCATAGCGGCTAAGGGCGGAGCCCGTTAGGTAAATCACCCATCACCGATCACCCCCTATGACCTATCACCCTTTATGACCTATCACACTATGACCTATCACCCTCAATGACCTATCACCCCCACCTGCTTTGGTTTATGAATATCCTTAAGGGCGAAGCCCGTTCTGAATCATAATTTTTGTTCAACCTACACATGTGTAAGTACCAAAAAGAAAACGAAAATTAAAAAGTCGTCAAAAGTATATCGAATTGGATCTCTAATGAAAGAGGACGAAATTTTAAGACTACCCATGCTTTTTGTTTCGTCTAACGATTTACGGTTTGTGAGATAAAACATTTTGAATGATTTGGATGAATTTTCATATTTAATTGAAGAGAGAGAAAGAGAGAAAGAATGTGTGGTCCAGAATGGTTCTTGAGTTCTTTTTTTTTTATGAGTTCTCAAAATAACTCACCCCTATATATATAATATTTATAGACATATAATGAAATATATATATACACTCACTGCGACAGCCTTCGTAACCAACTGGTCAGCCCTGCCACCTATCTTTTGGAAACACCATCTATCTTTGCACCACCACATCTCACCACAACAAAACTAGTCTTCCTCTCTGAAACTCAATCAATCAAACCATGCAACTTCAGCGACTGCCAATTGAGTCAGCTTTTATTGAAGTTTGAGCTCAAAGTATAAAACCGAGCTTGAAATTTATACCAAGCCAATCTCAAGCTTTTAAGAGCTCGGATCGGCTCTGCTCGAGCTCTTATCAAGTTATTTTAGCCTGAGGTAATATGTATCTGATTTACAAAACATATATCATTGTTCGAGATTATGATTATAAAGGCTTTCGACTTTCGTTCTGATATATATATGTATAACATTAAGCGACACTTGTTATTCTTATTCATTTTTACATGTATTTGAATTAGTGAGGTAAACTAGTACTATCAGATATAAACTCGAGCTTTTTTAATCGAGCTCGGGCCATCTAGGCAATGCAACTTCAGGTTTGTATGTATATATATCTATATATATACACACATACATACATACAAAAAAGATGATGATTAAATGGAAAATGAAATGATTACAAAGTTATAATTAACAATATCTAATGGAAACAATGCGAGAAGTGAAATTGCTGCTGCTGCTGCTGTTGATGAAGTTCCAACCATCAAATTCGCTTTCTTCACACAAAACACAAACTGACCTGTATACATTCACAGAAGAGAAGAAATCATTATATCAATGTTGATAGCTAATATTCATATGATGTATATTACACATTATATAGCCCATCGGCTCATAACCGCTCTAACCAACAACTTACAATTCTAACACTTTCGGTCCCTGCACTATTACAACATGCTAAAACTAACACTACTTTATTTGTTATGTAACAATACTTCCCTCCCAATGAAGAATTTTGTCCTCAAAATTCAAAGTCATGAAGCTTTTTCTCAACCCAGTCAAACTTGCAACTGCACACTTTCCTTTATGCAACTCAATGAATAGCCAAAACCAATCTTTCACACGTTTCTGAGGTTGAATTCCTTTCTTGTATGGCAATCCCAGCTGTGATGTTGATAACTCTGTTTTGGTTCCAAACATGTGCATCCTTTTTTCGTTTTGACTCTGTGGATCAGGTACAATCCATCTGAGGGAAATCGTGTCATTGTTTACAAAACTTCCTGCCCCCCTGTTCATTAAAGCACCTCCAAGAATATCATAACAATTACCAGGCCTTCCAATCAATTGCCACTGAGAAACATCTTTATGTCTATGCACAACAGCCAAATGACATTTTGCAACCAGTGCCACCTTAGCAACAAAAGTAAAGATTTCCAGCCTGACCCTTACACCTGGAGGATATGAACTAATTTGAACTTTAGTTCCAGATAGAAGAAAGGATTTCTCAGCCATTACAACCTCAGGATCATATCCATTAGTATGAATTACCGGTGTAGGAACTGAATAATTTTCAATGAATTCTACCAAATCACCCATAACTGATTCCAATCCTTGCTGCCCATCATCAAGATCCATCAGAATCACATCCGTTTTCATAACAACCAACTCACTTTCTTTCAACCCATTCCGTAGTTCACTGTGCACAACTTCACTAAAATCTTGAGCATTTCTGTACTTGTATCCCATTTTAATTTTTAAAGCAGCCCCCAATATTAGTTTCACAACTGATTCATTTTTTATTATCACAACAGATTTATCCATTAGACACTTCTTCAGCAGCTTCTTCCCAACAGAACTCGATACAAAGCCCATTGCAGCTCATTGTTATTCCTTACAAAAATCAACCAACCTGGCTTCCATTCAAATGATCCAACAATCGTTGATACAAAACCCAACAGCCATCTTTTCTTTGTGTTGATCACAACAAATTCCTTATTCATGACTAAAATCCAGCAGGATTTCCAATTAAATGCACTAAAACTTCCATTCTTGAGGCACACATACTCTTTAATATCCTTAACCTCATTCACAACACCATTTGTTTTCATATCTACTTGATCATCAACACTACTCCACCCCGGTTTCCAACCAAATGATTCAATATCCTTAACCTTACTAGTATTACCTAATACTCCCCTCTTCAAAGATTTTTGACCCCAAAAATCACCTACACAATACCGAATATCACCAAAAAACTGCCTAAAACTGCCAAATTCATCCTCAAACTGCTTAAAAACAAGATTCTTACTATCATTCAGCTCAACAATCACATCATCAACACTTCCACAACCATATTTAGCACTGAAATCACTACCTCTTTCAAGACTAACATCAAACACCTTACACGCACTAATTTCCATTTCTGAATTTACTTCACTGTTAGCCACAAAACCTACTGAATTTCTTCTTAAAATATTCCTACATAGAAAGATATCACTAAATCCAACCTCAATTCCAACCAAATTTCGGTCAGGCATTTCATCAAACACCTGGTGTGCACTATTTTCTACTTCAAAATTCATTCTAATTTCAGTTCCAAAACTCACTGAATTGCTATCATCATAGTATAAGGAAGAAGAAGAATTAGTTTGAGAATGTATACCTTCTGTTTCTGATTTCTCCTCACACTCAGAAAACTCATCTGCTACCTCATAGGAAGATTCTTTCAGCATCAACAATTCTTTTTGTAGTCTTGTCACAACTGCTGCTACTTTGTTCAATGCTTCTGAATTTGTAAGAGTTCATCTTCTAATTCTGGTTTCTCTCCAAAATGCAATAATGTTGCTCTTGAATAATCATCCCATGACATATCCAACAATGACTTCCCACTAGTTTTTGCATAAAATTGATGCCAATGTAATGCTCTGCCTTCAAATTTGATAGCAGCATACATCACTTTCCGATTGTTAGGTGTTTCATCAACCAAAAAGAATTCCTCACACCTTCGTTTCCAACCTTTAGCATCATCACCATTAAAACTCGGAGCCGCCATTGAATTGTACTGATTTAGGTTATTTATTGTGAATTAATGATGAATTTGTGAAATTGAAGTGGATTACTGATGAATTGAAGTAATTGAGATGAATTTGTGAAGAATTGCAGTGGATTATTGTTGAATTTGGAGAATTTATGAAGAAATTGCAAAAATTAGGGTTTTTTTTCTGGATTTTTTTTTTTGATTTTTTTGTTTT
>CM067175.1:88924550-88937050 GCA_034093135.1 Erigeron breviscapus | reverse complement strand
ATCTAAAAACATTGCATTATCACATTATCAAATACGACTTTGTAAGACCAAAATTTAATAGTATCAATTAAAGAACTGATTTTTCTTTGCTACTAAAGAGCAATTTGCCTCCAAGGGATATGCTCTTTCAAATTTATCTAATCTTGACGATACCAAGTCGTGACGTCTCCTGGTATGGACCAATTGTTCTTCTAAAAGGTCTATTTCATGGTATGCTTCTAACAATAGTTTGTGCATAGCCTCAATCTTCGATTCGAAGCATTCCTCCATACTTTCTTTGAATTCCTTCTCTATTCTTGTTCTCCTCTCAAAATACTCGATAATTTTGTTAAGGTTATAGGCAACCTCGTCATTCATATGTTTATCCTCGTACTTTATCTTCAGAGTTTCGAGCACCTAAAAATGCATACGATAAGAATTGATAGTAAAACAGTATAATAAGAAATTTATGCGATACCACTATGATGGAAAGTTCGTTTGACATCTTGAAGACTATGAATAAAATCCAATTGAAACTGAGTACTTATATTGCTTAAAGAAACTCTTAACTATACAAGTTCCGAGCGCAGTTTCAAAATTTACTAATTGACTCATGGTCAAAGCTTTTTCTAGAAGATTCAAAGTTATTTTAACAAAATAGATTTTATTTAAATAACTTTGGGGACAATTGTTATGGGTGAAATTTCAGGTTTCAATATCCTGAAGGTCCAAGATCTTGAAGTCCCAGGATCTTGACATAGTTGAATATTCTTATTATTTATTAACATTTTACTAACGATATATTTCAAGTATTATTATTTCCACATAAGATTATTATGCAGGTTCTGGAATATTCGATATAAAGCACAAGGAAAATATCTCTAACGGTATAAAGAGATTCAACACATGTTTTATTTGATCAACACGCAAGAAGACTCAGTCCACCAGTATAATCGGACTTCATGTTGATTTCCACACGAGGAGAATATCTTCAAACGGCTACTATATCAAGTCAAGATACTCCCCACGTTCCATAAGACAGGAAGATCCCTACAATTTCGATAGTTAGTTAGTCCTAGGTCTATATAAACGAAGGGGCTGATCGATCATAGGCATCAATTGATCATTATCACTTCTGCTCATAAACACTTGTAAACACACACAGCTCTCGTTACTTTTATTTTCACACTTAGAAAGATCGATCAACCTGCTTCATCTTTGTAATCATTTTTAAACATAATTAATAAGAGAACAAAGGCAGGGACGATTGCTTCCTCCCGGGGTTTTTATGCCGGCAATCCTTAAAGGATTAAGGGCTTTTCCTCGATAACAAATCTCGGTGTTCTTGTTCTATTTACTCTTTTACTTTACGCATTATTTACATTTATCTTTGTTTATCTTGTTTCTTACGATATAATTTGCATTATATTCGTTATTATTACATAGTTTGCGAATATTTTCGACCTCTTCTTTTGTTTAAGTCGACATAATCTTTGTTCATCATACTTATTTTTACGCATCTTTGAATCTAACATATTTTACAAGCCCTTAACCTCACGAACGAAAGTTTGGTTACATAATTGATCTAAGTCTTCAACGTAGATTATCTTAGGTAATTTTTGACCAAAACAATGTCGCATGTCTCGAAGTTGCATCAACCATTGCATCAATGTGTGGCAGTGGAAATGGATCTATTGGATAAGCTTTGTTAAGATCGGTGAAATCTACACAAACTCTCCATTTTCCATTTTTCTTTTGTACTACCACCACATTTGCCAGCCATTCAGGAAATTTTACTTCCCTAATCATTTTTGCTTTTAATAATCTCTCCACATCTTCCTGAATAATAGCGTTTCTTTCAAAGCGAATTTCTTCTTTTTTGTTGAATCGGCTTGAAACTTTTATCAATTCCAAGCTTGTGTGTAATAACATCTTTAGATATTCCAGTCATATCCTCTTGCTTCCAAGCAAAAGTCTTCATTCTAGTCTTCAAGAAATCTGTGAACTTAATCTCCAAGTCTTCTGAGATCTTTTTGCCTATCAGCACTTTAATATTAGGATCTTCAGGAACCAAAATAACTTCTTTGACATCCTGTTCTTCTGGTTCATCAATATCGAAGACCCTCTTCTGTAATTGCAATTGCGAAGTTGGCTTCGTAGCTGACTTCATGCTTGAGTGTATAGCATTCTCTAGCTTCTTGTTGATCTCCTTTAACAGTGACCACTCCCCAAGGTGTTGGAATTTAACACATTGATGGATATGTTGAAGGTACCGCTTTCATTTCATGAATCCAAGGTCTCCCCAAGATTATGTTGCATCCTGGCAGAGAATCAATGACAAAATTTCTGCATCGAATTCATTCCTCCGACATATATTGGCAATTTGATTTCGCCAATAGTATATTTAGTTTCGCCACTAAATCCAATTAATGGAGAGGCTTTTCCGTTGATATCTTCTTCTGAAATATCCATCCTTTTTAGCGTTTCTAGCTTGATGATATTCACTGAGCTTCCATTATCTATTAAGATCCTGCGAACATAATGGTTAGCAATAAAAAGAGTAACAACCAAACCATCATGATGAGGTTCCAAGATATCATCAAAGTCTTCTTCAAAAGAAATGATATCTGAATCGAAATTGACTTCTTTCACGCTTCTTCTCCTTTATCTCCTTTGCTTTGTTTTGCAAATCTTTTTGCTGCTGAATATGTTGTTCCGCATACTTCTGATCCTCCAGAGATAGTGTTGATCACTTTTGCATTTGCTGGTGGGGAATCTGCTTTTTGAGTTGATTTGGTTGGAAAAATCCAAATCTTCGACATCTTTGGCCTTCTTTCTTCCAAGTAATTCCGTTAAATATCCCTTAGCTAATAGGGTGGATATTTCTCTTCTTAACATCTTGCAATCTTCAGTGATATGCCCAAAATCTTCGTGGTAGGCACACCATTGGCTAGGATCTTTCTTTTTGTAATATAAGCATCGTTTTTCTTCTGGGGCCACCTCACCTTGTCTCCAAGATCTCGCAGCGCCATTATAATGCCAGGTGTTCCTACAGAAAAACAATACGATGACAGAGCAGGATATTCGACCCCATCATCTTCCTCGACAGCATTAACTTGATTATCTACATGTCTTGTGTAGGGTTTGTGTCTTGGTTTGAACACTGGGGTCTCTGCTTTCCGGTTTGGACGATCATATGATAAGGCTCCAATTTTGATGAAGTAAGCTCATTTTCTTCAGGCCTTATAAATCTTGCAGCCCTTGCTTTTGCTTCGTCTAAATTCCTGCATGGCGTCATTATAAGATCTTCCTGGAACTTGGATCCTTTATGAAGACCTCTCTGCAAAGCTTGAATAGCAGTTAACATATCTAATTTAGGAATATTAAGAGATTCTTTCGTAAATCTAGTCATAAAATCCCTAAGTGATTCATGTGGTTTCTGAATTATTTTGTAAAGATCATCAGTCAATTTTTCAAAGGTTCTACTGCATGAAAATTGACTATAAAATAAATTCGTTAAATCAGCAAAAGAGTTAATAGATAAAGGAGGCAAACTCTGCAGCCATTTTAAGGCTGATCCTGAGAGTGTAGATCCAAAGCTTCTGCATAAGCAAGCTTCTTTTAGTTAGATGGTATAGGCACCGTCTCCATCTTTTCCAAGTATAATGCGATATGCTCCTGTGGATCAGTAGTCCCATCATATGGCTTCATATTTGGAACTTGGAATTTCTTTGGGATTTCCACATTTGCGATCCTGTCACCATATCTATTAATAAGATAAGATGCAGGGTTCACTTCAGGAATTGGATTGCAAAATCCAGGAACACTTGATATCATATCTTTAAGCCTCTGGAATTCTCTTGCAATATAATCATTTGCTCGTTGTCCCTGCGATGGTTAGTAAAAGCAAACGATCCAGAAAAATTATTAGAATTATGTAAACCTGCACCCATGGTGGCGGACGTTCCAGCGACATGAGTATTTTGTGGAATATTGCTCCCAAAATTTGGAGTTGCAGTTGGGAGTGACGTATTAATAGGCGCAGATCCAGGAGCAGCAGATGGCGGTGTAGTTGAAAATAAATTTCTAGGAGTTATCGGTGGTCTGTTTTGAAAAATCCGGGATTCAAGGATCTTGAATTGTGCCTGATTGTATTCTTGATTAGTCTTAATCGTCTTATTAAGATTCTGCAAAATAGTAAACAAGTCAGGCAATTCTTCAGAATTGACATTCTTGGATCCGGTATTATAGGGATCCGGATTGTCGTGATCGTCATAAAAGCTTCTTCTTTGGGTCTGGCCCGATCTTGTAATCTCCGGAGAAGAGTTTCCTTTTGGAGTCTCTTCAGGCAAGTCGAAGATCTGGAACGGCTCCGCTAGTTCCTTTCCTTTGTCCTGACTCGAGATTCGAGTCGTATTATTCTTGTTTCTCTGATACGGAACACGTCCTGGAGGAGGAGGCATAAGAGAAGAAATAACAGGAAAGTTTGCGAAGAGTTAGTTGGTTGAGTCGACATTTTCGGTATTAATTTCGAAAAATTTTAATAAAATCAAAAATTTTTAATCATCGAAAGCACCTTTTGCCCCACGGTGGGCGCCAAATTGTTTTGGTCAAAAATTACCTAAGATAATCTACATTGAAGACTTAGATCAATTATGTAACCAAACTTTCGTTCGTGAGGTTAAGGGCTTGTAAAATATGTTTAGATTCAAAGATGCGTAAAAATAAGTATGATTATCAAAGATTATGTCGACTTAAACAAAAGAAGGAGGTCGAAAATATTCGCAAACTAAATGATGACAATTGAATATAATGCAAATTATATCGTAAGAAACAAGATAAACAAAGATAAATGTAAATAATGCAGTAAATAAAAGAGGAAGGAACAAAGAACACCGAGATTTGTTATCGAGGAAAAGCCCTTAATCCTTTAAGGATCGTCGGCATAAAAACCCCGGGAGGAAGCAATCGTCCCTGCCTTTGTTCTCTTATTAATTGTTTAAAATGATTACAATATGAAGTAGGTTGATCGATCTTTCTAAGTGTGAAAATAAAAGTAACGAGAGCTGTGTGTGTTTACAAGTGTTTATGAGCAGAAGTGATAATGATCAATTGATGCCTATGATCGATCAGCCTCCTTCGTTTATATAGACTTAGATCCTAACTAATCTATCCGTCTTTGTAGGGATCTTCCAGGTCTTCGATTATGGAACGTTGGGGAGTATCTTGACTTGATATAGTAGCCGTTTGAAGATATTCTCCTCGTGTGGAAATCAACATGAAGTCCGATTATACTGGTGGACTGAGTCTTCTTTGCGTGTTGATCAAATAAAACTTGTGTGAATCCTTTTTATACCGTTGGAGGTATTCTTCGTAGCTTAATGTCGAACATTCTGGATCCTGCATACTTATCTCAAGTGAAAATAACAATGAAACTTGAAATATATCGTTAGTAAAATGTTAATAAATAATCAGAATATTCAACTATGTCAAGATCCTGAGACTTCAAGATCTTGGACCTTCAAGATAACGAAACCTGAAATTCCACCCATAAGATTTTGTGTAGGTTTCTTTCTATGGAACTCATTTGTTTTGTCTAAATGTATGCATAAAATCAAATTTGATTTTGTATAGCTTTTTACACTGTATGCCTAAAATCATTTTTGATTTTGAATAAGTTTCTTTGTATGGAACTCATTTGTTTTGTCTCAATGTGTGCACAAAATCAAATTTGATTTTGTATAAGTTTGACACCATATGCATAAAATCAAATTTGATTTTGAATAGGTTTCTTGATATGGAACTCATTTGTTTTGTCTAAATTCTCTATACATAATCAACTTTGATTCTATACATAAAGTTGTAAAAACTGAAATCACTAAAAATATCAACACATAATTAAATTTGATTGTAGGCATATAGTCACAAACACACAGGTAACTATAAACTCAATACAAAATCAAATTTGATTGTACAAACAAAGTTACAAAATCAAAATCTCTAAAATCTCTATACATAATCAAATTTGATTCTAGACATAAAGTTGCAAAAATAGAAATCACTAAAATATCAACACATAATCAAATTTGATTATAGACATATAGTCACAAACACACAGGTAACTAAAAACTCAATACATAATCAAATTTGATTGCACAAACAAAGTTACAAAACACAAATTTAACAAATTCAAATTTTAGAATAGATCTATGTACAATCAAGTATGATTGGCTGTACAATCAGTAAATACGTATATAATCAAATTTGATTTAGTACATACATTTTGGTTTAGACATTTCATCAAACACTTTGTGGGCAAAACTCATTATAAAAATTTTAAACAACAACAACCAAAGATACAACTTCTTATCATATAAAAAACAAAAATAAGAGAAAAAAAACTACAAATCATGGATAAAAATGGTTTGTTTATCCATTTTTTATATAAAAAACATAAACTACATAAAATATCACTCTAATAATATCTAAAACATCATCTTCCACTTGTTGTTGTTGTTGCTAGTGGTTTGAGATGAAGATCCAGATTGTAGTGGTGGTGGTGGCGGTCGGATATGGTGGTGGTGGTCACCGTCCAAGGAGGAGAAGAGAGGGAGAGAGTGTGTGTTTGTGTGTGTTTCCATCAGGAGGAGGAAAGGGGAAAAGAAAGTTTTTTTTTTGTTAAGCAAATTTACATATATGCCCCTCCGTGTTTTTTTTTAATTAAGGCATAAGTTTCAATCCTAGCCATTGATTGAGATGATCAAATGGCTAGGATTTGGTCCTTGGGTTTCATGAAAAATTAAGGATTCAAATGAACATTTACCTTATTTTATTTGTCTCTTAACTTTTTTTTTGTTTACTAGAAAGTCCTATTATTCTATCTTTTCTTCCGACAAATAAACATAATTTGTGTCTATACCATAAAACTAAGCTTTCAATTTAGTTTATTTTGGTACTGATTTTACTAAATTAAGGTGAAATTACCTGTGAAATTTTGATGCACCGATCATCAAAGTGATTCACAAGAATGAATTAATTCTATGTTTTAACTGCAAAATTGATACAAATCCGTAAAACAATAATGATGCACATAGAATTTTTTTTATTTTCTATTTTTTTATAAACAACATGATGGACATAGATGAAACAAGAATCTTTAGACACATGTAAGACTAGATGCATACGGCTACACACTGATTATATTTGATTCACATGTTGCACATTGATGCACAGACGTAGTGATGTCAAAAGTAAATAAAGATGCTGAAAACTTAATACAATTCTTCTGTTTATCATGTAAGATGATGAAGATATTGAAGCAGATATAGATAGGTGTAATATAAGCATTTTAAACATGTAATAATTACAAGTCAATGCAATGGAATATAGCATACAATTAATTAACATAAATAATAAATAGGTTGACTTGATTACCTTTACCGTTGTGAATTGATCCAAGAAGTGTCTTTAGAACAAGACTAACGACTAAGGTTTTAAAGTAAAAACCCTTTATAGTCTCACACACAACACGTCAAACAATACCCAGATTGCTAGATCTTGAATCACCAAAAACTAAACATTTGATTGTGTCTTTGCTTCTCGTCCGAACGAAATCACAACAATTAAAAGTCTTATGTTGTTTCTGAAACTTTTATAAAGAAATAATACCAATAATTAAGGAGCTCAATGATTGATTTAATTGATAAAGAAAATAGATTACAAGAGGGTTTTTCAATACAATATTCTAACGGAAACATAAAAGAGGAATAATTCAAACGAACAACCATAGAATACTACATCGTACAACAACAAAGAGAGGTGTCGAATAAATGAATAATTATGTGAATAGAGCTGCGTATATAAAGCCACAGAAGAACAACGGTCACATCACCCAAATTACATAACAAGTCCTCCAAGTTTAGTTAACTTAACACTCTGAGCAAGGTCTTCATTTCTTGAATGGTTTTAGTCCAAAAATATCCAGCTTGACGCATTCAGTCCCTCCATTTATTCCTTAAGCCAATTTAGGTCCTGCAAGTTCTCAACATAAAGAATAAGTACATATAGAAAGATAAAAGATAGGATTGCACCCTCTTATTTCAACATCCCCCCTCAATCCTGTCTTTGGAATAAATCTATTAATCCAAGTTTTTTACAAAGAAAGTGGTGCTGCTTTATACCCAACCCTTTTGTAAGGATATCAGCATTTTGATAAGCAGAATCAATTTTCTTGAGTTTGACAATACCTGCACTTACCTTGATAAGCAGAATCAATTTTCTTGAGTTTGACAATACCTGCAAGTAACCTTTTCTCTCACAATATGAATATCAATTTCAATATGCTTTGTTCTTTCATGAAGAACATGATTATTAGCAATCAAAATAGCAGATTTATTGTCACAAAACAAATCAACTGGAAGTTCCACTGGAATGTGAAGATCTTCCATGATTTTAACTAACCAAAGGATTTCACAAGTGATAGAGGCCATGGCTCTATACTCTGCTTCTATGGAGGATCTAGAAACAATATTTTGATTCTTACTTCTCCATGAAACAAGAGCACCAAGATAGACACCAAAACCAGTAACAGACCTTCTAGTGTTCAGGCATCTACCCCAGTCAGAGTCAACATAGGCATACAACTCAAACTTTTCATTTTTTAATGTGAATTCCTTTTCGAGGAGCACCCTTAAGATATCTTAGGATCCTTATAGCACATTTCAAGTGAGATTGAAGGGATGCATGCATGAATTGACTCAGACATTGGACAGCAAAAGAAATATCAGGTCTAGTAAGGGTGAGATAAATAAGCTTTCCAATCAATTTTTGATATTCTGAAACATTTTCCAAGGTTTGTCATTGTCAGATTCTTGAGTAGAAATGGTAATATTTTGCTCAAGAGGTGTTGGTGAGGGTTTGCTACCAAGCAATCCAAACTCATCCAACACTTCTAAGCAATATTTCCTTTGATTAAGACAAATGTTCAGTATCTATGACCTCAATTCCCAGAAAGTACCTCAATTTACCTAAATCTTTATCATAATTTGAGTTTAAAAACTTTCACTTTATTAATTTCACACATACTGTTACCAGTTAATATGATATCATCAACATATACAAGTAGGGCAACAAACAGATTTGGTATAGAGAGAATGGTCATTTTGACTTTGTACAAAGCCATTTTCAGTGAGAGTGTTTGACAGTTTTTCATGCCACTTTCTAGGGGCTTGTTTGAGTCCATAAAGGGATTTGACAAGCTTGCAAACTTTGGTTTCACCTTTATCAATATATCCTTCAGGAGGTGTCATATAGACATCCTCAATGATGTTTCCATAAAGGAAAGCATTATTATATCTAATTGGTAAAGAGGCCAACTTTTTTGACAGCAATAGTTATAAAGAATCCTCACAGTAACCATTTTGACAACAGGGGAGAAAGTTTCATCAAAATCAACACCAGCCCTTTGGCTGTAACCTTTGGCAACTAACCTAGCCTTATACCTCTCTATTTCCATTAGCCTTATATTTATTTTATAAATCCATTTACAACCTATGGGTTGTCTTCCTTTAGGCAATTCAGTAATAATCCAAGTGTTATTTTCATTTAAGGCATTCATCTCATCTTCAATACCAATTTTATCCTTGGAGACTGGGCTCATATAAAGGCAGGAAGGTTCAATGCTTTTTGTGTTAGGTTAGAAGAAAAACAGAAATTCTCTTCACTTTAAGCAATCGCTAATGGTGTACAGACTCTATTTAGCATACTTAAGCTTTACAGTCAACGATATAATCTGGCCAGCTTTTCTTGGCAGTATTTGCACTGTCATGCAGCCTCAGGCTTGGACCACGGGTAATAGGAAGGTTCCTCTGTTCTGTGCTTGGATTGGAAGAGGAGACTGAGGAAGATAAGAATGTGGAACAGACTGCCCTCAAATCGAGAATGAGGTTTTCTCAATCGGCAGGTGTTTGGCAGTTTGTGGCTCCATCACCTTCAGAACTGGAGTTCTGGTTGGCTGAGGTGCCAGGATGGCCAGTCAACTTCCTGACAGATCCGCATCCCTCCTTCATCATATAGGCAAGCGGACTAGGTGGGTAGTGTGAAGTCATGAACAGCAAGTAACCAAAGAAATTTATTGATTTGGATTTTTCGATTCCTCATGCAAGAATTGAGTTAATTTTGAAAGGGTATTATTTCCTCAAGAATTTTGACATCCCTAGACGTTAAATAATAGTTTGGTTTTAGATGTAATGTTATACCCTTTTTTTCATTGAGTAACCCACAAGGATTAACACTTTCAGATCTAGCAAAAAATGTCAAAATTATTCAAGACTGTAGCAAAACATAAACACCCAGATACGCCTAAAGATGAACAGATTGTTTTTATAAAAACCTTTTAAAAGGAGAAGATCCACCAAGCACTGAAGAGGGTAGCCTGTTAATTAGTAAGTAGCAGTTAGAACACAATCAGACCAGATTTAGAGGAATTCCCCCCTGAAACATAAGGGATCTAGCAACATTAAGTAGATGCCTATGTTTCCTTTCTACAATACCATTTTGTTGAGGGGTATACACACAAGAAGTTTGATGAACAATTCCATTGTTATGAACAAAATTTGTCATTCTAGAATTTACAAACTCTGTACCATTATCACTTCTAAAACATTTGACATTTTTATTAAATTGATTTTTTAGAAGAGTTAACAAAGTTTGTAATGTTTCAGTTTTAGTTTTAAGTCAGTACCCAGGCACTCGCCCTGTACAAGTCATCAACCAATGTCAAAAACAGTTTGTATCCTGCTCTAATCTGGCTGACGCCTCTGATGATCGCCATAGATCAATATGCACAGGAAAGATCACCATTAGCTTTGCCTAGTGTGATCAACTGTTGGGAACAGTTTTGCCCTCGACAGGTTTGCGTTTATGACAGACTCACAAGGTGAAAATGTATCGCAGTTTAATCTCAAGACATTCACTTGTTCAGCAGGGTGACCAATGTCGTTATGCCAAATATAGTAGAACATAGCAACGCCATACCAGTATTATTGCAAGCACAAAACTCCTACCTTTCATGTGAATCAAGATAGATAAAAGGCCATCCACTCCCACACCAGTGCCCAGGACTTTCTTTTGTTCTAAAATCCGTATAAACACTTATCCTCAATCAAATCCAATGAAACTTACTATCTTAGCTAATTTATGAATAGATAACAAGTTTACACAAATTCAGTGAACAAACAAAGCATCAAAGATAGTAATTCATGCTGAAATTGTAGATCTGCCCAATTTTTCTGACTTAGCAATTTTTTTTTTTTAATTTTGGGTCGCGCATTGGGTGTCCAACATTAAGTTGAGGCTGCTGAATGTCAGATGGGGATCTATTAAATCATTTCAGCTGCAGCCGAGGTGTGAATTGCCACCAGAGCTACAACCCAACCCATAGAGTTACCGTTGTCCTGTTTGGTTAGGTCCAAGATTTAACTGATCTCGCTCCGAGACGAGACGGACTGAAGGTCTACTAAGATTTGTCGCAGAAATTATGTAAAGACCAGTGAGCTATTTACTTGTACAGGAATCTGGTGTCTACCAGATTAGCTCACTGGACTTCACTCCAGACGAGATCATTTCACTGAAGTCAAAGACTGAAGTCTGAAGAAAGAAGAATGACAAGCAGTGGAGCCCACTGACAGTCTTACCAGATCTCCCGACTGGAGCCTTTATCAGTGTTCTAGACCTTACAAGTCTGAACACTGATTACGAGGAATTGACTTTATGCCTTTACATTACAGCGGACAAAAGCATTTGTCCACTAACTAAAAGACAAACGTGCAAAAAGGATGTTGGAATTAAGTAGTTTGACATTACTTAATTAAGCATTTCAAAGGAATTAATTATAATTCCTTTAACTGCTTCCAACATATTTTTATACGGCTAAGTTGGATTTCCAATACCAACTTTGCCTATAAATAAACCTTTTTGCACAACAAGAAAACTAAGCATTAAGACATTAAGTAATTCTTTTAACTTGCTTAAATAATCTCGATCGCAAAAGGAGTACTTCACAACTTTAAGTATTTCGATCTAAGGAGATTATTTATCAAGTATAGATCATTGTAATTCATAGATTGTTAGAATACTTACATTGGTGTAATATTCTGGTTCCGCAACAATCTTGTATTTTATTTAACATCAATAAATAAAATACACTTGAAAACTACATTTGTGTTCCACCTTTTATTTACTTGTTTAAATATTGCTTAAAGTCATTTATTACTTTGTTTATATTCTTGCATATTTATATTGAAGTAATACTAGTCCAATTCTAGTTCATACTTGTCTTGTATTTTACACTCGTGGGTTAAACCATCGTGTGAGGGACTTTACAATTGGTATCAGAGCAGAAGGTTAATATACTTACCTAGATCTGTTTCACGATGGCCATCCCAGAAAATACACAAGAAACTAATTTTAATGATCCACCTATTACTAATGAACAAGAAACACCCATTATTCTACTAATCAAC